>VSDK01016728.1:105315-120315 GCA_009767595.1 Symbiodinium kawagutii
CGGTGTTCACCCTCCGAGCCAAGACCAGGCACCGGTGGGGTCCACACAGCATCAAGACATGTCAAGACCATAAGAATCATGAAAATATATGATAATATATATGAAAATACCAAATGAATTTCATAAGAATCCAAGACATGGCTATGAAAAGGACAGGTGTTCCAATCGATGCATCATGAGACCATAAGAATACCATAAGAGCAGTCGGTGAAATCCGGATGTTTTTCATGGCTAATGTGGTCAAGCCACCTGAGTCAGGCTAAGAGCAGTGGAGGGCACAAAGCCAGAGGTCGCCTTTGTCATAGGTGGCCCGGGCAGCGGAAAAGGCGAGCTCCAAAAGATGCAGCTTTTGGGTACTGGCTTATTGGCCGTGCAAAATATCATGAATGTCAATAAATTGTCATTTGCCCCGTGTGCAGGTACTCAGTGCGTGCCTTGTACGCATGGCAACAACTCAGATAACTATTTCATTTTTGTTTGACCTTGTCATCTTGACACGTCTTCATTCTTCGGCTTTGCATTGGGAGAGCGAAAATCAATAAGGAGCTGGCGGCAAAGGAACTCGGATTCCTCCATTTGAGTGCGGGCGAGCTCTTGCGGCAGGAGTGTCAGTCTGCCTGAGTTTTTCTGATCTTTTTGTCCTCTCTTTGGCGTGAATTCGGCGCGGGTTGCGGCAGGAGAGGAGCAGAAAAGGCTCAACCTTGGCAAAGGAGATCGAGGACACGGAGCTGGTTCGTCTAGTTTCCTTCGCAGACTGCCGGTAACATCCGGTACCGTTCTGCAATGTTCTGCACCCAATTCATCCGATGTTGTTCCGAGCGTTCTTCGGCAATGAGCACACCCGATCTCCCACCCTATCATTCGACAAGTTGGGACGAATTTCCCGTTTGCCCCAGGAACTTTTAACGATGAAGGAAGCCATGTATGAGTTTATGCATGTTTATTCTCACAGGAAGCCATGACATCAGCAAAGCCTGTGCCCAGCGAAGTGCGGCGCTCATCTCCAAATTTGGTGACACTTGGTATGCGAAGAACATCGAAGAACATATGGAAAAGTTCATGGAAAAAAGTATATAGATGCAAAATGATGTATATACGATGGAAGTGAATGGAAAAAGTAAGTGGAAATGGTCAAACTATGCAGAGGTATCAGAGAATATATAGATCAGCTCTTTGATTCAGAAAGCAGCGGCATTGTGTGTCTTGGGGTCGCAGAAAATGCAGGACCAGCATGATACATCACTTGGATTCTCCTGGTTGTTCTGTAGGTCATTGCCAAGCTTTTGGAGCAGGCCATGAGAGAAGCAGGCACGTCATGCGAGCTGCTCCAGAGGTACTCTAGCCGCTGCAGTGATCCAAAGCTGCTCCGAGGTAAGCTTTGAAAAGTTGAATTCATTTGAACTGAGCGATTGAGCATTTCCTTTATTCCCTTCTCATTTTGTCCAGAAAGCGATGCAGTGAAAATGACATGCACCATGCCAGACAGGCATTGTTCCAGGATGTTCGAGGGCCATGGTCAATGCCGATATGATTCCCCACACGCTGATCATGTTCCAATTTGATCCACACAGATTTATCGCTGTACCTTTTCCCAACCCCTGCACACGTGCATCATGTCACGTCGCTAAGAAATTCTGTCCTGCAGGTGCATGGAAAGATGGTCCTCCCGCACGTTTTGTCGTGGATGGCTACCCTCGCTCTGAGGAGCAGTTGAGGTCGTCAAATGCAGCCGGAACATGCCGGACCGATTTTAATCAAAGAAGCCTTCAAGTGGTGCATGATGGGAATAGCTGCACACGACTTTACCTTGGCTTCAAGGGTTGCATTCCAAATTTAGGTAACACCACTTGGGTGTTCCAACAGGTTTCCGTTGCCTTGATTATTTTAATGAAATTGAAGTTTGATGAGGTTTGAAGTTTGAAGTTCGAAGTTTGTTTCTGTTTCTGTTTCTTTCTCTTCGTTTCTGTCCTCCAGGGGCTTTCAAGCCGAGCTGAGCAGCAAGGTCCAATTGCTTTGCTGCATCAGCCTTGAGGCCGGGGAAACTGGTAGCCTCAAGGCATCCTCAAGGCATTTTCAATGCATCCATGAAATCCTACTTTGAAGAAAGGGTAAGGAGATGTGAGGATAAGCAAAGATACGCGAGTGCATCAGTGCATCCCACTGTCATTGTTTGATTACAATCCATGTAGTTCAAGCGTCCGAAAGTACCTTAAAACATTTAAAGCACCTTTAAAACACCTCGAAGCATTCTGAGTTTTTTCATTCCGAGGTGTCTTCCGTCTTTTCCTCGTTGTTCTCAAGTTTTTACAAATGAATAGAAATAAGCATCGTATGTTCATATGATGTTCATATGATGTTTATATGATGCTCATGTTTTGAGATGTTTGCTGTCATATTTGCATACATGTTTTGTTTCATATGATGCTCATGTTTCGCTTCTTATGTTTTCTCTTCGGTTGGCGGAGGTGAAGCGCGAGGAGATGCGACAGCGACTCCTTGGCCGAGCTAAGAGCTCTGGTCGAGTGGATGACGACGAAGAAGTCATTGAGAAGCGGCTGAACACGTTGCTCCGCGTTGAAATACGCTTGAACCAATAGATACTGTATCAATATTAGAACTAAGGTAATAATTATTTTATCAAGCTTATACCGTCTTCATGATTTGTTCATTATTGTTCATGCATTATGTATTCTACGGCTGGGCCACCTGCTCGCCCTCAGCTGCAGCTAAACCTTCGGGATGGCGACGCAGAGAGAGAGAGAGAGATATTCTACGAATTTCTTTATTAGTACATAAAAGAAGAGAAGCAAAGCAGCTGAAGATGAACAAGTGAGACATGCTGCTCAAGGAGCTTGACATTTGAGGGCTGGGCGGAAGGTCCAGGAATCTTCCAAATCTCTGCACGGAATTGGCATTTCTGGACCCATAGGGCTCTCTGAATGTCTAAGGTTCCAGGCTGATACAGATCCACTTCTTGACTTTTTCAAGGCAGGGTGGGTCCAGGGCCAGTTATGGGTGCTTGATTTATTGGTTGGAGTTTCTATGAGTTTCTGGTTTCTGCATGGTCCAGCGTGTGGCGCTGCAAGCGGAGCGCAGGCAGAGGGCCAGTTGCGGGAGGTCGATGGCAACAACTCTGCAGAGGATGTTTGCATCTCAGGATCCAAGCCACCAACTTGAGGCCAGGGAAAACAAAACAGAACGCCCAACGAAAGTCATCCGTGAAAACCAATACTTCCGACATCTCCCAATCCAGAAAAGGGAGTACTCAAATTGGCTGTAAAGAACTCAATAGGGTACGTAGATGTACTTAGGGTATCTTGTTGCAACCTCGGCAAACATCGCACTATTTGCCTTGTTTTCTGCATGCTGAACTATGTCGGCGTTCATCTCTGAGCCCACAATCACGTATTTGCAACAAATGTAATCACAAACATTGTAAAATTGCCCAAATTGACTTCAAGGTAACTCGTTCAAAAACTTGAAAAATAGAACTACTAAACAGAATCTCGTTTTTCCAGGGAACCCCCCGGGCAACTCAACGGAGCCGGTTCGTGCTGGCGCTTTTTAAGGGAGGGCCGTAGTAAAAACATCAGCGAAGGCCTCCGCTTACCTTTCCAAAGAAACGGCATCCACAGATGTTCCGCAGGGAGGGTTACATAGTAAGATGGGGAAGGAGCAGCTAACGCCGGGGATGAAGAAGGTGTCGATTTTCGTTTGCGAGGGCCATGTTGGCTTCACCAATTTTCAAGTCTCCAAAGGTCTCCAAACGATCCATCCCCGTCCCACTTAGACAGCAGCAGAAGAGAGGTTCAAGCGCATTCGCCCCAATCCCCACTCTCTAAAATGAGAGTCAACAAATGTTAGAACAGTTCGGACAAAGTGCAAAAACCTACTGTAGGCTATACGCAGTGATTCTGTGCTTCAGAATTCAAGCTTTGAGGGCTGAGGTTTCGGTGAGGCTTTGGGGTTTCACAGGCATTTAAGGAAAGGCTAAGCGTTGAGGGACAAACCTCGGGTTTGAGGCGAACTTTTTCTCCCTTATTGCGCTCCTCCTGCGCGCTCACTGCCGGTATATATTTGGCAGTAGATGGGAGCTTGTGCTTCGCGGAACCGCTGGATCGGATGTAGTAGCCAAATGTAGAAAGAAGATCGGAGCACAGCGATGGTAGCCGAATATTTCATTCGGAGTAACCTAATGTCTTTCTACATTCGGAGCACAGAATTGTTTGGCTGCAGTAGATGGGAGCAGTAGAAATCGGATCGGAGCAGCTCCGCAAAGCTTGAGATGCTGGTAGAACTTCGCGCAAGCGTCCCCGACTGAAGTCAAATCAAGCACAGCACCGACGCATGTTAGGATTTGTATATTAACATTTCGCAAACATGAAAAATGGAAACTGCAGGGTGTGTCCTGTGGACATAGTTGGCATGCAGTGGCGCACATAGTTGGCATGATGCTGGCAGACCTGCATCATCGGCTGAACCTCCCCTCAAAGGATTAGTCAAAAAAATCTGTGGAAGAAAGAAAGGAGAAAAACCGAGAATTCCAATCAATGAATGAGCCAAAGTCAGCCATGTCAAACACATACGGGCTAAATTCCGTGCCAAGAATAAGGCAGCAGAGTTGGCGGCCCCCAAACTTGAATACTTCACAGCTGGTGCTTCCAGTGCTTCCATCCATTAAGTAAAATCTGTGGTCGCGTAAGGAATGCGTAAGCGATGGCGTAAGGGATCTCATGCGAAATGGGCCTGTAAACATACCTTTTGGACATCACTCATTTGCAATTAGCGTCCATCGCTTCCACTGTACAATTGCATGCTTCAACATTTTCAAAACATTTTCAACGGTTTTCCTTCCTTCACTTGCCTTGCTGTACTTGCGCCTCTGAAGGCTGTGACAGTCACAGTCATTTTGCTCCATGGTCCATCAGCTTTGGAGAGTGACGCGACCTAGGTATTCCAGGAGGTTCAGAAGTACCTCCAGGCGAAGGGTGACAAGTTGTGCACAAGCGGTTGCAGACGGATTTTGATTTGGCTGTGCCAGCGTGCCATGCTTGGTGCCATACTTCCCTTTGCCTTTTGCAGGCAGCCGAAGCTGATGCTTGACATAGTGAGCGGAGAAAAAGACATGACTTTCCAGAAAGCTTTCGCAGGGACATGCAGATTTACAGTATCATATGCATGTAGCATGTATACAAGCAGTTGATACATGCTGTTACTATCTCCAACATGGAAAGTGTCCTAGTTGGTTTCAAGGTGTGAAGTTCTTTATTTTGACAAAGGGAAGCCACAGTGATGCAAATTCTGTCGGTGATGAAGATGCTGAGCAAGATTAGTTCATGATGCTGAGTAGCATCAGGAATCCAAAGGCCAGTCACTGCTGGTGTTTGCTTGTTTTGGCAGTTCGACTGGTTTCATGAGCAGTCACTTGCTGTAGGTCCCGCTGTATGTCCACTGTAGGTCTTTAAGTTGGTATCCCCTGTGGTAGAGGCTTATTTCAATCGGATACATGGTATTGTATGGACATTGTTTGACCATGTTTGATCTTTTCATGTGTGCCTAGGTCCGGTCTTATGATGTTTCACAATGTCTTGGGCTGTTTTGGATGGAACACGGAACATGCAAAGCCATCCAGTTCCTAATCCAGAATTGTCAAGAGCGCATTCTGCACCTACAGCACCGCAAGAAACCGCATGAAACCACTTGACACTATGGCAAGACCGCACAATGGTGTTTTGCTTCACATTCCATGGCAGTTCTTGCACCGTCATGACGCTCGCTTTATTGTCCCTTTGGTTGATGTGCAATTGCAAAGTCTTTTGAACCAAGGCAATTGCAGTATGATTTCGGTATGAATTTTGATTGAATTTTCTCTGTTGGAATGTTCAAGCTTGCGGTCTTTGCCCACATGAGTGTTTCTCAAAATACGGGGCTTTGCACTTTAAAGGGAGGTCATCCGAATCATGCCTCGAAACATGCCTCGAAACATACCCCCGATTCATATCCGTCTGAATCACACCCATTTGGAGAGGAGATTTGTTTGGGGAATATGATTTTGAAGTTTGATTTTGGCCACACATGCTCATGTAGCCAGGGCGGGATGTGTGCCAGTGAGGGCTAGCATTGAATCATTGGAAGCCCTGGGCGTGCCATGACTCTCCCAGAATCTTGTCTCAACATGTCTCAACATATCTTACCTTAGGAAAGCTAATAGTATGTGTGCTTAGTCTATCGTGCTGAATCTCCAATCATTCTGTCTGATTGTTGAATGTATTTTCTCTGATCTTGTCTTGCATTCAGATGTTTGACCTTATCTTATCTTATTTCGTTTTATCTTATGTTAAAGTATTTTTTGAACCTGTGATCTGGCAATGTTTTTCGTCTTATTTTGGTGATATTTGCAGTTGAAAACCACCATATCATATATCCATCGTTGCCTACCTCATGTGTTGTTGGTCGACCACTGGAGACACAAGGGAATCAAAAGCCATGCGGCAAAAGGGCATGGTTTATGCTAGTTGGTTCCCGATCTTTATAAATGATAATGGTTTCAGCGAAGAACTTTTGGATTTGTGTCTTTTTTACGGATTGTTGCTTAATGTCGCTCCTGTAGGTTCTTCCAATGTTGTTTGTAATTCATGTGCGCTGCATTCAACACTCACTATACTAAGCATGTGTGCATCCAAAATCGGCGTTACAATGCATTTTCAGACCCAGCATTGATTTTGGACATCTTGAGCCCGATCAAAACATTCCACATGTACACCACCCCCCCTGATTGAAAGATCTGTTACTGTGCATGTGTAGGGCTAGTTGGTTTCTATTCAGCAAGTCCTTGTATGTTAGACGTCACATGTCTTCATGAATAGATGTCGCATTGTGGTTGCATTTGTGCATGCCTGCACCCTCGGAATTATTACAGACACAGCAGACAACGGTATAAAAGACAGGCACTATCTTGTCTCATGGCAAATGGTTTGAACACGTGCAAGTACATATGATTCATATGATATCTACTTGCATATCCGGGCTCTGGGCGCCTACCAAAAGATGATTAACTCTTGATTTGGAAATTAATGACCGCACCTCGAATACCTGCCTTTTAACTGCAACAATTTGACCTTGCAGCCAAACTGTCCATGACCAGATGCAATCTGATACTTTGGCGATATCAGGATGTCATTACTGGCAATGGTGGTGAAAGGGGTGCACGGTGACCTGTAGAAGGTTCTGAGTAGAAGCAGCAACACCACACCTAGCAGGACCTAGCACTATTTCGCTTAAAAGGGCATGCACTGAATCCCCACACCCCCCGGATTGCAGCATACAAATTGAATCTAATAAATACTTAGCATTTAGTATTTATCTAACTGAATATAAATTGAGGAATGATATACTGATGATACTTCAATAATTTTCATGACAGCCTGTGGGTTCTCAAATGTATTGCGGCAGCCCAACTCGGCCTGCCCTCAATGGCGGCGCGAGATGGCCAGAGGTGGCCCCAGTGTCTCGGACGGCAGGACCGAAGACGGTCAGCAGCGATATGAAAATGATATGAATCAAAGCATGCAAATGAAAACATGCAAATGAATCATGCAAATGTATGCAATCAATTGCAATCATGTGTGTTCAATGTACCAGTCACATCCAGTCACTATTTTTGCATGATAAGACATGATAAGACTGTATACGACTTGTAATTACCTGTCTTTGGTTTTGCCATCAGCACCGGTGCCATGGCTACTTAACTTTTTCCATTGACGTGCTTTGCGGCATATTTGCAGCAATCACGCTCTGTAGTGAAGTGCAAGTCTACAACAACTATAGGAGAATCACAAGTCATCCTGAAACTGAAGCCCATTTTGTAGTGATATGCCCGAGTTCTTTTTTGAAGTTAGATGATGCCACAAAGCCGACATGTCCAGCTAGGTTGTTCGACAATTCACTGCGAACTCAGCTCTTAGGACCACCCAGAGCTACCAGGAATAGATAAGAAAATGAACATATGGCCCAGTCATGCCCAGACTCCTATTTGAGGTTTCAGCTCTCAGAAAAAATCATAACATTCTTCATGATATTCTTCATGAGATTCTTCATGTATGCAGAGGCCTTTTCATCCTCCCCATCAGTCCCTGTGAGGCAGGGGGGTTCCAGATGCTCAGAAAACTCAGAATGATGCCAGCGCCACTTTCACATACTAGACATGTTTCGTGGCCGAGGACTACATACAGTCTCTCTATCTATCCATCTATCTATCGATCTGCCTATCTATTTATTTATCTGTCTATATCTGTCTATCTATCTATCTATCTGTCTATCTATCGATCTATCGATCTATCTATCTATCTATCTATCTATCTATCTATCTATCTATCTATCTATCTATCTACTTTTATGTATATAGATATAGAATACATTGCACATATACATTTTTACATAGGTTGACGTCAGTTGATTCTAGGCCCTAGGCAGGGACATTTTGTCAACCAACAGTGATGCAAGGTTTGCAATCTGATTTGCAGAACTTAGGGTTTGGCTCTTGCTTTTGCAGTGTACCCCTTTCGGGCCAACAAAATTTAGGGAGCGCAGACACTGACATGCGAATTCGATTGGCACTAGGACACCTCAGTGAAGGGAAGTGCTGCAAGCACATGATTTCTTAATATTTCTTACAGTGCGGATGCAGAAAGTGTGGTCCACTGGTAAGCGTTCAAAGAAAGTGTGGTAGCCTACCTGAATCGTCTTGCCATGTCTTGACTAATTGATGCGAGTTGTTGAGAAGAGCAGAGCATTGATCCATTCCAGGCCTCCAAATGGGCAGCATGGCTCCCCTGCGTCCATTGCAACACCCGCAATGGTGCCACCGCGGACTATTTTTGTCGGGGCTCGGAACTGAGGGCTGGAGGTGATGGGAGGCGATGTGAGGTGCGGCTGGGGCTTTTTCACAACTGCAGACGACAATCTGAGTTGACCACTTCACCTGACTTCGCCATTTGCACCGACTCCATTTCGGCTCAGCTGAACGAACCCGCGGGGCCGGTCTGTTTCGGAGACCTTGCCATGAGTGGAGGAGGCTGGCAGGATCATGCACGCACTTTGACACACACGCGCACACACCTATACCATCCTACAGCCGGTTTGCTTCAGGATTTTCACGTTAGCCATTTGCAAAACGAGCCAACCTGTCTGAAACGTTACAATGAATTACTGCACTAGCATGACCAGAATAGTGTTTAGTGCGCATGTTGTGACAGCTGTTTATTCCCCATTCTACAGCTGAGGGGTGGTGAGATTTTTCAAAGAGGCGGGACCACCGCATACTGCAATACCCATAGAGCAACAGGCCAAAGCAGAGCGGTTGGGTTTGGTCCACCAGCGGCCATCGGCCACCCGCGTAAAAGCAATGCGGTTCCTCGAACTGCTCCATCTTATGGATCAACACACCCCGGGAATGTCGTGGAGAGGCTGAGTGCAGTTCTGGTCGCGGAAGTGGTCCGCCTTACTACCAGCCGCCAACACAGAGCGCAATTTTTCCAAAGTGGTGTGATTGATTTACAACCAGCCGCCAGCGAAATCATGAGCAGTGAAGCATAGTGAAGCTATGGCCCCTCAGCTTGCCCACCATGTTGATGGCTACGGCCGCTTGCCAAATCCTTCTGCAATTCTACACACACACACGTATACTGTATATATATATATATATAGTTTCTTATTTTGCTTCTTTTTCCATGTGCAGCGGCCCTTCTCGTTTCCCTTGCCCACCTTGCCACCAGCCAACAGCCGAACCCGTAATTCTCAATGTTGTTGTGGAGCTGGGGATTTCGTTTGAAGATGTTTGCTGTGAAGTTATGTGTCTTTCTCCCTCATTTGCATGTGAGAGCCACCCTGGCACTTTTCACTGCACACATCACTCGATCTTGTGATTTCCACCTTGTCAAGAACAACAGAAATCGCTTGACTTGGCTGTTGTAAGTTCTTTGCACGGTCGTTCCACGATGTTAGAATAAGACCAGAAACAATCTGGACGTACTGAAGCTGCACAGACTCAGAACATGCTGACTCTATTTTTGCCTGGCGTTCTTGTTGATAGCAGCTGAAGCTGAGGAAGGTTGTGCTGTAAATGCAAAGGGAAACCCCCGCTTATAGTTGAATGTTTGGATCTTCTTTGATTCCATTGCTTGTTTGTGCAGATCTGGGTCGATTCTTCGGAGCAAATACCTGGTACCATTATGTACCAGTTTACTTGAAGCCTCTTGTAGCCTGTAACACAGCTGGATTGACAGTTCCGGCGTTCATGGCAGGCTCCTCGGGCCAGAATTTCTGCTCTAGTAATGCTGGCTTCTCCGGAACACCTTTGTGGAAACTTGGCCGCATCAAATGTCACGATGTAGAAAGGTGTTTTCGAAGTTTCCTAACCGTGCCCATACAAGCATACGCATAGAGAGAGACATGCATACACGCTCCATATATCATAATATCAAATTATATCACACCACTCGCCATTAACATTATATGTTTCCAAACTTGTGGAGATGTTGCATGTGCATGGATTTTTGAAGACTTTTGCTTCCTTTGACGGACAGTAACTCCTTGACATCGCATTTTGACCTCAGGAAGTTGAAGCAGCAAGGTCAGATTCCAAATCACTTCCTTCAGGTTGAGGAGGCTGCGAACGGATGAAAGAAGGAACACCGTACTTGTCAAACCCGATTTCGCATGAGAATATTGTGCGAATTTGACGGAGACAACCTTGAATACCGACATTCAATGGCTTCCGATGTCTTCGCAGCATGTAGGTTCTGAGGAGCCTGGGGGCTTTTCTGCATCAAATGTCCTGGCAGTGTCAAAAACACGATGTCAGAGGGTTGGGATAGAAACATAGAAACATCATACGCATTTTTTCGAACTTGCACTCATCACGCACAATGATGTCAATAGTTATGTGGAGAAAGCAATCAAATTCGAGATGAGAGTGGCAAGACAATCTTAGTAGGCAGCATCGATTGCCTGACCCGTAGCCAGCAAACATGGAAGCTCTTGAAGACTTGCTTTCTGATACTGATTGCGAAGGTCACTTGAATTTTTGCCCAAGTGGGCAGTTCAGCTTTGCTGCGATTCGTCGTCAGTTGGAGAGTGAGGGTGTGGAGGAAGAAGAACTCGAAGGCCTTGAGGATGACGTTGAGGACATGGAAGACTTCAGAGATGAAGAGCTGGAGGAGCTTGAGCAGGAAGGCTTGGAGAGCCCTGCGCAGTTGACCAGAGGCCTTTGGGACATTTCTGCCCTAGGGATCCGCGCCAAACATGAGTTCAACATGGAGCCAATTGAGCCTCACCTGGACGAGCTGGATGAAGATGAGTTCGGCTGCAAAGGTCAACAGATTCCTTCTGCAGTATCTGAGGCACCAACTGCTTTGCCGGATGATGCGATCACAAGCAGCAGGGCCACCACCAAGAGACCTTCCCTGAAGGAAACAGAAGAGTTCCAAGAAGATGAAGGCGACGATGTGGACTTCCACCGAAGTCCTGAGTTGGCCGACGACTGGGATCTCCCATGCTTGAGGATCGGTGTCAAGCCAGATACGCCAATCGAAGATGAGGAAAAAGAGGAAGCAGAAGAGGAAGCAGATGAAGATGAGGGAGGCCTTTTGCAGGGCAACAGCGTCCTGCTGCCCAGCAAAGTCCAGCAGATGCCTTCAGTGGCTTCTGAAGACCCAGCAGCATCAGCAGCATCGCCTGCTGATGCCACCAGGACTGGCACTGCCACAAAGAGGCCTTTCCTCAGGAAAGGATCCCGTGCGAAATCCACTTTACCTGGAACGCCTGGCCCATTGGCAGTGAAAAAATCACCGCCTGCTGCTCCACCAGCCCCTCAAGCAACAGTTTCTTCGGCCGCTCCCAAGAAAGAGCCCCGACAGCCATTTCGACTAGATCTTGCAGGTGATTTTCGCACAGAGTTCGAGGTGGCTGACACCTTACCTGCACCTGCCAAAGAACCTGACCGCTCTTTCCGAGGGCAAGCTGCTTCACAAAAAAATGCCCGCGCTGTCACTGCACCACCTTTGGATGAAAAGGACTATAGAAGCCACACAAATCGTTTTCAAAAACTCAGGATGTTTCTCTATTTTTTCGTTGATGGCATGCACGTTGTTTTATGTATGGATTGTTTCGGCTGTTTGTTACGCGTAAGTTTCATGCCCACGGCATTGAGGACTTCAATGATTCCCTGCCCTGGGATTGCCGTGGAGTTGATCAACTGGACGTGCAAGTGGAAGATGACCCCGACTTTGACGAAGAGCCACCAACTTCAGACATAGTGAGGTCATACTTTCACAAAGATCCTCCGAAGCGTAATGGCAGAAGTCCTCACTGGGAAGGTGGGGATGCTTTCACAACGTTGTACGGCCGAAATTCACCAAGTGATAGCAGTTTGTCAGCCGCAGCCAATAGTCGCCACGTGGCACAAGGCAGAAAGGGCTCCAAAAGCGAGCCTGCTCAAGGCGAGGACCAGGAGGCGGCGAAAGCACGGCTGCAAGCTCTTGATGAGGAATTGAAGAAGTACGAGAAGGAAAATGAAACTTTGAAAAAACTGCAGGCCCATGCAAAGCAGGCTGAGAAAGACATTGCCAGGGAAAGGGAGAAGCTATGGAAAGAGGTTGAGGCGGAAAGAACGGCTTTGCATGCAGAGTTTGATGTGGAGCGTGCAGCTTTGCGGAAGGAGAGGAAGCGCTTGGCTGAAGTAGCTGAGCGTCAGCGGCAGCAGCTCAGAGAGGAGCGAGAAACTGCAGAAGAACGACAGCGCCTCACAGATCGTGCAGAGCAGCTGGAGGAAGAAATGCGAGAAAAAGAGAAGCGATGGCAACGAACCGTGGACCGCTTGCAGCGACAAGTGACGGAGTTCACCCGAAAAAATGCCGAGCTTCAAGATGAAGTGCAGCGCCTGAATCAGCAAGCTGTTCAAACACAGCAGGCGAGCTGGCTCAAGGAGGTGGCTGCGGCCAAGAAAGGCATCTCCGCTCGCAACCGTCGGGCGGGCAGTTTGGGCCCCAGCAGCACCTCTGCCAAGCAGTTGACGTCAGGCCGACCTGATGCCGCGCCTGAAACAACTTCACAGAGTGAAAAGCACCGGAGCTCCAGTGTCACCCCTAAATCTCAGCCTCCTGTCGCTCAAGTGGTTCCCAACTTGGAGGGTGACATTCGCGAGACCCGAAAACTGGATGGTCGCATAGAGCGGATTTTTGCAGATGGTCGCAGGGAGGTTGAATTCTCCAACGGCCTCAAGAAAGTGACTTGGAAGTTCAGTGTTTTTCTAACCCCAATGTTTTTAGAAACATGTGACTAGTAAAACAGTTATGTGAAACCGCTTTCGCCCGAGGTGATGTGGCCTGATGGTCAAACTTCAGTGATGTTCCAGAATGGGGATCTGAAGGAGATCCAACAAGATGGCGTGGTTGTGTATCACTACCGGGCTACAGGGGCTGTGCAGACAACTCTGACTGATGGCACTGAGCTTTACCAGTTTAGTGATGGTCAGACAGAGCGGCATTGTCTTGACGGCTCCAAAGAGATCCGTTTTCCCAACGGGACAACAAAAAAGATCTTCTCGGACGGATCTGAAGAGGTATGTTTTGCAGATGGGACTATCAAGAAAACCCCTGTGCCGCCAAAGTGACATGGCACAATAGGGAAGTCTCACAAAGATGCAAATTTGTCCAGCAGGACAGGGGAACAACGTGACGTTTGTGTCCGGTGGGGAAAAGCGGATTTAGTGGGCAGACAATCGGAGATGCTCTCTAGTCACTATGAGGTCAATAGCTATTTGTAACACTATTTACAGTAGGCTTTTTGCATATATCTTGACATTAACATACATACACACACATACACATATATATACTATATATTTATATATCTTGTCTATACTTGGGAGTCTCTCCTCCGGGGTGTGTGCCAACATCCAGCCCACCAAAATATGCCAAGAATTGGGAGACGCGGCAAAACTCAACGCATAAATTCATCGGAGTCGTGACCGCTGTTCATCCTCTCCTTTTGGAGAGGACTCACAGTTGCAATTGGGAGCCCTAGATGCTTTCGCTTGAAGTTGCTCTTCATTCGCTCCTCCTGGCAGGCGAAAGAACTTCAAGCCAAAGAGCAACGAGCACCTCGGGCGTCGCAGAATTGTCTCACAGTTGCATGTTGTCATGACAGTGTTGCTGTCAGCTACGATTGTTGCAGGTACATTCAGGTACAGTAATCGAGCGGTAGCGATTGAAATTCTTGCTTTTTTTTTGACTTGCTGAAGTAACTAGCTTGGCGGAGCACCTGGTGGGACTTGTTGCGAATGTTGCAGATCCAATGTGACTTTCAGGGAGCGATTTATATTCCAAGAGTCCAAGATGTATCATAATGCGCATTATTGCTTTTGCAGACAATAATTTCTACTGTTTTGTGATGCAATATGCTAAATGTTTACTTGGGTTGATCACCACAACGATGTCAACATGGGAGTACATGTACATTCTGTACATTGAGTTCTTCAATTGGCACATCATCTTTTGTCAGTGTAACACCTACTCGTGATGCGGGCTTGCAGGTTTTAAAGTGGAACATTTCAGAAATTCTTGCATGTGTTGGCAATTCGCCATGAATCATGAGCGTGACAAAGAGGCTGTGAAATTGTATATGAGCAAACCTCAAAGACCACAAGAACATATTACATCGAAGATCGCAATGAAATCAAACAAAGAACACAGTAAGAATCAGTAAGATAAGAACAAATATAAATAGTGCCCCTCCCAAAACAGAATACACACGCACACACACACAAGTGAACATCTACTATAGGTTATATGAATTATGTTTTTCCTTGACTGATTCTTTCTGCGAGGCCGTTTGCAGTTTCACAATTTTTCAGTCCCCAATCCTCGATCCTCTCTCACAGCTTTGCTTTTGGGGTCGAGTCTTTTTTTGATCCATGGCCTTTTTTGTGTATGAGTTTTTGTT
>VSDK01016728.1:125315-170920 GCA_009767595.1 Symbiodinium kawagutii
AATTGTACATCCATATATATATATTTATTTGTTTGTTTGTTTGTTTGTTTGTTTGTTTGTTTGTTTGTTTGTGTGTGTGTGTATGTGTGTGGGTGCCAACATACGCACTATATGCGGTAGTGTGTGTGTAAAACCCCCTGCATGGCATCGTCACAGCTCACTTTCGACCGTGATGAGCTCAGCAGGTCAATCGGAGATCGTGCCTGGAAGGGATCGATGGGTGGTCTACCTGGCAGCCTGAAGCTGGTGAGAAGCACACCCGAGACACGCTACACTGCCCCTCGGCACTGTGACACGAAGAGCCAGAGCATTGGGTGATGTGATCGGTTTTATTCAGTTTTCTATGCCGCGAGCAGATTGGCTGCTGATGAACATGTCATGACATGTCCCTTACGTTTTTCTCAATCAAAGGCATTCCAAGCCATTGGTCATTGACATTGACTCAGTGAACTGGCCGAGGATGTTTCCTGGGCTGATCGCCATGTAGCTTTGATGCTGACATCTGCGCCAGTTTCATACATTCCCACCGACCAGGCAGGCACAAGGTCAGACAGGAAGCAATCAGAGGATATCAAAAGAAGCTTCGTGTTGAAACTTCCGCGTTACCAAGTGATGGAATTCAACGGTAAAGTAAACCTACAAGGTTTGCGGTCTTTTCCTTGAAGCTACCTCAGTCTAGGGGAGCCATTCATTGATATTCCTTGAGCTGTTTTCAGATAAGCCAAAAAAAGTTCACCAATCCCACGATCATAAGTGGCTATGAAATTCTATCAATGCTTTTGCGAGAATCCCATGGGACCCGAATAACAATGGAGCATCTCAATGTGCACCGTAGTTCACCTCAACACTCCAATCAATCATACTGGGTTTGAGTGGCCCATACACTGCTCATCAACGCAAAGGGTAAGCTCGAAGATGGTTTCAAGGTTGTCAGGCTTGACCAGGACATTGGGTGTGCATTGTTTGATAAACGTGGCAGTAAGTCTTTAAGGTCATGATTGAGATTCCATGAGTCTAAATTGTGTTCCATTGCCGGTTTTGCATTCCCAATTCCTCCTTTCAAATGGGTGCCCTTTCCGAAATATACCTGCAATCAGATGCAATCTTTCGATCTTGGATCGGTGCTTTTTTTACTGCGAACCATCAGTCCTTTTGGGATTTCTCACTTTGTGTTGCGTACACCCGCGCTGCCGGCATATGACTTTGAGTGTGGTTGCTTTGGAGTTTGTTGGTGTCAGGCAATTCTCTGTTTCAAATCATGTTTGCCGTATGCTCAATGCCTGAAATAGTGATCCCATGACATCATGTAGCAACAAGCTTGTTGGAATAAGAATAATTGTTTGAATCACTTTACTGGAATAATAAATGGCCAAGGGGCTATGCAGAATTATGAGCAGAGATGGAGGTTGCTTGCCAAAATCTATGTGTTGGGACGAAAATGTATAATGCATCATGATATGGTATGACACCCACGCAAAAAATTGCAGGAATGTCTAATCTCAAGATCAGTTTTTCCTGCCTTTATTGTACATTACAGGGTGCCGGGCAAATATGTAGTCCATGCTTTTCAGAATGGACATATGTAGAGAGGAGATGTTGGGATACCTTACCATTATCTACCAAACTAAAAAGGACAGCACTCGAGCACATGATTCCAACAACTTGGTTTATGGAATAAGTTGTGACAGGGGGTGCGATTGATCTAGAATAACATTGCGTTATTCAGTATGTGAGGCATTCTGAATTGGGAAACTTAGGGAACTCGTGGATCGCCAAAAACAACGCAGCAAATCAAGATCTCAGCAAAGAATAAAAAAGTAAAGAAAGGGCTCAGTACAATTGTGCCGAGTTTCAAACGTTCGGCACATCAAGAGCTCACTATCACTACAAATCATCAAGAGTTCGGGACAACAACGGTGATGTTCAGTGCACCAACGGCCTCGTACATCAAGAGCTCAGATCGAATTTAGTGAACTGAAAGAGATGAGCAAAAGAGTTCTGACACATACAGAGTTCAGAGCCACAGCGTGTCAAGAGCTCAATACATCAAGTGTCCATGACGTCAAGCGCTCCATAAATCAGGAGCTGTCCATCAAAAACGATGCACATGAAGACACCCAAGGCAGTCAGGAAGTAAACCAGGAGTTCAGCGAAGGTCAGATGATGTGAGATCCACCTTGCACGAGCTTCTCTACCTTTCCGAGCACTAGTTGCATCATGGATAAAAGTACACATGCCTGCATAATAAGACGGCATGTTCACCACGTATCATTCGGTGCCAGTTGGCGCTACCAGAAGCTTTTCCTGCAAAGCAATAGATTAAATAGATTGTAGTGGCAATGCCAAAGGGCAATGGATGAAGGAGAAGGTCTGAAGGTGATTTCCAGCCCCAACGGATTCTGATGGTACATCTTCCTGCCCTGATATCTCTTGAAAACCCCGAGCTGGCAGACACTTTGTTTTCCTCCGCAGGCTTCTGTGACCATTTCTGATTTCGAGCTGAAACCTCGTGCCTCTTGACTTGACGCCAGGCCATGTCTATTTGCTTTTTGCATTGTCTCAGCGCACCTGCATGGAAAGGCGAGTAAAGAAGTGTAAAGACTACAGCACAGTAGCGCTATCTATCAGGGTCCGATTTGAACTCAAGATGACTCAAGTATGCACAGACCATCGGCAGCAGTCAGGGCTTAATCTGCGGCTTGTTCATTCACAGCGTGGCAGTAGATCTCAGAGACAAACGACTCACTGGATCAACATGGGCCCACCATCATTGAACAGTCGGGGTGCAACATGGTATTGGGTGCACAGTGTGTAGGGTGTTCTGTTCAGCTCAGGCTGCTAGTGGTGAGATCGCTAATCGAGCTGCATTGGCACCTCAGAATGGCAATGCGCAACTCGGCAAGTCCAAACAGCGAATAGAATGCCAAAGATCCCACAGGTAGAGAATAAGATTATTCATGAGTACTATTAATTATTTACCTAAATTGTTATATACCGATAATTAGGTTCGATTAGTTTGTTTGAAAAGACTAGAACAGGCATTGCTGGGCATTGCTCCTCAGGCTTGCGCCTTCGCTGTTGCTGTTGTCACGTTGCATATCATGGTGCCATGGTCAGAACTGCCATCCTCATATCAGTGCACGCGTTAAAATGTGTTATGTTCTCATGATTTTTCTGATTTTTTCCTATATTTTCATGCTTTTATATAGTCCATTTTAACCCTTGCTTACTTTCGGGGAGAGGCAGTTTACTCCGAGTGTACTTTGAAATAAACTTCAATGTTTTACTCTTCTGTACTCTCCTTGTGTTGAATTGCATGCGGCTTCATGCTGCTTCCAGGCAGTGTACCACCATTGTGGTGTATTTTGTTCCGAAGGATGACAAGGTCGTCCAAGAGCCCGCAGCCAAACGGGCAAAGAAGGCCCAGCTGCGTTCTGAGGCTGTCGATGTCATGGTCCACTGATCATCAGAATTCATCAGATATCGAGGTGATTCTAGGTGCACAGTTTATCAAAGTTTACTCGCTTTATTCCTCTCACCCAAGACGTGGGACACCCGTTTTACCTAATTCGGTGACACGGCAAAATGGGCCCCATGCCAAAGAAGATATGCAGTTTCCAGTTTCTAGACATGCAAATGAAGTACGCCATAACATGCCATAACGTCGTTTGACAATAAGATCAGGAAGCTTCTTCCAAGAAAGGGAGCTGTAACAGTGGGTAGACAAATCCAACAAACATAAATTAGCATGATCTACAGTAACAAACTGAACATGATATTGAAGTTTGTGATTATCAGGCCAGACAACGGCTACAAGAACGCCGGGCCTGACTTTGGAATGCTTTAGTTGATTCTAGTTGTATGTGGAGAGACGTGGATGTGAACATATGCTAAACATGTCAGCAAATCGATCAATGACCTGGCTATACGTGGCTCCCGGTGTCCTAGCTTGTGCATTGGTTTGCATTGGAGTATCAAGTCTGTTGTGATGACGCTGATGTCAAAAGGTTTGCCTTGGCATTCGGTGTTTTCCATTTTGCTGGTGAGGAAGCCGAGAGCGTCCGCTTGCGGCATATCGTAGTGACTCGGCGACAAGGGAACTTAGCAGAAAGCCGAGCTTAGCACAACGAAAGCCCAACAGAGTCTTGCTGCTGGAGCCCTCACCCTCTATCCATCTCTATCCTAAGATCCTGCTGTGGTCCTGTTCACATTTAGTCACCTCTCAATATCTTCACGATATGCTTGAAACGAGCCCTCACCAAATTCCTCCAGCTGCCCAAGAATCACAGCAAGAGTTACCCTGTAGCATCCATTTTGAGGTCCGCCACATGGATTGCAGTTCTCCTTTTGATCCTGTCCGGAACGTGCCTGTGGGCAGAAGTGCTCAGGAGTGAATGGGAAATGGCATAATCATAGCAATGCTCGATGATGCAAACTGAAACACAAGTTGAAAATATTCTAATTGATTCTCAATGCCGCGACACATAGAGTCCACCTCATTGAACATGGTGCAATGATCCAGCTGCATGGTGCAGCCATTTTGGGCACATAGGCAGTGGTTCGTGAGTGACATAGAGTGTGAACGATAAACCAGGCATCAGTTTGTTTTGCTGGTGCCTGTCGCATGCCTCCCACGGACAAAGTGCTTGCAATGTGTAACTTTGAGTTCCAAGAGCTGTAAGATGTTTGCTCTCTCTTGATGAGTGCCTGCTAGCAGATTTGGCCTACATGCTTGCATTGTCTATAGTCTTGAAGTCCAAAGATCAAAAGAAAGCAGACCGGCTTGAATTGCAAGGCTTTGTAGCAGCCTTTTTTCATCTCTCACACCTGTCATCAAGCTTCAAGTTCTTTCATTTCTCGTTTCTCAGACCTTTGAACCTGTTCAATGCTCCTTTTTAAATCTGCTTTCGTATTTCTCCAGATTTCTCCTTTTCTCCTTTAAGCCTTAAGGCTTACAAAATCTTACAAACGATCTGATCTGCAGGAGGCAGAGGGAATGCTACGACAGGCGCTTCAGGAACTGATCCTCGAGGTCCGCGACGCTAAGAATTCAGACGTCAGAGTCAGCAGAGTTCGCTTTGCAAAGTTTGCTTTGTCTTTTGCTCAATTGTTTTTTGCTCAATGCTTTGCTCTTTTTGCTCTTGTATTTTTTGATTGCTCGAATTGCACTCACAATTTACTTGCCTTACCTCAAGCTGCATCAGTTCCTGATGTTGAAACCGTGGAAGGCCAAGTCCATCAAGTTGCCTGCTGGCAAGAAACCCGGCGCTGCAGCCTTTCAACCCACGCCGAAGTTTACCTCGCTTTGCAAGGCCATTGAAAGAATTTTACACCTGTATCATAATTTGCATATTCTCACAGATTTTTTACAGTATTTGCCAGTCGATGAAGACCTCTCTTGAGGTGTCAGTGCAATTGGACCTTGCCTTTTTGGCATTAGAGCTGTAAGACTGTACAAGGCCAAAATGGCCACGACAAGCCTGGTCCAACCCGCCCACCCCTGAGCTTTCTGGATGTGTTGCCTGGTCCAGGAGCTTTCTGAATGCCCCACGGCACAGAAGGGTGGTGGCATGATACTTGTTTGCAAGTCCTGTGACTCGATGGTAGCGTTTGCATCTAGACAGGGCACGGGATGGCACGGGTATGTTCAGCGCTTTTGAAATCAAACTCTTGGCTCCAAGCCTTGCTCAACTTGCAACTCAACTCTGCTTGCCTTTGCGGTATTTTATCTAATGCCTCCAGAGTTGAAGAGTACATCCTGAATAAATCGTGAGAAGGGCCTTGGGAAAGCCCTCTCTCCCCAACAGGGGGCCTGAGGCGTGGTCCAGTAATATCTTGGCCTGAAAATGCCAACAGGGTCCATCACACCCTTCTTATGTTCTTTTTAAGAGGTGTTTGTTGACATGGCAACCCTAATCGGCCAGCTCGGGTTGGTTGTTCACATTTGACCTCGCTACAACATAATGCAACTCCCAACATTCTCTTTGTGCATCCAACTCTTCACCCCATCTCATGCCTATCTGAAGTCAATCTCATGTGCACCATTTTCGAATATGTTCAATCGTTAAGACTTGTCCCTTCGCTGGGCAACCAGTCCTGGAAGTGCGCGTTCGCCATCCAACTTGCTCTCCTTCCCATGTCTCACCTCTAAGAACTCTAAGATCAACTTACTAGGCCCTGCACCTCACATTCCCTGAGTCTCCCCGTCAAAAGTCTCCTGGCAGCAAGCTCTAAGCAGTGCCATGCAAAATCAACATGTAAAACATGAATTTAAAGTGTTTTAGAAACAAGAGAGAGATGAGAGAGAAATTGTTAAGTGTTTTCAGGTGCTTTTAGCATGGAAAGGTGCCATACCAATTGGAAGCCTACGTAAATAAGCCCTTCCAAGGTCAGCGTTTGTAGAGTATGGCCAGTATGGCGTTCAAATCCGAGCCCGCATTTCGGGCACTTTCCAGCCAGGATCGGAGATCTGGGATGGCTTCAGCCAGACGAGCTCAAGAGCCGTTTCGGACCTGCCTTTTCAGAGGCGTCCTTCGAGGGTCTTTGGATGAGACCAAGTCTAAGTGTAGAATTTGTCGAATCAAAAAAAAACACTATAGTCATAGTTTTATAAACTTCGGTGCATAGACAATACATTTTGTTTATTGTTGTGTATTCTTGCGTCACGTGGCTCCCCTTTGATCTCTGCTTGTCATTTTCTCAGCCTCTCCTTGATTGTATGGTAAGGTCGTTGAATATCCAATGTTGTAAGAAGTAGTTTACAATCGGCGTGGAAAGTTTGGAACACGGAAATTGGTGCCTGGAATCTCTTTAAGCCAAGTGAAACTGTACTGACAGCTGCAAAATGTCAGTTGTCAAATGGATCGAATTGCGAGTTGGGCTTCGCGTGGCAGTTGCTTTTGTGGATGTTTGATGATATTTGATATTTGATGCTTGTATTTATGCCCGGGGTCTCTCGCCAGGCTGTCAAGAACCTGAATCCCGGACAGTGGAGCGACTAATCCTGCAATGCCACAAATCATCACAAGTTAAGGAGATGGAACAAGGAGGGAAGAAAGGCAAGAAGATGTTAAAGATGTGTTTTGACATTACAAGTGTCTTCGAACCTTGCGATAAGAAAAGCCAAGAGCACAAGGCCATGTTGTGAAGAAGGGTTGTCACATGCAGCAATCCTTGTACAGTTTTTCATGTGCTATAGTTTGAACTTCTGTGATGTCCTAGAGTCAGTTCTGGCAAGCGTTTGTGACTGTCATGTTGGACCTGAGTCTGTGAAGGGAGATTGTTTTTTCCAGGAGGCATTCAGGTGATGGTGCATGACAGGGCTGGGTCAGTGGTTCTGAAGTTTTTCCTCTGAGGTGATTTGGCCACGTCCGAAATGGGCATTCACATCTTCCAGCGGATTGCGTAGCGAAGAAAGAACTTTCTGTGGCGTCTCACACCAAGCAGGGCACGAAGAGTGCAGCTTCTGAGGCTGAACACAGGCGCCTCCTTTAAACGCTCGCTTCGGCAAACGGGTACGCTGCGCCAAGAAAAGGAACATGTACCCACATGCTCTTGCAAAATCTTGCAAAGATATCTTTCTCAACGACTCAACAAACACTGAATCTAAAGTGCATCAAAACAGCGGCAATTTTAAGACGGATTCAAAACAAGCGTCCCAGGCGAACAGTCGAACATTGTCCAAAGGATGTTTGGAAAATAGCAGCGGCTGCAAATCTCGTTGCGGCTTAAATGGCTTAAATGATCTGCAGCACTGGGATGGTTTCGCCGCAGCTTGTTGCAGCAAGAACTTGCTTCTGATGGGGGGTGCAATGCAGCTTGAGAGCGCCGGAATTTTCCACGCAGAAGCCCTTCAATTTCAATGCCTTTCACAATTGCATGTGCACGAGCATAGGCGCTTATGTTTGTAGAACGTTTTCCAGTGTATGTGTATGATAGTCAATTATTCACTTATTGGGTGTATATTTTCATATAATCACGCACGTGTATGTATATAGTGCAAATGTGACAACATTGAAAAACCTACTGTACACATGTAGGCACGCAAGCTTCAGAGAGAGAACAAACTGCCATTCCCTGCGATTGATAAAGGCACAAAGATATCACATATTGAATGCAATATATAAATGCAGTTAATGCAATGCACATGCTACAGTTGTTCAAGTTTTTGTGGTGCCAGCGTTAAATGATGTCAAATGCATCAACTTGATTCAACTTGATCAATTTTTGGTGGTTTTGTCCTGCTGTCACCGGCGAATACAGGCAAAGTATTCAAATCAAATCACACCTCTCTTGGGAACGTTTCCTGCCCGATCCTTTCTGATGCAATGGAGACTTTCGGACCAGACTTGCCACCTCGAACAGGGCATCATGAGCTGCAGGTACTGGACGTTCACTTTGCAAGAAGGGCTCAGCGTCGTTTAGCTCAGAATGCTGCAGCTGCGTGCTTGGAGAATCCTTCGCCTCTTGAAATTGAACAAACTTTTATCGATGCCCCTCCAGCTGCTGACGTCATTTCCAGTGATGATGATGACGACGTTTTGGTGGTGGAGACGACCACCACTGCTCAGCCTCAAACGTTGTCACGCGCTCGCTCTCGCTCTCGCTCTACTGGCAGACATGACTCCAGAGGTCCAATTGATGTCGTGGAGCTGGATTCATCAGATGTGCAATCTGGCTCTCTCCCAACTTTCTATGTCCATACTTTTCAGTATGGGGATGTGGCAAGATGTTGCAACTCATGCCGCGAATTCTTTTTACCTGGTCAACTTCGATTGGGATTTCTCTTCGAATCGGCCAGTGATGAAGCGACTTGGGTGCATGCACCGCGCTGCTTGCGCCGTGGCAATTTCGAAGTCACTTTGTTGGAGTCAGTGGCCTTTGATGCGGAGCTTTCAGATCAAGTCCGAGCTCGAATCTTAGAAGAGCTTGCAGCTATCAATGCTCGTCACGCTGAAGCGCGCTGGCCTGGTCAAGCACGTATGGCAACGCAAGGCACGAAACCTTGGCACTGCAACATTCAAAGGTTGGATGAAGACCTACATCCTGCGTGGTCAGTTGCTTGGTCAGTGGTTCGTGTTCCTCTTCCTGTGGTGCAATCTGAGCCCTCTTCCCGGCCGGGCTTGGCCGCTAGAGCCGCGAGATCAACCTTGACTGCAGGGTTGGAGGCACGTTGGGCCGCCATTGATGCGCAACTGGAACGGGCTGAGGAGCTTACACGTGACGATCAGATTCCAGATGCATTGACATCATTGACACATGCATCTGATGCATCTCCGTCTGTGGACGATCTGTTGTCCTCAGTTCCATGCCAGAAGTTGGACGTGGCATGTCAGGAGCCGTGTGCAGTTTGTTATGAGGACATGGTGCTTGGTGAGGAAGTTCGGCGGTTGCCATGCTTACATTATTTTCATAAGGCCTGCATTGATCGGTGGATTAAGGTCAAAGCTACCTGTCCCTTGGACAACCTCAATGTGAGGGACTTAATAGCGAAGCAAAGCACAAGAACCGGAAGCAGTTCCTCCCTGTAACGTGGCTCTCAAGAGCTGCCTTCCTTGGATTTGAAGACTTCAATCCTGAGTATGCCACAGCTACCTGTAGCTGGTAGGGCAGATTTGCCATGAGGATTGAGATGTCCTCAACGGGCAGCAGAGGTGCTGGACCACTGGACACTGCAAATCGCAGTAAGTGCAACCTGTGCAACCCGCTGCTTGGGTGAAACTCAAAGGGCAATGAGCGAATTCATGTCCTTCAGTCCAGCCTTTAAGGTCGCCAATCAGAAAAGATAGGCGCTACCGCGCAGCGGCCAGCCTCGCAAAGCTAAAGAAACTTTTGCATCAACGCGGTACATCACAATGCACAGCCATGGCTACGCCAAGGTTTCGGCAAATGGGGCAACAGAGGCTTAAGATAAGATAAGATGAAGAGTGAATGATAGAGAAATAAACATGAATAAAGATGAATGAATAAAGATGAAAAATAGATTAGGGCAACGAGTTCTATGGCTTTCTATGGGCCTTCTGCAGAATTGAACGAACAGTTCGTGTTCCTCAAACCCTTGATGTCCTCGTTGGGCTGCTCTCCAAGGCAGATCGTGGAAGATCGCCGAGGCCATGGACACTTCCTCAAGGGACGGAGAAGCCCTGGGCATAACATGAACAGACATGAAAATCATGAAATGACACCAGAAAAGAATGCAAAAATGCATCAAGATGCATCAAGGCGCATCAAGGTGCATCAAGATGTCAGAAATGAATGCTACATAAGGCCACCCTTGAAATTTATTTGTCACATTTTTGTTAGTCATTCTTGAGTTTGCCTTTTCCATTTGTGGTCAGTTGTTGGCTTTTTGCACATGCTTAATCAGTCATGTGTTTCTCACTATTTTGGATTTTTTTTTTTTTTCGCAATCATTAATTTTGGGATTTCTTGGAGGAAGTACTTCAAAAATGTTTCAACCCATTCAAAGCGATTGAACTATGATTCACGCCTGGTTCAGAAACGATTCAGACACGTTCAGAAATGACGAGAACATTTTTCAGATGTTTCAACAGAGTTTCCATCTCCCCTCCATTCTCCCTCCTTCCCCTTGCCCGAGCCTTTGCAAATACATCATAGCAAGCAACGCCAGGCAAAAAAAGCAGGCAATAGTGTCCACTGACACAAAAGAACCAACAAAGAACGTGTCAAACAATGAAACATCCTCCCAGAAACAAATCGAAACGTACCCGAAAATGATTTCAAAAAAGACATGTCCCTTCGCTCCCAAATGACAACAAAGACAAAACAATGACTGAAACAAAAAACACATGACCCAATAAAGACACATCATTACCAACTGACGAACCCACATGACCAAAATTACCATATTACACTGTAATGCGATCGTTGGATCATACTTTGACAGACTTGCCATGACTTGCCAATCTAATCCAATTTTGAATTTGATGATCTCACCTAACATGTGAAGTCCGACCTCCGCCCGTGTGAAGAACCCTGGCTCAAAGATAGACAGCTGGGGCAAAATGATGTCAGACTCCCTGCTTGGGGAGCATTGGACTAGAGCTTCGAACGTGGTCGTTCGAAGGGCCAAGGAAAGGGAAAACTTCAATGAGAGCCCTGACTTTCCTCAAAGGGAAGAATTCAGTCCCCGCTCTGTCGAGTTAGCCGACTTTCAGACCCTTCAGCTCGAAGTTCCACGGGAGCGGCGAAAGAGTCGCCGAATCTCCAGCTTGCGCGAGAAGTCAGAGCAAGACTTGCTACAGCTAAGACGAGCTTCGCAGCTTGCTGCCGGAGGGAACTCCCCCGCTTTGAACGGCTCGAAACCTATGAGAAAAGCGCGCAAATCAAAAGAAAGGATCGAACGGATTGACCCAGGCACACGAAGCACGAAAGTTAACAGCATGCTGAGAGAATGCCTTCAGATCGCACGTTTTCGTTTGCTGGAGACAGCCCGCGAGGTGTCTGAGAAGGTATCAGCCAGCCTACAGAACACAAGGAATCCTTCCGTTTGGCCAGCATCTATGGCACCAATGCTTTATGCTGCTCCATCTGGGGCAACCATTGACTCGGACGGCTTCATCCCTTCAAAACGAAACTGTACTACCCATGCCCTTCCTCTCCAGTGGTTTCAGATCAAGCTTGTGAAGATGCATGCCTTCAACGAACGGCTGGAGAGGAAAGTGAAAGGCTCCCTGAAGCAAAATTCTTTCAATGACCCGGAGATGCTTCACATTGCTTTTCAAGAGGCTATGGACGAAGCTCGACGTATTCAAGCGCAAGCCGTCACTGCCAAAAACGAGCTCCGTCGGCTCAAGCGTGCAGTGGCGCTTGCCCGTAAAGGCTCCACATTGAGCCCCAGTCGAACCCAACGGGCCAATGGGGCCCCCAAGGGGGCGCAAAGTCCACGCAAGGGACCAAAGGCACAGGGACTCGGGACACTCCCCACTATTGTTGTCAGTGATGCATAGAGCCCCAGCATAGCTTTGTGCTATCTGCAGGGTCAGCCAAGTTTTTGCTGCTTTGGGGACGTCGACGCGAGGCCCGACAAACCCCATCACATTGTGTCCAAGCGAAGAGAACTGCAACATTTTGCAACCCTCTCAATGAAGAGAGCTGGTGCAGAAGCGTTACGTCTCACCCAGCCAGGCCGCTCTGCATCGGACAAAGATGCTCGGCAGCAGCTGAGGGCCTGGAAAAGATCGGCAGCAATCTGCATAATCGACAGCTTTCTCGCACATACGATTTGTTTTCATACTGCATGCACAATACGTCATTGCCTTGTAACATCATGCAAGTACATCAACAGAAAGTAATGCAACGCAATTCCAATCGAGGGTAATGCACGCACATGCATGTATGCAAACCACTTACCCATTGGTACTGTAGGGATATGTAATGTACAGTGTGGCAGTTGAGAATGCAGCATGCATGCTCGTAACTCTTCGCATGCAAAGGGATGATGATTGAATATATAAATAATTAGTTGGTACTAAGAAAGTATTTGGCATGTTTGCATGATTTGCATAGATAATGGTTGAATATAGTTGATATTCAGAAATAAATTTGGCATGTTTGCATGATTTTGCATGCGCTCCTACGTGTGCCAGCAATACAGGTTCATACCTACAGGGATGGCACCGCCTAGCAGCGCGGCAAGGCAAATGGCAACAAGCCCACGCATGGCGCGCAGCCCAGGTTGCTCCCAGAATGCACTCGAAGAGAAGGAGAGGCATTACATGGCACTGAGAAATTGCTGCACTTAGAAGAGAAGGATGTGGTACATTGTGTTGCATTCCATTCCAGCGTCGTACTTTGCATGCCCTTATCCATATACATCACTATACTTCCATCATCTTCCATCCATGTTTTGGCACTTTGGCATCCCATGGCTGCGAGCCATGTTTCCGGCATTCTGGGCCAGCAAAACTTGTCGCGGACAGGCGCCCATCAAAGAGCTAGGTAGCCTACCCAAATCAGCAATGCTGCTTATGGATGCTTATGGGATTTTGACTCTTTTGGCCAAAGGGTGTCGCAGGTTCATGCAGGTTCCAAATTAGAACTACACAAAAGAAAAAAGTCGCGAACCATGGACTTTGCCGCTTTTGCCGCCTTTGCCCTCTAACGGCATGTTACTTCCATTCGAACTTTCACTTGCGAACCTGCCTATTAATTAAACGTGTGCACATTTGGACCATCTTAGACCACTTCCAATAGAGTTGGGCATAGTTGGGCTATCAGTCTCTCAATGAAAGATTCTCGATGCACTGAGGCCTCACCATCGCCTGTTCAGCCTTTGTAAAAGCCCGAGCAACGCAGATTTGGATTCAGATGGTGCCCACAGCTTCGCAATTTCTGCATGCCTCTGTGCAATTCTGTACCCGCAGGGAAAGCCAGCCACAGCTTGGAATCTGAGAGAAGATAAGTTAAATTTCAGGATATTTCAAGGATACCTAGATACAGTATGACACAGTTACAATCAGTTACACGCACAATTATATACAATTACTGCATATACAATACATGTAAAGGAGGGTTGTCCACTAGAGATCGCCCCGTTGGACTCAGTGGGAGGGTACTACAACTCTCCAACAGCCTGAGGCGTGCCGCGCCGCGAGTAGTGGTGTCCGCCCCGACTGCGGCAACCACATCCAGGCACCTCCGTAAAATGCCGATGTCATGTCAAACTCAACCAGAAGATGCAGGGAGATTCGACGAGCAAAGCTAAAATCAAGATAAACCAATCAAGCTGTGGAACTTTGGAACAACTCCAACATTCCGATTCCATCCGATTCCATATTAAAAAACGAGCTTTGATACATTTTACGCTGTTTGTAAAAGCTGTCCCGTGAGCTGTTGACCACCACCTCTCACTGGGGTGACTGTTAGAGTTGCAGTGGTATTCGCCGCAACCCTTGGATCAAATCAGAGTCACAGGAGGCAATGATGGGGCCTCGCATTGCAATCACAAGCGCCTTAAGATGCAACAGATCCATTGATGCACACCCGGAGCAATTTAGATGTTGGGCCCATTGTGTACCAGGAGAACAAGAGCCTAGATCACTCACCATTTTAACCAACCAATCTGAGTTGCACGTGCAAATGTTGTGCCAATCTTTGCCTCTGGGTCTCACCAAATGAAGCCAATAAGCTATGGCCACAGCAGGTGCTCACGCCAAGAGTCAGCGTTTCTTTTTCTTTTGAAACGCTTCAACATTTTGAAATATCTTGAACCAGTTCTGGGTGCGAACTTCGAGTTAGCAACTACTTAAATTGATAATTGCTTGATGTAGCTTGCAACCAGCTCGTAACACCAGAATTTCCATGAAGGCGTATACTGGGGCACTACCAGTACTTTGGCGCAGTGCATTTGACAAAGGTACACAAAGTTAAAGATTTTTGAGCAGTGAGATGCAGTAAGATGCAGTAAGCCTCCAAAGACCTCTCTAAAAATCACGCCAATCAGGATCCAATGAGGATCCAATGATCCGATCTGATCCGATGAGGATCCGATGATCCGATGATCCCAAGATGCCCCGAGCAGTTGGTATTCAAATGTTTTGATTTGGCACGGCCAGCTGACAGGTGAGACCTTGACGCAGGACAGTCAAACCCCTGGGCTGTTCATGTCAACATGTGGAACCGAGCAGCATCCATTTTCAGCAACCAGAAGTGGTGGTTGGACATATTCAGCTTCATGAACCCAAGGATGGAAATCATATGAAATCATTTTAAAATGCTTTGAGCATTTTTGAACTGCAATTACCCGAGCCAGAGTTGAGATTAATTGCTTTCGGTTTTGGGGGGTATTCTTTCACAATTTGGTACGATTTGGTATGATTTGTTTGATTTACCCGAACGGGGTTTCCTTGTGATGTTTGGTGTGTTGTGATAACCAAGAACTGCACACGCTGTCACACTCCAAAAAATCTGGATCCGTTGTTCTTCCTGCAGTGAAATATGTAGAACCATAGCAGCGGCACCCTTCTCGAAATCTTTGCTCCTCCCGCTTCCCTCGTCCTTGTCCATTCTCGTCCTCATTTTTTAGTCCCTCTTCCAGGGACCACTGAGCATTGCGATGTCCATCTTCCCTACTTCAATTTGCCTTTGTATCAGACACATTTCATACCTTGCTTCTCTTGTTAGTGTTCCTCGTTGGGTAATGTGCGCTGCAATTGGGCATAGGATGACCATGGCTAGCACAAGTATATGATGTACGCGATGCTATTGCATGAGATTGCGCGCCAACATACATACATACATACATACATACATACATACATACATACATAGATACATACATACATACATACATACATACATAGATACATACATACATACATACATACATACATAGATACATACATACATACATACATACATACATAGATACATACATACATACATACATACATACATAGATACATACATACATACATACATACATACATAGATACATACATACATACATACATACATACATAGATACATACATACATACATACATACATACATAGATACATACATACATACATACATACATACATAGATACATACATACATACATACATACATACATAGATACATACATACATACATACATACATACATAGATACATACATACATACATACATACATACATAGATACATACATACATACATACATACATACATACATACATACATACATACATGCATACATGCATACATGCATACACGCATACATGCATACATGCATACATGCATACATGCATACATGCATACATGCATACATGCACATGCACATGCACATGCACCTGCATACTTACATTTACATACTTACATTTGCATACTTACTTTTACATACTTACATTTACATATCTTTTTTACACACTTACATTCGCATACTTACATTTACATACTTGCGTTTACATACTTGCGTTTGCATACTTGCGTTTAGATACATGCGTTTACATACATACATACATACATACATACATACATACATACATACATACATGCATGCGTGCATGCATTTACATACATTTACATTTACATTTACATACATTTACATACATTTCCATGCATACGTTGACATACATTTACATTTACATACATACATACATAGATACATACATACATAGATACATACATACATACATGCATGCGTGCATGCATTTACATACATTTACATACATACACTTACATACATACACTTACATACATACATTTACATGCATGCTTTACACACATACATTTTCACATACATGTATACGAACATTTCCATATACATTTACGCTCATTTGCATACAGTACATTTCATACATTTACATTTACGTACATTTACATACATACATTTACATACATACATGCATAGATTCACATACATTTACATACATGTGCATCCAAACACATTGAGGTACATGTACATATATACATTTACATGCATTTGCATACATACATTTACATACATTTCCATGCATACGTTGACATACATTTACATTGCAGTACCAAACCTTACCTTACATGACATGACATGACATTACACTACAGTAGATAGTACCTACCTATCTACCCGCCTGCCTACCTACCTACGTACGCACGTACGTACGTACACACAGATATAGTAAAATATGATATGAGACTGAAGATGTTTTTGCAATCTCCATATCTGTTCATCTCATTTGCAGTTTTCACCTCCCAGGAGTCTCAAGAGACAAAGACAGATGACTCCAGCCTGACACTTCGACTGCATCGGCTCACCTCTAGGGCACATTTCAGTGTCGATCATTGCAGTGCATATTGAAGTGCATTTGCTGAAATTACTACGCAATACTAAGCACTAGAGAAGTTGCAAAGTTACTAGGTTGCTAAGTTCATACCTTGGAATTGGCAAATCTGACACCACGTTCGCAGGATGAGCTTGTTTTTATCACACCCACACCAGGGAATCAGTATGAATAGGTCCTATTCCTTGTTTTATCTGTAGTGCAGGGTGGAGCCGTGATTTTAATAGTCAAAGTGATTTTGCATTTTGTTGCCCATAGTTGATGTTCCACCGAGAGGTTGGTCTCTTCATTGTGTAGTGTTTTTTTTTTGGGGACTATATCTGACATATTTTAAAGATACGTCATTGTCGGATCATAGCATTGTATGACGGCTTGTGCTGGTTGCAAAACATTCAAATAACATGTTTATTCAACAATCGTAAACTAAACTTCGGCATTTTTTCATTTTTATGTATTTTCCACATGGTTCCAAAACAATAGTGATACATGTCAAATGTTGGTGTCAATTGGATGCTTTTCTATGGCAATTATTTCATACAAAGACGGCATGATTTAATCACATGTAGAAAATGGCATTTCATCAATATGAATGAGCTTACATTTTCCAAGGAGCCTGAAATGCTCTTCCAACCAGTTCCATCAATTATGTCGAGTTCGAGTAAGCCTGGTACACCAGCAGCAGCAGGAACCCCTAAGTGGGAAACAGCATCGACGGCACAAACTTCTGGCCTCTATAAAACAAGAAGGCAAACCCCTAAACGGCTTCTACAAAATGCAAAGGACACCACACCCCCCTTGTCTCTATAAAATGGAGAGTCAATATTGGCCTTCATAGAATGGAGGGTGCGCACCTTTGGCCTTAATTTAAAAATGCAGAGTATGCCCCCCTCACCCCCTGGATGTTGATATGATGTCCTGCTGGAAAGGCAGCACCAGGCTGAATGCGTCAGAATGTTCTGTATGTATTCTGTATGTATTCTGCATGTATTCTGTATCTATTCTGTATGTATTCTGCATGTATTCTGTATTTATTTATTCTGTATGTTCTGTATGTTTCTGTATGTCTCATCATTCTCGCCATTTGACATAGCAAGGCAGCAGAGACATCACAGCGCACAAAATCACCACCTACTGTACATCCATGTGAAATGGCAAAATGCATTAATATACATTTTCATATTCATACTAATATGCATTTTGAAGTTGTTTCAACATGTGCAAGTGTGATTGAGGGTTAACAGGGATACCAGTGCCATCCACTATGCTGACCAAACCAGGATCAAAACAGCAGCGCACGAGCAGCAGGTACCCCAAACATATTGCAAGACAATGCATGGCCGAAAAAAGCAGGGTGAAGTACATCCTCCCCGCGCAAAACAGTGGGCATCCTGATTTCTATCGGTTTCCGGGATTTTGTAAAAGCGCAAGTGCCCTTCCCAGGCAGTCTACCCTTGATTGTGTAGTGCCGTAAATGTACAAATTGAACACCTTCCAACAGCAGGTTGTACTCCACATTTATAGAGGGAGAGGGTCCTGCGTTGAAAAAAGTCGTGCTCTTCATCTCTTGTGTAGAAAGTCGTTCATGTTCTGGATGATTAAACCGGGGATCCAAGTTCAGACCTAGCGCCTCAAACTGTTGTGCTTAGTTTCAAGTTTCAAAATTATGCTTGAACCACTTAGGTTGAAACATTGAAGTTGACTCGGTGCGTTGTATGACTCTCTACACAGGTCCAGTTTACCATCCACGGTGAAAAGTGACCAGAATACATTGACTCGAACGTCATTGCATCTCATTACTCATCAGATCTCATTAGCGCTTCCGTCTGAGGAGTCCGTTGAAAAGATCGAAGAGCCGAGAGCTATCGAAGAAGGGCACCAAGGAAACCAAGGACAGACAGCACTCTGAGATGCGGGAAATCAGGCATATTCTGGCAAGTACAAAGGCAATCGTTTGTAGAGTCCGTGTTCGTCGTGTTCGTTCCGTTCAGATCTTTTTGTCGGATTGTTTGCTTGTTACTCATGTACTGTATGTGTAGCCTTGGCAGGGATGAAGACGAAAATTGTGATGAATAAGAATGATTTGATCACTACGATGACTGTGAGTGTGAGGATGGTGACGGTGGTGACCATAGGGTACAATAGGTAGAACATGACACCGATGATGATTCATTGTGATGGCTGACACCGATGGTAGAACATGTGACAATTGACTACCATTATGATCATGATGATTCATTGTTGATGGCTGATGATAACGACGCCTGAGAGTTTGACTAAGGTTGATTGCAACAGGAGATTGAAATCACTACCTTGTCCACAAGCACCAGTTTCAGTCCTGCGAACCGCCATGACATGCCATGACAGCCAGACCACGACCCACAAAAAAACAAGTGACACAACAGACACAGCATACCACCAGTATGCGGTGATACCATGACCAGCAAGCCACAACAATCTGTTGTCAATTTCATAGCCTTGCCTAAACTAAGACTGGGACCCTGCTGCAGCAGCTCGCAACTGCCGCACGACATTATGATTCGGGGATGCGTAGGCAAACTTGGCACCCATGCGCATGATTGTCCTTGCTAGCAGTTGCAAATAGATATAAAGAGATGCACGAATGCAAACAAATATATATATATATATATATGTATATAGGGGATGGAGAGGGACTTAGACAGAGAGAGGTAACAGATACAGATGTCATGAGTTTGCTCCTATATGCAGTATGCATATGTATGCATGCATTTTTGCGACAGGTGACCAGGCAACAGGTTTGAACGTGATTGAACTACGAAAGTACTGAGTTTACTTTCATTTCATTTCCAGTATTGGTTCGATCGACCACCTGCGGGCCACCTTATCAATGCCAGGAAAAGAGGGCCGGGACGAAAGACAAAAAAAGTTCTAAGGCAAAAGGATCGAAAGCCTCGAATTCCAAGGAATCCGACTCCTTTGGCTCCAAAGATCTAGGATTTTCTGAGGCGGGCAGTTGGGATAACTTCCTGAAATTCAATGAGTTCACTTCTGTTCACTTCTCTCCTATGATGTTCGAAGCTTTCATCAGACATGTCCCCTCTACTTTAAGTGCTTCTCCAAAGACAAGTTCCTAAGTTCTCTCCATATTTGAAACTATTTGACTTGTCATTTGAATTGTCATTTGAATTATGTGAAGAGCTGAGGTTATGGTAAGACATTCTGAGACTGTTCATCCTCTTGGCATCGCCCAAACACAGCAATACAGTAACTCAAGAGGTTTGCCCATGTTCGCAAGTTAACCAGACAGGACACACAAGATACACAAGTCAATCAGAATTGGATCTGCATGTGCGATGTGCCCGAAGACCGCGAGACGTCTTCAAAGTTCCAACCAAGCCCGTTGATTGCAACATATCGCACGTTGGACTTCTTAGGTTCTCAAAGGTCTTCGGATTTCCTACCCCTCAAGACTAGGGGAGGCTTTGAAATGCTACGAGCAGAGTCATTGTCAGGTGCACTCAAGAGAGGTGGCCAGCCTTATAGCGCCTCGGATCATACTGAGATCATTCTAGTTCCATCCAAATCTCAACATTGATTATTTATCATTTTTTCCTCTGTTTTGTCATTTGCACGAAGTCGGATCAAGAGCCGTATGGCTACCCACACGATTGCTCGATCAAGAGTCACACATGATTGCTCCGAATCTCTTTGCTCTAGACTTAGCCTTGGAGGTGCACGTTCAATGGAAAAATGTCATTGGCCAATGACTTGTCCTGATATGTCCTGATCAAGAATCTACTACGGGCTTTTGATCCTCACAGGTTCTGACTGGTGCGTTTGAAATTCAAGCCCCCCAATTCAAATATTACAATAATAGGGCTATGTCCCTTGCAAGTCCCCTTTGTTTGCTTGATTCATTCCAGTTTGCCGGATGTGAATCTGAATCTGGCTGGCCCAAACCATGCGCTATACCTGTTACCATATTATTTGTCGCATCCTTTCGACATAAATAGATAAATAAACAAATAAATACGTACAGTGGATGCTCACAACCCATAATCATTTGATCATGCGGGTTTCAGTCTGCCGACGTTTGAACTAGAGATGCAGTTGAGGTTCTGTGGAGTTGTCTAAGGCTCAGTAAGATCAGTAAGGTGTTGTTGTTCAGCTCAGGTTGGTTTTGACATCACTGCTCCGCCTGAAGGGTTGGAGGAGGACTTGCCTATATGCTTTGCTGCCTGTCAGTGGTGCTGCCATTTGGATGCCAATTGCCCACCGAGTGATTATATATTTATGCCAACGTTGCTTGAACGTGTGCCAAATCTCACCAGCAAGCCTTACCTCGTCAAACTTCCACAAAATGGCATCGTGAAATGGAAAGTGCATTGCGCTAGTGCCACAGTTGCTGCCTACGTAATTGGTGATTTTACAAGCTCGGCAGTGTCATTGTTTATTTCCAATGTATCAAAATACTTGTCCAAAATCTGTACATGTGGAAGGCCTCCTTGACGCTCCCAACGGGTTTGTTTCACATTGCTTCGGCACTTTCAAGGTCAGATATGTTTGATTATACCATACTGGACTTCACGGCCCAGGTTTTGTTTTTGCAGGGCTGAAACCGGTCAGCTTGAAGTAGCAGCTGCTTTGAGCTAGCCGCGGGGGTGGGAAACTCTGTCCCGTTTGCATGTTGGCGTTGTGTGTTTGCCTACGTGCGGAATTAGTCGGTGCATTGGTTGATGAGAGCTCTCGTGTTGTTTTATTGTACTTGTTGGTCCAAACCAATGAGAGCAATCACCGTGTTGACAAATGTGGTGATTGCCTTGGTTGTTGAATCTGTTGAATGATCTTGATAGGACTGAGCTGCGCAGTACGTTTGTTTTCCGCCACGGGCACTGGCCATTTGCGGATGCTGTGTTTACCTTGGATGCATGGCATCAATGAAGCACATGGAAGCACCCGTAATCGCGTCGCTGAAATCTCCAAACCACTGTACCCGTAAATCACGGGTCCGGGAGATTGCGTGGGCATCAGAAATGGATCATATATGATTTGATATTCTGCGTGAAGCCTGTGGAGGTGTAACCAGCTTCAGCCCACACTGGAGCCATGTGGCCAAGTTGTCTTCCACCGGTTTGTTGAAAGTGACTTGTAACTGGTGATGTACATAAATCATTTCAATCTCTGACCATCAATGCATAAATCCATATAAATCATCCTAAATCCAGCATGTTTGGACATGCAGGGGCAGTTGTGTCCTGTGGGGCCTCCATCGCTGGTGGAGGATGACTTTTTCGACATCCCTGATAGCGCGGCGGCCCGCATCGCTGACCTGAAGGCGTGCCTTCTGGGCCCCGAGAATTAAGATCATTGAGTAAAGATTTAAGGTGAGAATTAAGTAGATCAATGTAGATAGTAAGTGCAGATTAAGTAAGTAATAGTAGGTATAGAAATAGAACCAAGTAAGTAATAGTAAGTAGAGAATCAAGTAAGAACACGGACAAAAATTTGGTGAAACGTGCCCAAGGGAAGACGGAGAAGGGATGGCCATGGCCACAGATGGCCTTAGCGCAGGCAGAGTTGTCACAACCGCACAGTGCCCTGTGGCTCCGCAACTTGCTCGCACCAATTCGAAGCTCTCAGCAGATCAAAGATCCTATAAGAATCTATAAGAATCTATAAGATCCTTAAGGGACAAGCAGAAAAGCAGAAATGGCAGAAATCAATTTGGCTCCTGATTTCTGCGAACCAAGGGCTCAAAGATCGCCTCGAACGGGCCATTGGCGGCGATGCCATAAAGCCTGGCTTTCAGCTCGGGTACAGCATGCTTTGCCCAACGGCCATGAGATTTTGATTTCTGATACTTAACGGTATGGCAAGGCCTATGGCAAGGCCTATGGCAAAGTATGGAATCATGTGGCTTTTGTAATCAGAGAGGCAGTGGCCTCCAAACGATGAAATGTGAAACGGAATAAGATCTGTAAAAGAGCTGTGCCAGACAGCAAAGTACACCATGTTGCAAGAACATATCGAGGCGATCTTTACAGAGAGACTGCTTGGTGGGATAGCGAGGGTTGCCCGATGGCTGCAGAGGACATACGAAGTTCCAGAAGTAGCACGGCCCCAGCCAAAGCACCTTGGAAGCACCTTGGGCAGGTGATACTGCAACACTCCCATCAAGCTGAGCCATGAGAAGACTGGTTGGTTTGCCAAAATCACACTGTAACTACACATGATTCCACCAATCGGTGTCATGAGTTGTTGTGAACTCCAGGTATTCCATCGTACGTTCCATATCTTTCCATCGTTTCTCTCACGATTCTGCTTTGATGTACGGGTTTGTTCCTCAGCCCAGGACCAAGCACAAGAAGGACTTTACAATCCAAGATGAATTGAACCTTCGGGAGGCTCCCAAGGATACTGGCAACGCCTACTTCATGAAGGGCTTCTCTTCGCAACTTCGGATGAAAACCGCAAGTGCTTCTTGTAGTGTTTCCCTGTTTGCTGCTTTGAAGTGTGCTTGGTCACATCCTTTCTCGCAAGATTTGGCCTTGACAAATTTCCATCCTACCCTACTTTCATTCCTTGCATTGGATTCAGGCAAACAGCACCATTTATGGGTGTGCGGCCGGACTTGCTTCCGGTAATATCTCAAGACAAGGTTGGATCCGTTGGATCCCTTCATTTCTGGAGCACTGTGGTGATCTGAGCAGCATGAGGTTGTGGGTTGTGATGGGGCGGCATTGTGCGCAGGTGACCATTGATAAGGCTATGCTGCCGGCCTTGTATCAACCATTCCGGAAGGAGAGAGAGCACCCGTATGGCCCGAGCTTCAGGCTGAAAGAATGACACTTGATGCCACCGTGTGATCCAAACTGTTGGACTCACATGGACTCACTTGTTGTGAGCTTTCTAATCTTCAGGCTCCCCGGGACATGGGAATATTAGCAAACGGTGTGTTCCCTCGCATCTATTTTGCTTCTCAATTGATCTCAATTCATCACACTGAATTGATCTCAATGGCTCTCTGAGGTTTGGAAGAGCCATCCGTTTTGCTTCCTCGCGGGGCATTTAAACAGCCGCCTGAAGTTGAAGGACGAATCTTCAGGCTTGTGACACAGGACCGGCCCAGTCGGCGCTATGGCCTCAAGACCTGACAGGTTCCATGGCGTTCTAAAGAAGATGTGTTGCAACAAGCAATTGATGGGGGGCATTTGAATATTTGGATGCAATGAAATCAATAAACCAGACTTGGTTTCTCAGAGCACAAATGTGTCTAGTCAGAGAACTCCGTGTTTTCAAGACTGGATCTGTTTACAAAACGTGTCAGCCTAAAACTTCAGCATATTCTATGCAGAAGACTTGTAGTAAGCATAGTCTAAGCAGACTCTAAATCCGACTCTCAAGCAGTGTCTTGTTTCACTTGGAATGAAGCCAATCCAGGAGGTGCCGGAACCAAGAGCCTCTGTGATCCCACGAACCTTCGAGAAGGCAGCAAGACGGGCTGTCGACAGGGCTCCATTTGCAATGATTGGCGCAGATTAACGAGCATGCGGCGCTGCAAATACACACGCACACCTCACGTACCAAACATACATGCTTGATCATGCTTAACTACGCACGGAGTCCATAATTGCATGTCTTTTGTAGACATGCAATGAAATGCGCGCGTGGACAATACCTTCAAATACATGTGTACGTATGTAAACACGTGATGTATAAATATATTTAAATATACATATATACCGTATATACATTTGTGTGTGTGTGTGTTTTTGTGTTGGTATGTCAATGCAATATGTACACAGTCTTTCTTGGTCAAGTACTTCAAGCACATATATGGGAACCTAGGCATGGACACAGAATGTCTCTGGCTCCTAGGGCTGTGCTCAGAGTTTGGTCAGTTTTGTCGATATAGCACTGTTTCCTATCATTTGTTTAATTATTGAACTACTGAAAGTGATGCATTTTATCTGAAGGTTCGACTGAAAAGTCACATTGTATAAAATTGTATATCTTTGTATTCCATTTATGTGTGTATTTATTTGTTCGTTCGTTTGTTTGTTTGTTTCTTTGTTTGTTTGTTCATTTCATGTTGTTGTTCATCTTCCAATTGGATTGCTGAGGTGGGGCACTAGTCTGAGCCCGGCTTCAAGGGCTTTGGCACACTGTGCTGATCCAGCACCACGAGACAAAGCACACATAAGCACAGTGAGTACGTACCACAATGCACCACAGATGTTCGAACGGATTTAAGCTGAGCTTTGGTACCGACGACAACTCCGCAGAAATTGACCTCTCTGACACCGTGCGAGTCTCACCTTCACCAACACGTCTCACCACAACAGCAATTTCACCATTGCCATGGGACGCTCTATGTATCTCTTGGCAGGGCTAGGCGTGCCTGCCCGAAGAAGCTTTGGGCAGTTTTCATCTCGCAAAAAGGAAGCAAGAAATGCAGTTTTTGTTTTGCAAACTAATGGAAGTTATTTTCAGCAATAAAATACTTTTCCTTATCACCCTGGCCCTTTCATGCCCTTTCATGCCCTTTCTGTCTTCTTGTCCACTCCTTCCCCATCCTCCCTCCCTTTTCCACCACTTCACACTGCCCTCGACAAAGATGACAATGCGCTGACGCTTCTTGAGGCTCAAAGCTGAGCTCTCCATCGCAAAGCAGATGTCTGGGCCGCAGGGTAGTTCCAAACAGACTTCAATCATTTGATACATTGTGATACGTATATGTACGTATAATAACCTTTAATATTTGAAATGCTTCTTCAAGATGCTTCTGGGCGTTACCGATGTTCTTCCAGCGATTCATCTCGAGGTGCAAGAGATGGCAAGAGACTTGTGGCATTCATCACACTTGGCTATGTCAAAGATCAGTCATCCCCGGCAGGCCACCACCAATACCTGCCGTTCCTCAGCCGTTTTGAGGTTCACATTGCCCGTTGGAGAAGTCAATACATGCTAGCTGACAGTGCAAAAGCACAAGCATAGATACTGGACGGCACAGCACCATGCAAGATATCAAGTAACATCAAATGACATCAAATAGCGATAACTCATGTATACTAATATGCTTTTGCAAGAAACTCAACACAGAAACTTTGACAAAAACGCCTTCAACAGACTTGAGGTCACCATGCCGCAGCCTTTGACGTATACGCCGCATATGATACTCTTATCCAGTATTATTCATATCGTATATATGCACCAGTAATGAGTTCATAGAATATAGTGCTTATCTTGTAGCTCGACCGCGCTTGCAGCATGGATCAAAGAACAGTGATCGTTGGTGGAGGCGTGGTGAAACGGCCTAGCACAGAAAGTCACAGAAAGTCGCGGAAAGATGTCTCCGTCTCCATCGCATTCTGGATCGTGGTGTGGGAGTCTGGCAATGTCTGGCAGTTTCATTTCGTCAGTGTCAGAAATACATGTCACCAGCGTTGATCCGCGAGGCATTGGTGGCTGCGCCGCAGCCATTGCGCGACTTGCACTTTAAAATGCTTGGGAGAACTTTGGATAGCAATGTCTTTTTGAAGTCGGTGTGAAGGTGTTGCCAGTATTGGTAATCTGTGAACGTACGGAAGCCACACAATGTAAAGCAACGAGCAAGGCTTCACCGTGCTGGCGCAGACGTGACGATCTATGAGGCTACCAGTGGGATCAATGTCAACAAATATGTCAGCCAGCTTCATGATCGATGCTTGATGTTTCATGATGTATCATGAGCTTTGATTGAAGTTTCTTTTTAAAAGTTTTTAAATGTCGCTGAACAGAGTGCTTTGTTCAAGGCTGCCCCTGTCTTGAAAGAGCTGGGGGCTGGGATCAATATCCAGGCCGTTGCCATAGGCACCTCGCTTCCAATTGTTGGCCGTGGAAAGAGTTGGTGCTTGATCCAGACAGCGACTTTCATACGGTGAAGGAAAATGAAGGAAGTGCCTGCGCAAGACTTTCATCGGTAAAGCGGAACAGAATAGAACGTAAACACGTACTATGACGTACTGTAAGTTGTAAGATGTTGGAAGCGAAGGCATGCTGACGCAAGAAAACATGATTTGTAAGAAAGAATTTGTCATGCATGTTTAGTATGCTGGCGTGGATTCATTGGTTCATAGAAAAAGGGGTGCACAAACAATGTAGATAGGATTAGATAGGTATTTGTTTGGAGCTTTGCTTGGCTTAGCTTCGTTAATTTCTCCACTCTCCCTGGACAAGCAGGTGTTTTTGCACGTGGACAGCCCCTTGAAATGGTTCCTCCAACATATGATGATGGAAATTGGTGGAATCCTGGACTTTAGACAAGATGCACTTGGCTAAAGCAATACTTGCATTGAATCAGAACAATGAAAATCCATGACATTTATCGAAAACATGAGGCACACAAGACTCCAAGGGAAACAAGCAGTCACCTGCGGATTTTTCTCATCATTAACACTGATTGGCTAACTGACCATCTAACTAACTAAATACCTATAGCCTATAGCCTATAGCTAACTAACTCGCTGACTGATTGACTAACTAGCATTTTCTGTAGCTACAGGCATATGCCGCTACACAAAAGTTATGGCAATCAATGGAACATGTTTTCCCTGATTCTTTGTTTGAATCGCAGTACTCTGCGTACACTGCATGTTTGTGTATAGACAACGGTATGCAGTTGCCAGAATTGAACTTGCGCCGTGGGCCAATTTTCTGAGAACAAATTAATCTTTTAAAATGCAATCAGCTGTTGTGGGAAACAGAACCGGTTCCACACACACACACACATATATATATAGGTATATACACAGACTGCAGTACTTCGGACACATGTACTCAGCTTATTGTACGCAGACATATGATGACAGATGTGCTTCAGTACAACTGATGTGCACATGTGCATTCTGGGTCAACTGAACACGTGTGAAGTTTCTATTTCATACGGCAATTAAACAGCAGGGGGTGACCAACTGGCTAGTTCGACTTTCCACAAGTCGGACGATTGACTTCCAAACTTCCTTTGATGATTTTGGTTAACATGAATTATTTTCTGATTTCCACGAAACAATCCTTTCTCCGTGATTTGTACGGCCATTTGAAGGTCACGGTTTGTGAAGACTGCACCGGGACAAGTTTTAGCGCCGTGAACTTCATCGCGCTGCAAGGCGTTCTGACAGATCTCGGACTTCCCCTGGAAAGTTTCCACGATCCTGGCGCAGGCGTGTCCGTTGGCTGCAAGAGTTTTGGCACTTCGTATAGTTGGTACCCGTGAAATCCCATGAATGGCTCAATTAAATTAGGAAGACTGTTTGGAGAATTGATATTGGAAGATTGGAGAGAGAACTGTGTGCAACAAATTCGACGTTCACATGCCACTGATGCCACTGCTTTGCAGGAGACGCAGTTTTCACCAGTGCGGTGGAATATTTCACGCCCGAGGGGTTCTTTATCGCATCCGAAGCTGTGGGGCTGCTTGGCCCAAGCGCGTTGCATCCGCATAGCCTCAGGAAATCTCTGGATTTCTATAGTCTTTTTTGCGGCATTTTTGAGCAATGCAATGCGGCAATGCACTTTCTATGGTCTTTGGATTTCTATGGTCTTTTATAACTTGTATGCTCTATTTTATGCTTATTTTTTTTGGTTGGGGCACTTCATACAGCTTACATTGCATTTCTGAAATTCTCTCCAAGCGATTGGGCCTTGAGAAGCCAATCTCTAAGAAAATGTGTATGAAAGAATCTGCCGCGCTGATCAGTGCTGAAGCATTTGAGAACGTAGTGAGCCCGCATAGAATCCTGGAAGAAATGCAGGCCAGTATGCCAGGAACAATTCCTGTGCAGTAAGAGCAAGAGAAGAGTCATTTTGGAATCGCCCACTAGCAAACATTCTAAGCATTGATATATTCGCAGCACCTAGTAACATCATATCGGTAGCAGTAGCAGCGGCATTGTCATCAGTGGCAGCGACAGAAGCAGTAGCAGTGGTGGTGGTGGGTGGTGGTGGTGGTGGTTGTGGTGGTGGTTGTGGTGGTGGTGGTGGTAATCAGCAATCATTGCAGCCATGGCATCAAGACTTGAAAACAGTGCGAAAGGCCATGTTGTCAAATGTTGCTTCCCGGCAATGCTAAAGGACTCATTTCGATGGCCGCCTCTTATGGTTTTATATGAGAAATATACTGAAACATAATGAAGTATATACATACTTTCTCAATTTTATCAAGTCATATCGAGTCAGTACCTGCTGCACAACACACGACCAGAGTATGAAGGAACAGCTAAAGCTGAATTCTTAAATGCAATCTTTTGATGTGAACATATGTGCCAATATGCAAAGACTCCTCAGGCCTTTGGCGATCTTTTGGAAAGATGTCTTCTAAACACCAAGAAATTGAAGATTTTGAACCGGTGCTAGATGTCTACTAGGGCTGGCCCAGTGCTAGCGCTGCACTAGCGCCTAGCTGCTGCTTTGCTGCTTCTAGGTGGGAGTCCGCTTCATAAGTAAGAGGTGACTAGGTGACTTGACTTGAGCAAGGCGATAACATCCAGAAAAAATTGTAAACTTGCGCCCTGCCAAGACAATGTAGATCAATTTAGTGTTCCAGCCCAGGAACCTCCCAGTGCGGCTACCAGACAAAGACATGCTAGAAAAGCTTACTGTAAAAACGCCATTCAAACGATGAGTTGGATCAGTAGTATGAACAACAATCATCAACGATCTAAATACCAAACTTGTTCACGATGACCGTGTTGGCAAGCCTAAAAGCTGACAACCTGCGACCAAACGAACGGAATGTGTGTGTGTGTGTGTTTGCATGTGCGTGTGTGCGCAGTAGCGTCAGTTTGCAATTCTTCCTGTATGTTGTATGGAGCGTGTGTTCCGGATCAGGCTAAAAGCCGGTGCTTCCCACCCGCAGTTGTCGGCACATCGGGCAGCTTGACCGCAGAAACAGGTCCCCAGTTGAACCAAATCTTGAGAATCCGCGCCTTGAAATTCTTGGAAAATCCCAATGCGGCAGACTTGGACGATATCCCACCTGCAGTTGAAACCAACATGAATCTTTTTTTATCAGTTGATAGTGATGCGTTTTGACGGACTTTTGAAGCTGCGAAGTATTAACTTGTGAAGCCGGCAGTTCCAGGCGAAATTTCATGGCAGTTTGGTCGCTGAGTGCCGCCGACGACTTGGTGAGGCATGTTTCTTGACCAATCTGCTAAGATTTGAAGAAGTCGAGATGAAGAAATCAGAAAATATCTAAGAAAAAACATGATTTAGTCTTCAACCAACTGCAACTGATTTGAAGAGCGCTTCATTTGGGTTTCAATTTGTGACAGATCGTGTGACTTGTCTTGTAGGACAAAGTGATCCTGAACCGGCGTTTTGTGGAGCTTGAGCAACACGAGGCACTTGAATAGGCAAAGAGAAATACAAAGAGAGAGAAAGGAAGAAATTAATAGAAAAAGAGGATGGAATAGAGAATAGATGAGAATAGTAAATAGAGAATGAAATAGAGAATATCAAATAGAGAATGGAAGACAATAGAAGATATAGAAGAGGAATAGAGAAAGGGAGAGACATGAATAGAAATGAAAAGAACACAGAAAAGAAGAGAGAAAGAGAGACACAGCGAAGAACTTTGATGTCATGAGAGCAGATGAGGACCACGTGGTTCTGCACTTTGAGAACAGCACCACCAAAGAGCGGATGGCTCCAGTACTTCGGATGCAGTGAAACCATGAACTCCCTCGTCGCCTGGACATTGAAAGATTGCCAGAGCAGCTAGCATGACATGTGACAGGTGAGCATGAGAACCAAATTTGACCAACTAAAAGTGCATGAAACCAAAGATTTGCATATTGCAGCTGCGCTATTATCATTCTCAAAGTATTGGTATTTTCTTGTTTTCCTTGGCTTGCACCAGTGTGCACACATGTGCACACCTTGTTTCTGTTTGTTTCTCTTCGTGCTCTTCCTTGTTGCTGTTGTCACGAAAGCTAGCGTCAGCTCGCTGAAGTTGCTCTTGCTTTAGCAAGTAATTGGCATGGACAGGACTTACAGAGGTCACGAATTGAATAATTCGATTATTGCCCCCCCCCCTCCCTCGCTAGGCTCAATCCCCCAGGGTTGTTTTTCTCGCACTACAATTTCCACTTGTTACAGCTTTTTTCAACAGAAATGAATGCATGCTTATCGTTGTTTGTTCTTCCAGTCAGGTCAGTTGCCATGCTAGCTTTCGTCACCTACCCCTGGCCTCAAGTTGGTTGTGATGGTGATGTTGGTGGCGCTGGTGGTGTAGTTCTTGTTGCTTCTGTTGTTGGTGAATTTGCTGTTGGTGGTGCTGGTGTTGTCATCGTTATGTTTGCTTTACATCCTTTTACATTTTGGTGGTGGTGGTGTTGTTGCTGTTGCTGTTGGTGTTGTGGTGCTGTTGGCCCTTTTTTTCCTACATGGAGAGAGCCGAAGAAGCCCAAGCACCCCAAACATCTTCTTCTTTTGAAGGGCTTTGACTCTGGACTGTTGGTATGGGGCAGGACAAGGGAGCCCGCAGAACCCAGAACCCTCATTCCGAGGAGATCCCAAAATTTCCGAAGAAAGCAAATAAAGCACAATAATGTAATAGGCAATGAAGCATACGAGCTTGTCATAAGCAGGGTAGATATGAACGTTGGCAACTCTTGGCCAGCCTGCCAGCCCCAAATCCGTGACCAATCTACAAGTCTTTCTTTGGCTCTGAGAGCTTGCTGGCATGCAGCAAAATTGCATGGCTGTGCGTACCAAGACACGAAAAACAAGTAGAATGGTCTCTGCATGAAGTGGTGCTCAAATGTGCTAAATCATTGAAAAGTAGAGACCGGATCGAGATGAGCACGTGCTCCCAAGCCATTTGCAGAGTGTGATACCTCCAGGAAGTGCGGATGTGGTGTGAAAGACCCAAGTCTTTTGAGCATGCTGTACTGCCTTGGTCCCTTTGCCTCCGAGCTCTTCCACAGCAAAGGCATAACAACCCCAAGCTTTTGATTGGAGTTGAACGTTTCAATCCTAAAAGATACCTAAAGACGCTTAAAGACCCTGTCTCGCAAGGTCTCACATGCTTCCGTAACGCGATTTGATTCATTCGCACATTTCAGTCACGTCCCATTGCAACTGAAAAAGACAACACGACAACAAAAATTAGCCTATAATTGTGTATTCATATGATTAGAGATGTATATGTATGTGAATAGTTTGTTCACGCTGCCCGCCCCTACCTGAAGTCGTCCAAAGCTGAGTGTTCGCAGGAACCCAGTAAGAAACCTGGGCAAACATTTGCAAACCCTGTCTTGTCATCCTGCCTTGTCCTTTTCCTTTTTGATTCCACTCTTGCAAAGGATTTGTTTGACATGTCTTTTTCTTATGATGTTCATCTTGATTTCTATGCTTTCCTGTTTGTGGCATTCCATGTTCACATTCTCTGGTAGCTAGTTGTTTGCTGGTAATTTGCGCATCGACCGAGTCAAAATGGGTATTTGATGGTTTTCGTTATCCTAATGCTCATCATGTTCATGTCCGTTATGATTCATCAATTCATCAATTTGTTGTAGAGCAAGCATCTTATGTATATATATATATAATTAATATGATATAATAAAATATAACAACTTTAGTAAAATATAGTATAATATGATTCAATACAATAAAATATAATAAGATAGAATGTAGTATAACAAAGTAGAATATAATAGAATATAATATAATATAGTATATGATTAATGTAATGTAATAGAATTATGTTATCATTGTGCGTGTCCGTGGCAACGATTTTTTGGGAGGTGCTGTGCCACTTTGTTGTGGGCGCGGATGGTCTCAAGAGCCGACTCCGTGGTGCCTTGCTGGGCGATGGAGCACCCAGGTGCTGCAGCCCTTGGGGGAACTCCCTTTTTCTGGTGCATGCAAAGGGGAAGAAAATGATGAAAATGCAAAGGAAAGAGAAATGAAAAGAATGAAAAGAGAAGCAGCATGGAATTTCTTGAAAACAAATCAAGGCAAATGAATGAAATGTTGGTGAAAGGGAACGCCAATGCAAATCTTCCGGACATCCCAAGTGTCCCGAAGATATGACTGTTTCAGGGTTGGTAGGCCTTGGGTGAACAGTAGTCAATGATTTCCACTGTACTACTGTAGAATACTAGATATGACGCCATACCTTAGGCATCCTCATAGATCAAAAAGAATGATCATGCAAATGACTAAGTCCTATCGAAACGAAATGTGAGAAAACCTGCAATGCCCGGCCGAAATTGACGCCCCTGGAACAAACCAAAATCAGGCTCAAATCGTCATGGTCGTTTTCGAGGGTTTGTGGCATTGGCCGTTTACTCGTGAAATATGAGAGGGAGATGTTGACTGAAGTCAAAGAATTTGATGGAATTTGCTCGCTTCCTTATAGACTTTGCACTTTTGTCTTTGGATGTTTCTGGAAAGCTGCCATTCAATGGTGAATGGCAAGACACGAAGCTCCTGCTGCTTTCAATCACTTGCATGGGCGAGCTCACTTGATGACATGTCAGCCGAGTTTTGGCTTTCTCTACGGGATCAATTCAAAGAAGTGTCACCCAAATCACCCAAGACTGTTGGAAAGCCACCAGGTATACAGGCCGGATGATCTATCGTGGTTTGTGCGAAGCAACTCAGCTGAAAAGGCACTTGAAAATCTTGAAATCCAAAAAGCCGTGAACATAAGATGGGAACTCGTTTGGGATGGTTCAGCTATGCAAGCTTTCGAAATTACCAACACATGTTCGAGCACTAGCTGCTTTGTTCGGTCCTGGAGCTTTTGGGTCACCTTCAGCTATGAGGCGATTACAACATACGTAATTCATGGTGATTTTGCGGGGTTGGGGCCCATGGCAGGCCACCGACGAGAGAGAGAGAGAGAGAAAATATTTGCTTCCTGCCACAGCATGGAACCTAGGTGGACGGCATTCATGCAGATGGAATCTTAGTCAAGACTCTATTTCTCTCAAATGAGTTCTCACAGAGTTTGACGAACAGCTGACTTCTAGCACAAACATCGTACAGTACTTTGTTCAAAAGTGAGCGGATGTTTTCAACAGAATGTTGCGAAGGTATGCAAAGGTAGTGCAAGCCAACAGCAGATTTTCAGCTGGTAGTAATTACATGCACATGGCAGGTGTAAGTTTCGAGTAGGTAGTCTTGGAGAGTGAGATGTGCAGTTGCGATTCCTGTTTTGATTCCTGTTATGCGCACCTCAATCCAAGGATCTACGGTATCACTTTGTGGTGATGACAACGGCAATTTTATTTGCTATCCTATCAGCATTTTTGTTTGCAATCAGGCAGTACGATGAGAACTATTTCACAAAGACACATTCAGAAACCATTAGTGTCCATTATTTAGATTTATACAATCATATTATATATATATATAAAGATATATTTTGATTTAAATAGAATTTGGATAGTCATTAATATAGACTTATGTAGTCATTAGACTCGCTCATTCGATGTCATCAGTGTTGCCTTTTGAGCGCAACTCTGTCGCTCGAGCATCAGGTGAAGGACTTCGTCGAGAAAATCGTTTCCTTTGCAACTGGGGACTTTGCGTTTTGAGGTCATTCGACTGGTAGGAACTGGTAGGGTCATGGGTGCCGGACGGGTTTACAAGCGCATACAGGCGCATATGCTTCTTTCTCTTACCATTTGGTACCTGCGTCTTTCCTGCATTTGGGTCCTCATGAGCCTGAATTTGGCTGTTACTGGCCTGATGTTTTTGCTTTCGCATGATGCCGCAGATCTCTACGGTATGTTTTGCCTGGATTCTTTCCCGCTGCCAGGGAGCATCCTGGTGGGGAAGAGAACTGGACGTCGGAAGCACGCCTCGAGGCAGACTGCCTGTCGATTTGTCGAGTCTTCAACAGTCATAGTCTTCGCTTTGCCATCAACAGCTTTGCTCAGCTTTGCTCTTTGCATGGTAGCTGTGCTCCTTGTTGCGGAACTGATTTTACATGGTATGCTGCAGCCCACTTTTGATGTGGCCTTTGAAATGGAGAGCTACCCATGGCTTCACTGATGGGAAAAGGGATGCACTGACTCAAAATTCTAAGCCAAAGTTTTTGAACCTCTGCCGAATGACATAAATGACCCATGACATACAACTCATCAACACGTATCACATCTAGTCATATCTTATATCAAATTATCATGTGTTCGATTTGGAGGTAGTAACTTGCGAAGCGTGTTGTAGTTGTGCTAATTGAAGACACGCAAATCATGCGTCGCCGCAGGAGATTTGCCAGGACCCCCGGACCTGGGCAGACTAGACTCCCTGTGGGGGACGAGCTTTAGAGCTCGGGACATCTCACGTTTTGTTACTCAGAGACTCAGAGATAAGAATATGAAATGGTCTGACTATCCAACAGAGGGAAGAATATGAAATGGTCTGACTATCCAACAGAGGGAGAGAATGGGAGAGAGAGATCTGAAAAGAGATCTTTGAGTTGATCTTGTTCGGACAGAGGGCAGGCAACCAAGGCAGCTCGATGCTGCGCGGGTCTTCACATGTTGGTGATGCCATCATCGATGTTTGGCACAGGAGCTGAAGAACTTTGGCGGCAACACTTTTGCTGGCCGGGAGTCTAAGATGAAAGTCTTAAAGAGAAGATAAGATATTAGAATGGTTGGAAGATGTTGGAAGACTTGAATAGAATCTTAAGAATGAGAAGAGATGAGAAGAGTAGCATGAAATGAAAAGAAATCATTTCCTTTGCTTTCATATGCTTTCGATTCCCGATGATTCCCGAACATTGGCATCGATGATGGAAATCTTGCAGACCCGGGATGACCCGGGATGACCTGGGACATCTTGGGAACTCAGCTCTCTTTGAGGCCTGACTCCACTTCAACTGGCAGTGGCACGGCCAGAATGGAGGGGAAACATGGGGAAACCTAATATGACTTCATATGACTTCATATGACTTCATATGACTTCATAGAACCAGAGATTTGGTGACAGGATGTGACAGGATTGACTCGGCGACTTTCTCTCCCTTAGATTCGCGTGAAGCAGATTGAAGCTGCCCTGAGAGTGTTGCCACCCTTGGCCTCCCTTAAGGAGAGGACTGGAACGATCATTGGTTGGAGTTTATTTGACCGGGATCCTTTGGAGTCTTTTGACTTTGGCAATGTGCCTTGGTACTCTGATTGTTGCCTTGTGACAGTCTCTGACTTGGATCATGATTGGCAGCCCTGTCAGAGTACAACCTAGGTGACTTTGTTGGGTGATGCTGCACATCCTTTGTTGCCATATGGCAGCCAGGGAGCCACACAGGCACTCAGAAACCGGCTCTGTTTGAGGGGTGGAGCTTTTGGAGAGAATCAGCGAATTACAAATTAGAAAAAATACTTGTCCAATGATCTGTAAACGTAGTGCTCTTTGGTCGTCCCAGGTCCTAGCTAAAAGTGAGAAGATCATGAGCGCTTAGTACTTTCAATTCGCTGACATTCGGGCACAGGGAAACTACCAGACGTCAGTCGATGCTTCAGCACATTCATATTCATCCGGTTTACTGGGCATTTATACTTAATCGCACACACACACAGGCCCCACGCACACACTTGAAAGACCTGATTCATGAGTTGGACATGCCAACATTTCAGAGTGTTCTTTTTGATGAGTCCACCTTGGACGCTGTCTATCTGGTATCTGCTCAGATAGTCAGTAAGGCCTTTCGCCAAAACACTTAATGAAACCAAAGGCGAAACCATCGGTGAACACTGATTCTCTTGAGATATGCAACGGTGATTCGCTGAAATGACAGTCGGAAAACTCTGCAGGTACGCAAGGGTGATCAGCCCTTGTATCCCACTCTGTGACCTAGCTTCGTTGAACTGGGTCAGTCACAGAGTGCCCAGTTCCCCTGCTTGATTGTTACTTAGTGGTAGAAACCCTTTGAAACAGGAGTTGACTCACACACGGAGGCCGTGTGTCGCACTTGAACAATCCCCACACAACATCAGTCCAGACTCCGTGGTGCAGACCAAGGCACTACAACTAGGGCCCCGGACCATGGGAAGAAGGAAGAGAAGGAAAAGAGAAAAGGAAGAAGAAGAGGAAGAAGGAGGAAGAAGGTGGAGAAGGAGAAGGAAAAGAGCAACTGCACCCAGCTATGACGCCGCATCCAGGGCTGCAGAGGCAAGAGAAGGAGAAAGAGAGGGAGAGGGAGGAAGAGAGAGAGAGGAAGAGCGAACCCAGCTATGACCCAAGCATCCAGGGCTACGCAGGGAGAAGGACAAGAAGAGGAAGAGAAAGAAAGAAAGGGAAAGGGAGAGAGGGAGGGGGAGAGAGAGGGAGGGAGGGAAGGACCTTAGTGGGTCAAGCTCTCGGTAACTCAGGGCGATTCAAAGAGAGTTGTTCAAAGGAGTGAATCAAGGGCGTGTTTCAGAATTTGTGGTGCTTGAAACTGTCAGGACGAAGTGTTTTACACCTGCAGTCGAGACAGAGTATGCCTGGTTTTTTAGCCCAGCCAGAGTGGCATAGAATCACGAAGCTCAAATTTTCACGGCAGTCAACCCAGGTGCCCTGACGTGATGAGCGAGCAATGCTCTCAGAACCACCAGCTGTCCAACGACCCAGGTGCATTCTGGTGGGAAAAAACCCACATGTCAATCACCAGTTGTTACCACCCATATTCAGATGAACTTTCAATTCGCCAGGCACTAACCCGGATCACGACAGGACCATGACGGAAACGCTGCCGATAACACACTTGAAAGACCTGATTCATGAGTTGGACATGCCAACATTTCAGAGTGTTTTTTTTGATGAGTCCACCTTGGACGCTGTCTATCTGGTATCTGCTCAGGTAGTCAGTAAGGCCTTTCGCCAAAACACTTAATGAAACCAAAGGCGAAACCATCGGTGAACACTGATTCTCTTGAGATATGCAACGGTGATTCGCTGAAATGACAGCCGGAAAACTCTGCAGGTACAGAAGGGTGATCAGCCCTTGTATCCCACTCTGTGACCTAGCTTCGTTGAACTGGGTCAGTCACAGAGTGCCCAGTTCCCCTGCTTGATTGTTACTTAGTGGCAGAAATCCTTTGAAACAGGAGTTGACTCACACACACACACAGACACCACGCACACACACACACAGACAGACAGACAGACAGACAGACAGACAGACAGGCAGACAGACAGACAGACAGACAGACAGACAGACAGACAGACAGAGAGACAGAGACATAGACACACAGACACCACGCACACGCACACGCACACGCACACGCACATGCACATGCACACACACAGATATATATATATATATATGTATATATGTATATATATATATATATCGTTTTATTCCGCAACAGCGTAAGCTAGTGGGCAGCCCAGATAAGCTTCGGTGCCTTCCTGTGCAGGTGGCAGAAGTTCCGGAAGGTTGGGGGAGGTTCTGGGAGGCACAAGTTCTGGTGCAGTTGGACGATCAAGGTTCCGCAAGGTTCCGAGAAGTTCAAGCAAGGTCCCGTGCAGTTGGCGGATCAAGGTTCCGGAAGGTTCCAGGTGAGTGAGAGAGGTTCTGGGCTCAAGATAATTTGTTACGTTAGATTGCCCCTGATGCTGGGGATACCACCGAAGCTTAAACATTGAATTTATATGAATTTATCATGTATATGTATATATACATATATACAGATCTGACATGGGTTTGGCTGGTAATGGGGTCGCTATGCGTCGTTACAAGTCCTTTGGGAGGGCGCAGTCAGTACTGTGTATCCTTTTCATGGAGGGCTGGAGGGCTTTGAATATGAATCTGAATTTGCCAAGGCCATAATGGATGCAGAAGCCTTGGGAGTCAGCTATCAAGATGCTATGACAAAAGGCACAGGCTGGTGGGCAAATTGCGGGGCAGAATGGTGGATTTGCATCAATCAATCTTCTAGGCAATCTGGCCCTGTTGATGTAAAGTGATCTTAAGTGGCGGTTTGATTGCTTTTGAAGTAGAACAAACATTTGATTTTTGAGGTCTGTGGGAATGTGTGGTCACGAGGAATCCACGCTGACATAGAGCATCAGCCAGCACTTGCAACCAGGGTATCTATGACATTTTCCGTAACAAGCTTCACGGCTCAACGGACCCAGCAATGGCGAAACCTGGAGCTTTATGCCCTGGCGTTTTGGCATGTATCAATGGTTTAACAAAAGGCACTGGTTGGAACGGAGAGCTGGGATCCCTCTTGTGCTTAACGGAAACGGGACGATGGCTCGTTCGTAGCCGCGGCCGAACTGTAGCGATCCAGTCGGAGAACCTATCACCGGCTGCCGATGATGTGCCTGAGACGTTCCGCCGGATGGTGGCAGCAGCTGTTGCTGTTACTGCACAATTTTTCTTGGAACTTGCCAGATCTGGAGCCACGAGACAAATGACTACATCCTCGGTCCCTTTGCTTCTCTTGGCATGGGCAATTGCCACACTGTTGGGAGCGCGGTGGCTGTACTCTCCGCTGATTTCCTATGAGCCTCCGGGACTTTGGGACTTGGGCAGGGCACCTCCATCGCAAGGATTCCTCCGTTTAGGCTCCGCAATTTGTGCTTTGCTGCTGACCTCGATTGTTCGAATTCATCAAAATTTAATTTTGAAGCCGGTCTCTTGGCGGAATTCCGTGTTCTCTACATGTAGTGACTCAACGACCTCAATGATTTGGGAAAGTTCTTGATTCATCTTAATTCGCAATCCTGCGCAACATTGCCTTGATGTTGTCTACATGCTGGTTCAATTTCCTTCTCCACTGCTTGGCTTATTGTACGCATATAAGTTAGTGTTTTTTTATGTAAATTTACATAGACACGCGTATGCGTGTGTCTCTGCTTAAAGACAATTTCCATATGTGCACATCAATAGATACACTCACATACATATACGTATGTAATTTTTTGTGCGTATATATGGATAGATGAATTCGCCATGGTTGGGTTTTTGCTGATGGCGATTCATGACGCAAGGCATCAGCCCGTGTAGGCTTGCCTTGAGGCGTCACTGTTCGGAATGGGGGATGTCCCAACGTGCTTGTGATTTGATTCTTCTGCACGCATGTAACAGTTATTAACATCTATCTAAGCTAGCTAAGCATTGACTAAGCTTACTAAAGTTACTAAAGTAGGTCCCTCATGTACTGAATCAATGTTGAGAGGGCCAGGAGAAAGAATGGTCCACTTTTTGATGTCTGGAAAAGGCCTATATAGACTTTGACCAAAGCCACAAGACAGAAAGACAAGAACACAAAACCACGGAACAATTCACGGATTGTCATGAATGATGAAGAAAAATTTAATGGAGGCGCGATAAAGTGAAACAAAAAGCACCGTTTGATGGGCTCGAAGAAGAACCAATGACCTGTCTGAACATGCCAAGGCACCAAACCCTATGACCCTATGAGGAACAGATTCAAAAACATCATTGTCTCCGAGATATAGGACTTGCCAGAAGTACTAATTTCCACATACTACTACCCACAAGCATGATAGTTTTAACATATCCCAATGCATTTATGTAGATTTATGGGGTTTTTCCATTGCTCCATCCCAAACATTTATAGTACATTTTGTTTAATTTGTAACAATCTTTCAGAGGTTCTTGAGCCTTTCTGTTCTTTTTGCATTTTTTGCATCTGTTTGTCAGCAAAACCCTGCCTAAAAATGTTGCGTATCTTTACCGACATGAACATCAGGATCGAGAAGGCAGTATGTTGGGGCGGAGTTAGACTCAGCCCTCGTGGGGGTTGGATGTCCTTTTTGTGAAGTTGAACATTATACAATCTGATGCTTGTTCTTTACATCTTATTTCAGATTCTTGGGCTGCCAATCCAAGATACCATATTTTGGAGGCATTCTTGTTTTTTTGGTCTGGTGATAGTTTTTTGAATTTTGACTTGGATCCAGACCAAGGGTCTTGATGTTGGATCACCTTGGATGCAGCGGATAGCAGATGAACAGCAGATGCATTTGTTCTTGTATCGAGGTCTTCGCGGAATCCTTGCAATTTGATGCAGCAATGATGTGTGCAGAAGCTGGTTATCTCGCTGCCCTTGGCCTTACTTGGCAAAGTTTGTTCCCATATAGCAGTTTGGCTTGCACCTAGAGATGCTGAGAGCCGGGTGGCAATCTGAGCTTAGAATGCCCAGTCCAGGACTCTGTGGACCTTAGAGACCCTTGTTTTTCGTGTCAAAGTTGTCAACGAAGTAAGGCCCGACATGCAGCATCCACAGATGCATTGTTAAGGCACTTCAAGCATTTCGGGACTTCTTCGTTCCTTTGGTGTGGTAGCATTCTTCGTTGGACCCTTGTTTTTGAATACGGTGGCCAAGTTAATGAGTCCTTTCGCGTGCTTTGTTCAAATCACTTCAGCCAGAAACTGTTTCAGGATGGGTGTGTTTTACTGTGTGTTTGTGGCCAAAAAATGAGGATCAGCTTGGCACGCCAAGCTCTTTTGGCAAATCTCCCCAGAGTTCTCCCAAAGTTCATTGGCACAGTTCCTTGGAGAAATTGCGAATCATGGGGACCCATAGGATGCTACGTGATGTTGCTACGTTGGAGGCCTTTGGTTCGACACATGGCACGGCACGTCCTAGGACCCAAATCGTTGCCTCCGAGGTCGACACTCTTTAGTTTTGCAGTTGCAGTACGGCGGCTTTTCATCATGTGCGCCTTGGACATGCTTGGACCAGTTGCAATAGGATGCAACGTGAGACAATGGTATGATATGGTATGCAATGGCTCAAGGATTGAACTTTTATGAAATTTTGCTGAGCTCCTCCTGTTTTTGGATGATTTGGATGCCTTCCAGAGAGCCGAGGTGCGCCATTGATTTTGCCAAATGCTTTTCTCATGGTTCCAGTCTGTCGGCCGCTTGGCCAAGCCCGCTGCAAGAAGCCGCCTATTGCGCACTGAGCGTACGCAAATTTGAGAAGTTTGATTGTTGATTGGACCAGGCCCCAATTTCTGCACACAAGGAACTGCTCCGCAGGACAAAAATTGGACGCAGTTAGCACATCAGACTACAAGTGGTATGAAGTTGCATGCTGCCAGGGTAAGCGCTACAAGCAGAGTGAGGTTTATGTTTATGTTGTTTGTTTTCTACATTTTGGAAAACTACGCATTAAAGCAAATGTGTCACTGTCAAAGGTTCGGGAACTTTTGCTTCTCTTCAGGTGCAAGCACAATGACTAGTGCAAGCATAATTTGAATTCAATCGTCTTTGGTGTTACTGTACAAGTTTCATCATTCAGTCATTGTAGTGCTAGGGAAGGGACCGTTCCATACCATTCTCATAGAAATCGTTCATTTTTCCTTGTGCCTGAGGCTACAAGGGCTGACTGGACATCACCACACCTTTCGAGAGTTAATGCGAAGCAGTTCCGCTGTTTTCCAATGGGATGCTCGGTGGCCATTAGTGCCTTTTGAATCTGTTGAAGACTCCCGCGGGCAGAAGGTTGAATTAGTGAGAGTGTGGTTATTATTCTTTTGGCACATGTTTTTTCAGAGTTTGGAAGTGCGGAGAGCCTTTCATGACAAGTCGAGCCACGCAAGGTGTCGATGTTGTACATAATGCTGTATTTCAGCACCTATGCAGCGGATTTCTGGATCGCCTTTGAGTACTAAATGAAGCAGCCTCAAGATGCCGTCAACTTTCTCTGCATCTATCTCAATTATGCCGGGTTTTTACGCAATTTAGGCAATCTAGGCGCATGGTTTCACTCAGATCAATTGTTTGTGTGCGCACGCGTGCATGCTTGTTTGATCTTGTTTGTCAAGCCTGTGGCTCTGAGAGAAAGCATTGAGCGAACGACTTCCATGCAGGTCAACATCAAAAGAACATCGAGAAAAAGCATTGCAATTTGTGCAGTAGTTTCACCATGTTTCACCTGCAAGCCATAGGTAGCACATGATAGCATCTTGTGTCAACGCTGCCGCTGCCCTACACTTGACGCATGATGCTATGACCGCAGCTCGGTGTGCCCCAGTTTTTGTGGCAAGTGCACCGGCACGTTTTGGCCACAGCGTTTGGGATGCTGTAGGCTCTACTGGCCAGCGTGGTTTCTTCTATGATGAGCAGGCTCAGCTAGTCTCAGCTAGGCATGACTCACTACACTAACCAGATCAGATCTGGGTTCTGCAGATGTTTGCAGATTCATTTAACAAGAGTACATAGTTTCAAAGCATGTTAATACTGCACAACTTTAAATGTTGTTAATACGTTTTAACATTTGTATTTAATTTGATGCTTATTTTATTGCATTTTAATTCACATATTTTGTCTGATTTATATTGATTTGAGTATAGTCTAGTTTGAATACTTCAATGGTCGTCCCTAGTCCCAGAGTCAGAGCTGCTGGCACCATTCCGAATGGAATCTTCGCCGCTAGGAGAGGTGTGTGATCCCTTTGAGGCAGTGGTGGCAAGAGAAGTGCCTGGAGGTTTGGACATTTCGAAGCCTGTGAAAGAGGACCGTAAAAGGATGCGAAAAAGGATATAAAAGGAGAGAGAGAGAGAGAGAAAAAAAAAAAACAAAGCAGAGTAAGAGATTTTGATATCGTAAAAGAATATAGAAGATAAGGACAGTACTACAATAAAAGACAGTAAGAGAAGATCGATTAGTAAAAGGTGATGGCCGGAGACCATTCAAACAGTGGCATTTACAGAAAGCAGTGGGCACCACTGAAGCATGAAGCCGGATAGTTACTTTGTTGCTGAGACCTGTTGCATCATGTTGCCATTGGCATGTTGGGGCCCTAACGCTCAGACCTATATAATGGTTTGGGTTGTGAGCTTTCACGCTTTTTCAAACGCAAGTAGCCAGCTGGCCGGTCCTACTGGTCCGGCCACAGCTCATAGGCCAAGACCACTGCGCAGCGCAAGCTACTACCTACTATTGCTATGATTGCACTATTGACAACTACCTATTATTACTGCTTCTAGTTCTTCTTCTTCATCTTCTACTTCTACTTTCTCGTCGACTACTTTTACTGCTCCTGCTGGTACTGCTTCCGGCTTCTGCTACTGTTTCAACTTCTACTTGTACTGCTACTACTTGCGACTACTACAGTTATTACACCTATTTTCATTGTCGCTAGCATTCTATACGATTCCCATTTCTTTTAGTATTATGCTATTGCTACGTACTATTGTTGTAGTTGTTTCTACAGTAGTGTCATTCACGAAACCTAGCGTCACAGAGCTCAAATTCCTCTTTTCAGCACGTATTGGGACAGCACCTCCAAAAGTTACAAGGACTGACATAAAGAAAAAGTTAGCATTCCGCCTCCACCAACCCAACCATATTTGCATCTTAATATATACATATTATGGTCGTATATTTATATATATATAGATATAGATAGATGCATTTCTTCATTTATGCATTTATTTTTACATTTCTTTATATATTTATTTATTTGTTGTATATTTGTTCATTCGTTTATGTGTTTATTCATTTATTTGTTTATTCATGTATTCATCCATTTATTTATTCATTCGTGCGTTTGTTCATTTATTCATTCATGTGTTTATTTGTTTATTCCTTTTTTTATCTATTCATTTATTTCTTTATTCATTTACTTATTTATTTGATTAATTATTTGTTTATTTTTACATATTGCTTCATTTTGACTCAGCATGTGCATTTGTTTCGAAGATTCATATTGCATTATGTTTGTTGTGATTATGGTCATCGTCATGCTTACATGTTGATATATGAGTAGTACAATGCTTACTTACGCAAAGCTACGCGTGTGTGAGGTGCACTAGACACATAGATTTGCAAGGTTTTGAATGGTGTTCCCAATGGAATATTGACATGTTTGAAGAAATTCTGCTGCACTATGAGAACATAGATAGTATACATCGACTAGAATTTGAATTAGATAAATAATAAATCAATATATATATATATATTCAAACATGGTGGCACAATCCTGTTTTAAAAAAATCCTGTTGCAGACCTTCTGAGCGAGGCCCCTTTGTTTTTCACACCTTTTCATGAGTGGCATATTGTTTCTGAAGTTTCACGATTGCCCGATGCATGGGCTAGTGAGATGACGTCACTGGCTGATCTGCTGGTTGACTGACGCATTAGTTCAGGGCATAGGGCCGAAGGCTCGCTCTTAGCCCGTGGCTGAACACACAGAGAAGGCGATGGAGAGAGAGAGAGAGAGAGTATTTAATTTGATTTATTCATGATTACATGCGTAATGAGACGTCATTCCTGTACACACAGTGTCCACAACAGCATGGCTGGACACTGCACAGGAAATCAAAACAGTCCCTGCGCCAGGATCCACGGCTTCCCTTTGGACGTGCAGCACCTTCAGCTCCCGGCTCCGAGGATCACTGGGGCGTTTCTGTGCTTTGCCCGGTGGCCGATCTCACCCGTATGGTCCAGGATGGCACGGCACCAGCATTGCCTCCACGTACGGACTTTGTGAAGTTGGCAGTGGTCATGGTGGTGAAGCTTGCCTTTGTGCATTACATTTCATTACATTTCATTATTATTCCATGTGGTAAAGATGGGGGTTGGTAATTGAAGATGCAAAATTAAAGATACAGAAAGATAGTTCAAGAACATTCAAGGCTGCATTTTGACGTCATAGTTGCAACAGACCTCCTGGAAATCACACATTTTCCTCCCACTGCTCTAGCTGTTTGGTCTAAGGAGAGATCGTGCTGGGAAAGTCCTTTTGACTCGACGAGGGTCACATATGCGGACTTTTCCCCGATGTTGGGTGTTTCCTGGTGGTGGTGTTGATGAAGGAGAGACATTGACAGATGCGGCACTAAGAGAGCTACATGAAGAGACCGGGTTGGAGGTTTCAGTTGGCTCAATGAAG
>VSDK01016728.1:170945-193380 GCA_009767595.1 Symbiodinium kawagutii
TTCCCTACATCAAGTGCTTCCTGCTTGGAGATGGGTCAGGTGAAGGGACATGCGGTGACCGTCTTTGTCGAAGCAGTGGTGGAGCAACAACAGGCTCAGAATGTAATCCTGCAGGCTGAAGAGTGCAGCGCCTACATTTGGGTGCCATTGGACGACTTGATCAAATGGCATGGCAAAGACAAACCTGATTTGAAAAACATGGCTTGGATGATGCTAGAAGGTTGGCACACAGCCGGGGATGGGGTAGAAAGTACGAAGATCAGTGTACTGCAGCTGCATGGAATCTATCCAAATCTGATAGGTGAAGGCATCGGTCAGGGCCATTTGTATGCTTTGGCCAAGCTAGCAGAGCGTGACCGGCGAGGGAGTTCTTCTCAAGCAAGTTCTGGCACTTCGAGATGTTGGCAGGCCGCAATTTGATGGTCCGAGTCCGTCATCGAATGAGTGAAGACTCTTACCCCGAAGTGATTCGAAGGAGTGAAAGTAGGTGTAAGGAGCTGCATGGAACTGTCCCAAGGAGGAGCACAGCACAAGCTTTGCAAAGACAAAGCTCAGAAATGCCCGCATGTCAAGTTGTTAACATCATCCCAGGCCCCAGGCCAAGAAAAAGTGAGTGATTGATCCTCTTTTCATCTCTCTTCGATTGTGCACATTTCCGCATTGCTTGAAGATGTTTAGTGAGTGACTGCAACTTGTTACCATCTGTAGGTATTTGTTACCTTTCTAAGCATAGACAACTCGGACTTTGAGAGGCATCCGCGGTTGCGTCAAGGACTGGGCGCACACTACGGTAAGCCCTACGCCTCCAAATGCCTCCAAGATTCTCAAAAGAAACATGAAATGCACATGCTCCTTGTGCGAAGCATTCTGAAGCATTCTGAAGCATTGCCTTGGAGTATCTTGTAGCAAGCGATGGACCTGATTCGGAGGAATACTCGGATCTCCGCTGCGAAGTCACTGGAAAGGTCGCTTGTTCGCGTGGAAGGGTCCAGACAGATTCAAAACGAGAAGCAGGAGGATTCACAACGACCGTTGAGCAGGGCTGCCTATGGTTTTTGATGGCTTATGTAATTATGTTTCTGTATGCTTATGTATGCTTATGTTATTCCTATTTTTGTGTTCAGTTTGTAAATCATCATGAATAGTTTAGAAACATGTAGAGAGAGGGAGAGAGATCCAGCTGGTCGCTATGGCCGAAACCACAGTTTCTTCCGCAATGCCGCGAGGATGATTCAGCGCCAAAGTTGACACATAGCTACAACCAACATCCCAGCAACAATGCAATGATTTCAAGACCCTATGGAAAGCTACAGCACACATCGCCAGGAAAAGAAGAAACAAAAGCAACTGAGTAACTGATGCCACGGAAGCATAAGAAGGCTTTGTCTATGACCTTGCCTCAAACATGAAACAGCAACAGTAACAGCATTCACAATTCCTTGCACTCATTCATGTTTTGATGGACTTTACTGCTCATGTTCTTTCAGCGTGTTGGAACCCTTTGGCCATTTCTACTGTCAGGGGAAATCAGGGGTGTTTGTGCTGTTTGGCCTCCAACTTCCTTTAATTTTCTCGAGCCTTTGGACGCTTTGGCTGTGTCATGCTGTGTCCTTCCTCACATTTGTTGTGAAGGATTGGAAAAACCAAACAAAAGATTAAAAGAACGGGAAAAACTGAGAAGATCCAAGTCCAAAATGTTGCAAGTACTGCAGAGAAATGCAGGCAACATTCGAACCATGGGGGAAAACCATCAACTATGCGCATCTAGGAAAATGAAAGGACCCAAACCCAAAGTGTGGAAAGGAACATGATACATGTAAAATGGATACAATATGATAGATGCAAAGTGGAGCAAAAGGAATAGTCTGAAAAAGAGAAATCGAGAAGACCAAACCTCTAGCAGTCCCTCTTCCCACATACCTCTAGCAGTCCCTCTTCCCACAGCTGTGATAAAGAATGGCATCCAAAGTTTTGAGAGATCCAACTTCAAGACGCATTGGACATCATTGGACATACCAAGTATGCCAGAGTATGCCTTCCATAGCTGGGCAGCGTAAAGACTCACAGCTCACGACAAGACTGAAACTACTGGAACACAACTTCGCTCGCCCATCTAAACTAGGGCCTGGAGTCCACAAGGACGGTTCAGACAGCTTCCCCTTGTAACATGCAATCACGAATCAATTGATTCAATCGTGAATTGTGAATCTAAGCAAGAATCTTGAAAGTGGGATCGCACGATGTGTCAATCAGCCTCAGAGATGTCATTCCCGTGGCATGTGGTGCAGGTCGTGATTGCGAACAGGGACATGGGTTCCACTGCAGTCTTGCGTGTCACTGCGATAGAAACGCAGGTGGGGTGGTTGCCTGGTGTGTCCTGCAAGGATTTGCCATTTTAAGACATGTGCGAACTGCGAAGCTTTGATCAGCTGCCTTCGCAGGACATGGCTACTGACGAGAAACGCAAGTGGTGCGCAGAGCACGGCAAACGTCTTCACGATGAGGATGGGAGATGCGTTTTCTACAGATTCTATCTTTATTGATATTTTAGCTAATATGTTATTTAACGAGTATTTTTAGTCTATTTTTATTCCATGCTACTTGTATTTGTTAATCTTTTTGATGACAAGCATGGGGATTTCGATGAGTTTGAGAAACTGCATGCTGGATTGCTTGGTTTTGACACTCGTGACTAGAATATGGACATAGCCGGATGCGCATCCAGCAATGTTCAACCATGTTCAACAGGTCTCAGCAATGTTCAAGTTTCGTGCCGGCTTCAAAGCTCACAGGTCATTCAGAAGTACCGGGCCTCGATGCCGAAGAGCGTGCGGTCGGTACCACTTGCGCACAAGTAGCCGAAAAAGACGCCCCTAAAACTCCTATCCTGTTTGCAAAGCGCTGTACTTGCCCTGTCCTCCTGAAATCCCAAGTCATGATTTTGATGGAAGGCAGTTCATATCAGTTCATGGTGTGTCCCAGCCATTTTTGTATCACGAGCCTTTCAGGTCCTGTTTGCTTTTCCATGATTTTCTTCATTAATCTTCCATGTTTTCGTTTGAAACGGCTTGCTGCGGCAGTAAACATGAACTTTGGAAGAGAGTTTGTGCTCTTAGTTCCTAACAAGTTTTGGAGTTGCACATTTTTTAAATCAGTGATGCCCGAGCAGATTTACAGGATTTTAAGAAGTGCTGCTGGGATCTGCTGGGTGGTGGGCAAACCCGACTGTTGAGCGAGTCCTTCGGTAGTCAGGAACCTTGCTGGCTGCATGAGGGGGGATCATGCTGGTGATGCTGCCCGTGGTGGGTGTGAATCAGGCACCGCTCCATTCATCGCAGTGCGAACACATTCACCGTGAACACAATCATCGTCGTAGTATACAATGACACACAGGTGTGGCCTGATGTGGCTTGTGACGCATGATCGGTACACGGCACGGTGAGAGCCTCATGGAGATGCAGGAGGTGGCAGCAGACATGCCAATAGTCAAAGATGTCACAAGGTTTGCCATTTCTTCAGAGAGCCTAAGCACTTTCACTTTGGAACTTCGTCAAGCTGCGCACTGCAAAGCCATGCCGATGCCTTTTGACCTTTGCCAAATGTTTTTCCCTTTTTTGCGAACCCATTTGCCCCTGTCGCTGCAAGCCCAACGACATGCTGACAAAGGACCAGCACAAGGTGGGAATGACGACCGTACATCAATCTCGCATGCACCCCATCGGGCATGACTGTAGAACTGCAGGTTTACATTTTTTCTCGTCACATTTGCTGATCAATGGCTGAAATGCGTTTTGCAATCTAAGCTTTTCTTTGCAATTTGGATAATTTGGCTTTCAATATTTTTTCAGGTTGGATCATGTTGGATCTTCGAGGTTAGGGGCTTCCATGGGCTTCCAACCTGCAGCTGGCAGGTGCCTTGCTGGCAGTGCGGCGGTATGCAGCGCCACGACGCGGTGGTGCAGTGGACTGCGGGCAGATCTTGGGGAGAACAGCATCCAAACTCAGAGCATGAGAAAAACCGAGAGAGAGAGAATTCACTTAAGAATTTACGCATAGATTTTGTGTGAGTTTTAAAAATCTATGAAGCGTTTATTTTCTTAATTGTTTCTACTTCAACCAAAAAATATACATATATAAATTTAGTGTGTGTGAATGCGTAGTATAGATATTTTTATACATATCTATTTGTTTATTTATTTGCTTATTTATTTGTTTATTTATTTATTTGTTTTTTTGTCTATTTACTTATTTACTTATTTATTTGCATGTTAAATGATTTGATTTCATGCGTTTGCGACATTCGATGTTAGAGGAAGACAGCGGTGACTTTGCAGTGTCTAAAGCACCTCCCAAGGGAATTGCAAAGTAAGGACAAGATAGGACAAGAGCCGTTGAGTGAGTTGGTACTTTTGAGTGAAGTAGGAGAAAGATGAGGAGACATATGAATGGCACATGAATGGCACTCTTTGTGCAAGGAGAACTATGCCAAGGTGGCTGTTCTGTGCTCTCGTTGTGGTGAATTGCTTGCAGTGTACCGCAAACGAAATGCACGCAAGTCACAACTTGTGCTATCCTGAGCTCTGCACTCACAAGGACAAACACCTACTTCGAAAGACCATGAAAGACTTAAAGCTGGCAGCAGACAGATTTTAAGATGCTTCAAGGTGTTTCAAGCCAATGATTTGCTGTGGGCATGGCAGTGGGTGACATTTCGGGAGACACAGCAGCACATGACGAAATGTGTGAGGTGAAAATGCACATCGAGCGCATAGCAGAGGATACCCATTCACTGCTGGCTGCTGACAGTCAAAGCGCATCAGTTGGTGCAAGTGATGCTGGTTAGCAGAATCGCAGTGATTCAACAGTTTTGTAAAGACTGACTTTGCTGCACATGCTTTGGCGGTCACAGAAGCAGACAGTGGATGGGTGCTTTGGTGTGCTTTCAGATGCTTTCATGCATCATGTTATGTTGCTTGACTTTGAATGATGTTTGCTCCTGTCCCTGTCACCACGCCAGCAGAAATCCTGGACCTGGCTAGCATGGTAATAGCCATCTCCCATGTTCTTGGCCCTGAGTATCCCTGAGTCCCCGCCTTTCAATTTCAACTGTAATTAGTATATGATTAGACATCGAGCTCTTGCCCTAACCCGAAGTGTGGACCATTTGCTGTCAAAAGTTTGATGAATCACATGTTGAACATGGCTAGGCACCGGCCTACCGCGACAAGCCAAAACAAGCTGTGCAAGATCCAAATTTCTCTAGTGCCTAAAGGTTCACCTCTGTTGCCTGTGGATTGCCTATGGGTTTCCTCGAGAAGGTTTCCTGTGTGTCCGAAATCAAGAAGTAGAAATTGCTTGCCCGAGCTGCGGACGGAGCTTTTGCCGAGGAGACCTCCCTTGGGCTCGCAGCTTGTGAAAAACGCACAGCTTAGGATGTGATTTTTCAAGACGTTCAGTACATATTGGAAGAATGTGAGTCTCTAAATGGATGGCCATTTAGGATTTAGAGCAATGCTGATGCTTTTCGGTTGCTGCGCTCCCATTTTTCCGGGGGAAGCACCACATCACTAGGACTGTCGGACTGCGTCGAACGAAGAGATACAAAGCTACCAATGTTGGAAGGTTTTGGCCGATAATATAAGATGTTCGGAATGTTGAGCATGATGAGCTGTGCCGCATTGGGCAAAGGCGAATCACCCACATTACGCACTTTGTGACATGGTCAGCCTGGTTGAATGAAGGACGGTTTTGACATCATTTGCATTGACATGAATGGTTGGAATGATCGAACTTCTTGGAATAATTAACCCGCTTGCTTGCAACAATTGACACATTTGAGATGTTCAACTCAGATTTGCAAGGAGAGTGCAAGTGCATGCGCAATTTTGCACAAGGCGTAAACATAGAAGCGTAAAGGCTTTCAAGTTATGACAACCTTGTCGAACGAAGAACGATCAAATGGATAACATCAGAACCATTAGTGATCATTAGTGTTTGTGTGGGTGGGGTAGATTGTGGATGGTTGCGGGTCATGCTAAAAGTTTGCTTTTTCTTCGTGTGCCTGTACTTCAACTGCTCTAATGCTTGGTTGTGGATGGTTGAAGCCCTCGTGGTTGTGCGAGCACTTGCCAATGCCGGAAGGACCTCGTCTGGTGAAGGGCAGGCCTGCCTGGAAGATTATTTCTGGACGTGTCCGGATGAAGTGAAAAACACAGAGAGCTGCTGAGCCGTTTGCTCGCGTCTGCCATCCGACAATTCTGGACCAAGAGAAGTTGGGCGAGCACCAAGGACAATGAAGTCTTGAAATGCAGCAAATGGTGTTCTATGATGTTCTTTGAGCTTCAATGTATACTTTTGCTCAACATAAGGCAAAAAGTGACTAGGGAGAAGGCTGCAATTCTTAGAGTCTTCGAGCAGTGGGTCGCTCGAAAAAAACAAAAACTAAAAAACAGCAAATAAGCAGATATGATATAAGCGGTCTTTCGTGATAGGTCAAAATATAAATGGATTGGATATGATTGTATGTATAGTTGTTTTTTTCGACGATTCGATAAATGTAATTAAGCTTCATGGACAAGTCAACAGACAGATAGACACGTATTCAGGTGGCCGGATAGGTACATGGATATCATCAGCAGATGCATCCACAAGCATGCATAAGCATGCATAAACAGATACAGGGCCTTAAAGAATAATGAAGATAGCCCGATACTACTACATGGATCACCATAGATCGACTTCTAGATAGATATATAAATAGAATAGATGCATACAATAAAGAGGTAGATCAGAGATACCGATCGGTAGGATTCGATAGGGAGATAGAATTCAATAGACAGATCGGCAGGTATTGGACAGATGGGTAAATAGAGCCAGTCATGGATAGCCATAGCATAGAATGGTGTGGTGTTTCCATGCCTTTGAACCGAACCAACTGTAAGCAAAGAAGTAAGGAAGCACCAAAGCAGGGAGCGAAAAGGGAAAATGGACCCAGGAAAGGAACAAATAAACAACAAGAACGACACCGCGCAGAACAACAAAAGCAAGAGCAACACCCATCTGAACAGCAGGGGCAGAGGTGCCTCGACCTGCCCCCAAATCTACCCAAGCTTTTCCCAGCTTCCCTTTTAAGTGAGGCACTCTCCACCATCATTTCGTGCCCACAAACTTCAATTCCAACCTGAAAAAACCATGCAACAAGTAAGATCCCAGCTCCTACGGTTGATCAGCAGTATGTTTGTCACTACCATGCCTCTTGCAAGTTCCGATGTAGAAATAGATCGAGAGGTTGATAGACGAGATATGACGGGCTCAGATAAGGATGTGGATAGATCGACAAATAGGTAGGTGCGTAGACACACAAGTTAGATACACGGAGGGCTGGGTAGATAGCTCCAGGAGACAATGTCGCAAATTTCCCAGGAGACAACGTCGCAAGTTCCCCAGGCCAACATTGGGATGAATATTGCTTGGGTAAATTTGGGCGCTGTGTTATAAGTTATATGATTACAGGCTTGAAACAAATGTTTGAAAGCTGGAAATGCACTGATGGAAAGGTATATCATCGTGCCACTGGACAGGACGGCATGAGAATAGCTTTGCTGCTGTGAAGACTTGCTGTCGAAAGGCCGGATGATGAATGATGCAGCTGGGAGTTCGCATGCACGCAGCAGGGGCTTGACAATTGGGTTCCACTACAGAGCTATTTGGCGGACATTCTGCAATGATCATTACATCATTGAATCAAATTGAATCTAGCGCAAAAAACTCGGGATCCCGTTTTTCCTTTCAAATTGAATCTCTTCCTTGGCTTTCCTCGAGCACAACAGATGCGAACAGCACAACCTTAAGTCCTGGTGAGTTGTTTTGCATTTGTAGTTTGGGTGTCGGATGATTGGGATGCTATCTCTTTGCGCCAGCGCCATTGCATTCAGACCGCCGTTCTTTTGGTCTGTGTCCGCCCACTACACCTTGATCACACCATATCATACCATATCATACTTGGAGTTCCAGAAGTTGCAGTTTCAGAATGTTTCAGACACTTAGCTGTTGGCTCAAGCTGAGCACTTTTGGGATTGTAGCTGTGTAGCAATTTAAGGTCACCATGACTCGTCGCTCGTCCGCGCTCTTGGTGATGGCTGTTTGCCTGGCCCTCTTTGGTCTTGCCAGCATGGCATTCGTCTCTGCCCCCGAAGCTGCCCTTCGCGGTGAGAGCGCGCTGACTGCGCCAAATGACCGAGCAGCCCAGGCAGCAGTTCTCTCAGCTGCCGTGCTGACTGTCCCAGACATCGCACATGCTGGCAACTCTGGCTATGCATTGCTGCAGCTTGGCTGGGCTATTTTCATTATCTCCCTGGGCCCTGCGGTGCTCTTCTGGATCTACTTCAACAAGCCTGAGCTGCTTTGAGCACCTGCCGCTTGCCCCGATTTTTGTAGTCCAGGGAATTAAGCCTGGATTCCAAAACCACACGCCGTCTCAAGCCGTCACAAGCCGTGACATGCACACTGGACCGGCAAAAGAGGTAACTTCTGCGGTCGGCGTTTAGACGGTTTGTCACCATTGCCAGGAAAGATCGGAAAGCATAGACAAGCTAGTTTTGAGGCATGTCTTTTTACATTTTTTGACCAGAGTTGCCAGGGCTTGTTTGATATGCATGAAATGATAGGATTGGTGGACATGCTTAAGCTCTCATTAGCCACTGCTGGGTGCTGACATGTGACGCATTAGAAAGTTTAGTTTGGAATGACTGAGAGACTGCCTCGCACTTGCATGAAGTTACCCTGCAGGTTTTTGCACCTTGTTTTGTTTAATCATTGAACCATCGAAAGAATCTCAGCAAACACGAACTGCCACAGTCATCTCGCGTAGTCTCCCATTGTTTTCTACTCTGGGTTTGGGGTGCAATCCTTTACGATTGCATTCAGACCGCCGTTCTTTTGGTCTGTGTCCGCCCACTACACCTTGATCACACCATATCATACCATATCATACTTGGAGTTCCAGAAGTTGCAGTTTCAGAATGTTTCAGACACTTAGCTGTTGGCTCAAGCTGAGCACTTTTGGGATTGTAGCTGTGTAGCAATTTAAGGTCACCATGACTCGTCGCTCGTCCGCGCTCTTGGTGATGGCTGTTTGCCTGGCCCTCTTTGGTCTTGCCAGCATGGCATTCGTCTCTGCCCCCGAAGCTGCCCTTCGCAGTGAGAGCGCGCTGACTGCGCCAAATGACCGAGCAGCCCAGGCAGCAGTTCTCTCAGCTGCCGTGCTGACTGTCCCAGACATCGCACATGCTGGCAACTCTGGCTATGCATTGCTGCAGCTTGGCTGGGCTATTTTCATTATCTCCCTGGGCCCTGCGGTGCTCTTCTGGATCTACTTCAACAAGCCTGAGCTGCTTTGAGCACCTGCCGCTTGCCCCGATTTTTGTAGTCCAGGGAATTAAGCCTGGATTCCAAAACCACACGCCGTCTCAAGCCGTCACAAGCCGTGACATGCACACTGGACCGGCAAAAGAAGCATGATCAGCTTGAGTCTTGAATGCACCCCTTTACAATGTTTTACTGACATTTAACTGGGTGATGGTGTGGCCAATCAGACAAGCTTTGTTATGGCATTGCTGCTTTCAGCGCAGGGTCATAAGAAACAGCCAGTGAGAGGCAGAGAGAAGGGAGCAATGAACTATCTCGATTTTGACATGGTTGAAACTTTACTTTTTCCAAAGCTGTCTCACATGAACAAGTAGCAAAGAGGAAGGAATGTGTAGAAAGACTGAGTTGATATCATGCCCCCGAAGAAGCGTAAACTTACAACATGTTTATTTGCTTATCTATTTAAATTTATGTTTTTGTTGATTAAGTCATTTATATATGTATTTATATGTGTTTATTTTTATTCATTTGTTTACGGTACTTATTGATTTATTTATTGATTTATTTATTGATTTATTTATTTATGTATCTATATTTATATTCTCCTACTTGCGACCGTAGATAGATAGATAGATAGATAGATAGATAGATAGATAGATAGATAGATAGATGTGATCTTTTAATCGCACAACGAAAAGCATATATCAATTGACGGTGGACATGCTAGCCACATGACAGAGGATCAAACCAGCGGTCCAGAAGTTCCATGCCATTCCTTTTTGAATTCTGCTGACGGAGTAGAGCTTGAAACATCATCTGCAAGAGTCGTTTCCCGATTGTTTTCTACTCCGGGTGTGGGGTGCAATCCTTTGCGATTGCATTCAGACCGTCGTTCTTTTGGTCTGTGTCCGCCCACTACACCTTGATCACACCATATCATACCATATCATACTTGGAGTTCCAGAAGTTTCAGTTTCAGAATGTTTCAGACACTTAGCTGTTGGCTCAAGCTGAGCACTTTTGGGATTGTAGCTGTGTAGCAATTTAAGGTCACCATGACTCGTCGCTCGTCCGCGCTCTTGGTGATGGCTGTTTGCCTGGCCCTCTTTGGTCTTGCCAGCATGGCATTCGTCTCTGCCCCCGAAGCTGCCCTTCGCAGTGAGAGCGCGCTGACTGCGCCAAATGACCGAGCAGCCCAGGCAGCAGTTCTCTCAGCTGCCGTGCTGACTGTCCCAGACATCGCACATGCTGGCAACTCTGGCTATGCATTGCTGCAGCTTGGCTGGGCTATTTTCATTATCTCCCTGGGCCCTGCGGTGCTCTTCTGGATCTACTTCAACAAGCCTGAGCTGCTTTGAGCACCTGCCGCTTGCCCCGATTTTTGTAGTCCAGGGAATTAAGCCTGGATTCCAAAACCACACGCCGTCTCAAGCCGTCACAAGCCGTGACATGCACACTGGACCGGCAAAAGAGGTAACTTCTGCGGTCGGCGTTTAGACGGTTTGTCACCATTGCCAGGAAAGATCGGAAAGCATAGACAAGCTAGTTTTGAGGCATGTCTTTTTACATTTTTTGACCAGAGTTGCCAGGGCTTGTTTGATATGCATGAAATGATAGGATTGGTGGACATGCTTAAGCTCTCATTAGCCACTGCTGGGTGCTGACATGTGACGCATTAGAAAGTTTAGTTTGGAATGACTGAGAGACTGCCTCGCACTTGCATGAAGTTACCCTGCAGGTTTTTGCACCTTGTTTTGTTTAATCATTGAACCATCGAAAGAATCTCAGCAAACACGAACTGCCACAGTCATCTCGCGTAGTCTCCCATTGTTTTCTACTCCGGGTGTGGGGTGCAATCCTTTGCGATTGCATTCAGACCGTCGTTCTTTTGGTCTGTGTCCGCCCACTACACCTTGATCACACCATATCATACCATATCATACTTGGAGTTCCAGAAGTTGCAGTTTCAGAATGTTTCAGACACTTAGCTGTTGGCTCAAGCTGAGCACTTTTGGGATTGTAGCTGTGTAGCAATTTAAGGTCACCATGACTCGTCGCTCGTCCGCGCTCTTGGTGATGGCTGTTTGCCTGGCCCTCTTTGGTCTTGCCAGCATGGCATTCGTCTCTGCCCCCGAAGCTGCCCTTCGCAGTGAGAGCGCGCTGACTGCGCCAAATGACCGAGCAGCCCAGGCAGCAGTTCTCTCAGCTGCCGTGCTGACTGTCCCAGACATCGCACATGCTGGCAACTCTGGCTATGCATTGCTGCAGCTTGGCTGGGCTATTTTCATTATCTCCCTGGGCCCTGCGGTGCTCTTCTGGATCTACTTCAACAAGCCTGAGCTGCTTTGAGCACCTGCCGCTTGCCCCGATTTTTGTAGTCCAGGGAATTAAGCCTGGATTCCAAAACCACAAGCCGTCTCAAGCCGTCACAAGCCGTGACATGCCCACTGGACCGGCAAAAGAGGTGACTTCTGCGGTCGGCGTTTAGACGGTTCGTCACCATTGCCAGGAAAGATCGGAAAGCATAGACAAGCTAGTTTTGAGGCATGTCTTTTTACATTTTTTGACCAGAGTTGCCAGGGCTTGTTTGATATGCATGAAATGATAGGATTGGTGGACATGCTTAAGCTCTCATTAGCCACTGCTGGGTGCTGACATGTGACGCATTAGAAAGTTTAGTTTGGAATGACTGAGAGACTGCCTCGCACTTGCATGAAGTTACCCTGCAGGTTTTTGCACCTTGTTTTGTTTAATCATTGAACCATCGAAAGAATCTCAGCAAACACGAACTGCCACAGTCATCTCGCGTAGTCTCCCATTGTTTTCTACTCCGGGTGTGGGGTGCAATCCTTTACGATTGCATTCAGACCGTCGTTCTTTTGGTCTGTGTCCGCCCACTACACCTTGATCACACCATATCATACCATATCATACTTGGAGTTCCAGAAGTTGCAGTTTCAGAATGTTTCAGACACTTAGCTGTTGGCTCAAGCTGAGCACTTTTGGGATTGTAGCTGTGTAGCAATTTAAGGTCACCATGACTCGTCGCTCGTCCGCGCTCTTGGTGATGGCTGTTTGCCTGGCCCTCTTTGGTCTTGCCAGCATGGCATTCGTCTCTGCCCCCGAAGCTGCCCTTCGCGGTGAGAGCGCGCTGACTGCGCCAAATGACCGAGCAGCCCAGGCAGCAGTTCTCTCAGCTGCCGTGCTGACTGTCCCAGACATCGCACATGCTGGCAACTCTGGCTATGCATTGCTGCAGCTTGGCTGGGCTATTTTCATTATCTCCCTGGGCCCTGCGGTGCTCTTCTGGATCTACTTCAACAAGCCTGAGCTGCTTTGAGCACCTGCCGCTTGCCCCGATTTTTGTAGTCCAGGGAATTAAGCCTGGATTCCAAAACCACAAGCCGTCTCAAGCCGTCACAAGCCGTGACATGCACACTGGACCGGCAAAAGAGGTTATGGCAGAAGTGGATCAGGTGTTGCTTGGACGTAGGACCCCTCACATTCACACAATATATATATATACATATATATTTATTTATTTTTATTTATTTATTTATTTATATCTATAATATCCATATATTATAAATCACGCTTTGTTTGTGAAGTGCGCGTTCCACGCGCAGGCGCACTTACACACATTCACACGTTGAAATCGAAGTGAATCAAGTTATGTCCGATCCAATGGTATCCAAAAGTGAGGCGTGCAAATTGCGATTGCTAATGAAGTTACAAAAGTAAGAGTCTTCACTGAAGTTTTTCGGCACACATGACATTGGCAACTTGCAATGTGCAATGGCAACTGGACATGTAGCATTTTTTGCAACTGAATTGCATTGCAATGCTGTGGTAATTTTCGAATAGTACGAGTCTGTACCACGGCAACAAATTCAAGTGGCCGAATTCGGCAATGTTTGGCATGAAATTCAACAAGAGCAACCGGGGATTCTTCAGGCTTAGCCTAAGATGTTAACACGTGTGGTGACTGTGTCATCCTGGGAGGCCATTTGTCTCGGTCTTTTCAGCCTGAAATGCGCCTGCACACGTTGCAAGAGCTGTGTTCAAAATGAGCAATGCTCGTCATTGCCAGTCCTGCCGCTGTTGAGTTATGCATTTGAAGACCTATTTGATGGCAAAATGAGACGATGAGATGACAATATTAAGACATGTCAAGATATGTGAAGTGAGAGTCCTCCATGTCCTGGCTTACTTCAAAACATGTTATAGACCTGAAAGGCAATTGCCACATAGCATGCAAGATGTTGCACGACACGGGTCCTCTGTGTGCTAAGGCAAGACTCTTTCAGAGCAGATGCCAATGAAGAAGCATCTGTCGTGCAATCGCCCGGAACTTAGCAGCTTGCTATGGCGGATGGTGTGATCAATTCCATGGTCCAAGCTGGGAAGGACAGGGCCCATGACACAGTTACTTCGGAAGGGTTTCTGCACATTCAATCTAATTATTCAATATTATTCATATCATTCAGCGGAAGAACAGAACACCATAACCACCTCAAGAGAAGATGAAGACTACATAGAATATCTCGGATCCCAGCTTTTCGATGCTTTTCGATGCTTGCGTGTCACTTATGGATGCCCAATTCCTGGATAAGTGGAGTGATGGAGGTGATAAAAGGCATTGGACCATATTGGACATAGATTTCAGAAGTTTCTGCATGCGCGAAACCCTACAGGCTCCGGGATCAGCTTGCTCGATCGGAGGCCAGAACGCGAGAGGTATGGAGTTGCTTGCGGGGTTACTTATGGACAAGCTTAATTCTGAAATGGTTGTCTTAATTTTGCTTCTTTGATCTTGTTTGTGTGTGTGTGCGTTTTTCCTGTTCGCATTGTATGTGGGAAAGGCCATTTACGTTGAGATACTGATCTGCAAAATAGGGACTGACATAAAATGATAGAATATAGGCACTGTGGTATGATGTTCAGTGTTCAGTACTATGCCACCTTCTGTGGCAACGCAATGCAATGATTTGGTTTTGGACATGGGCATTGCCGGGCGCATCATCGATAGTGATCTTTGCCAATGCTCAGTGATTGAAAACAGCAAGGTACTGATAATATGGTGTGCAGCTGTGCAGTCACGTTTTGTAGCGGAGTCTTGTATGGATACTTATGAATTCAAGTTTGTTCATGTATTTGGAGAGAAATATTTACAGCCGGGCAAGACTTATCAGCATTATGCAGTGTAGTACAGGGCAATGCTGTGTAGAGCGATCGAATGTGCTGAATGTGCGGTGCTGGGTGGGTGAAGGGAGGCCACCCAAAGTCACGAGATTACTGGCTTCATGCCTTCAACAAGAAATGGAAATCCATCCTGCACTGAAAAAGTGACATGTTTAATAAGTTTCAACGCGCGTCGTCAAATGGATACTGTAGTACTCGCATGTTGTTTTGTGAAGCTTGAATTTTGCATGCCACAATTTGGCCTAGGCGGAGGCTGCTTCGATGACGCTCAGATGCACACAAGAGGCAGAGAGCGTTTGAGTTGTTTAAAAGAAGCTGGTCGGAAAAGGCTGAAAAGGACATTCCGATAATAAAAGGAAGTTCGATAGGGAAAAACAGACAGGAGTGTGCAGCTCAATAAAGCAATAAATCAGTATGTTTACAGTCTACTGTTTGCAAGGACTGAGTAAATCAACAGCTGCATATGCCTGGAGTCTAAGATATAAAAAGCCCATACATCAACAATGCACATCAAGCTCATTATATCAACAATTAGGATCAAGAATTGCATCAAGCACCAGCCGAGCAGCCGTCGTTGACATTTTTTCCTCATGCCCTCGCAGGCATTTCAGAGAAGCTGTTATCGTTTCAGGCAAATTTGAAGAACCTAACACCTACAATGACCTACACAGTCACTTCTTTGATTCAATTTTCAAGAGTTCACGGAACTTTCATGAACTTTCTGTGTGCGCAAGAGCCTGGTTCGGAGATGCTTGAAGCATGTTCAAGGGCTTCTCAGGAATCCTAGAACAACCTCCAGAGTTCTTGGGTGCCTTCCAAAAACAAGTAGGATTTGATGGTTTGATAATGTTTGATATATTTTGATATGTTTTCCCCCAGCAATGTGCAGAGCTCAGCTGGGCCACGTGTCAGCCGTAATCTCTAGGCTCGTGGCTGAACAGTTTCAAATGTACAAAAACATCAAAAACAGATGGCATATGATGTATGACGGTATATGATGGTATAGTGAAGCGAGCATACGGCAGTAGAAAAGTCAGTTGAGCTAGGGGAGGTGAGCAGGTGACGCTTGGGTGCTTTTGCAATGGAAAGTTCTGTCATGGGCCCTTCTCAAAGTGGATGAAATGCTACTAAGGATTTCTACAGGTTCTTAGCAGGGGGGTACAAGGAGTGAAAGTGTGATTGAGCAAGGTTTTGAAGATTCAGATTGGAACCAGGGGAATGGATTTGGCCAAGGGCTTTGCAGTGCGGAAGTCAATCTTGGCAGGTTGGCCTTGAGAAATTTTTGTCTCGATTGGGAGTTGGTTCATCGGAATCATTGGAATGGATTGAGCCCTTGTCGACATTGCATCCCGGGGAGGGTATGGCAGTGATGGATAGTGATGGATAGTGATGGATAGTGATGGATAGTGATGGCTGATGGCTGAGTTTGCTATCATAGAAGGACGGATGCAGATGATGCGATCGTATGCAGGCGGCAAATTCGTTCCACTTGAAGTCCCGAGAGGCCACTTTGGAGGCTCGGAAAGCGATGAACGCCACGTCGCCATGTATGGCTTGATGTCAACCCCATCAGTTTATGAACGCATCCGGGTGGGAATTTTCTACATAGGAGAGCTAGTCCCAACCGTTGCCTGCACTGAACAAATTCTTTGTTGAACATATGGGCGCTTCCATGGGGATCCACACACACACACACACACCAATTTGATCCAAACAAAAACAGGATGATCCCAGCATATTCCGAAATTGACCGTCAATACGTGTCATGTCAATACCAACACGAGGGACTTGCAGCAACAGCGCATGCTGTACGAATCAGATCCTGTCAGCTGACTATAGAATCAAGATGAATCAAGTTACTACAGTATTCATGTTTATTTCATGAATTTGCACAATCTGCCTACATCTCTCTACATGCTCAGATAGACTTTGGGTTCTGTAGCCAATCGTTTCTCTGACTTGGGTATGGTATGAATAACAATTTGATGTTATAATATGCCATGGTGGCCGCTGTTTACGTGGATTCGATGATTCGGCTGGACGCCTTATTTTTGTAGCCCCAACTTTTGACCGCCCGTCGATTTCAAAAGAGATGGGCGGATGGACGGCCAATTATTTTCCAAACATACAAAAATCAGGGACCTGATCTAATCTACTCGCGCAATTCAGTCGGGAATATCAATGTGAGATCAAATATTTTGACGCTTGCCCAGAGCTGCACGAGCGTTTTGTCATGAACGTTTTGTCAAATAAGTCAACCCATTGCAATGTGACAGTTTCACAAAAAATGTGGATCGATGTGGATCGCTGAATTCAGGCAGAGGTTGCTCGTGCACAGCGAGTAGCAGCAGGGAGGCCCAGGGTTGGACTATGTTTGACTCATGGATTCAACCAGTTGTTAATCTCTACATATCTCTACCGTTTAGCAATAGGAGGTAGGGACCGTAGGGATATGTAGGGATTAGTTTGAACCTGTTTGAACTTCAATTGCTTTCGTTTCCAACGATCTCGCTGGCCGCTCACATACTTTTCCGAGGATCAGATGCAACAGAATTTGTCCAAAGAGGCTGCCTTAGCCATGGCCTCGGTTAAGCATGTAGTTAGTTACTAGGGGAGTGGTAGGTTTTCGGATGTGGCAGTTTTGGCACTTTCAATGACGGGTCTAAGCCGTTCCTGTTCTCTGATTTTGGATTGGCTTGCAAAAGCTAGAACTCAAGAAAGAAAGAAGTAGAAGAGGCCCTTTTGGAGGAAGATGCGAATCCCACAATCTCAGGCATCTCCCTACACAATATTGCACAATCAAGTTCTTGGCTTACAATATAGAGGTGTTATGGTGTTTTCACGAAGTTTTCATGTTTTCATCGTGTTTCCGGTGCCTTTCTTGGCGACCTCAAGAAAATGAGCGTGCAAAAAGATACCCCGTGCAATCTCACACTGCCCGTTGCCACTTGGCTTGGAGACCACCTGAACGCATGCTACTTGAAGGTTGTGGCAAGGAGCTGCCAGCTGTTTCTGCAGGTGGCTAGTCAAATGACTTGGAACAAGAAGATATTGCATTGATGTTATTGCAACTTCAATTCTTCATATTCTTCTACTTGTAGTGCCTTTGTGTGTGTGTGTGTGACTGTGGGTGCACCTTGTTTCGAAGCCGCCAAGTGGGAAATTTTTTCACCATGAGCAGTGCAAACTCGGAAGGAGCACCTCGCCTGAAATGTAATTTGCCAAGTCTAAGATTTCACATGTCTTGACCTTTGAAATTTGATGTCTTGACCTTTGAAGTTTGATGTAGTGACTAATGTAGTGACATGATGTGACATGTTGAATGGCTGTTATGACATGGCGTGCAACAGCTCCAAGGTAATCAACACCCATGCGCTGCCTCCTGCTGTGCACTGGGGAAGCCCTGCCAAGGAAGCCCTTCCATCTGCGATCAAAAAGCTGCACTTGGCTTGTGTTTATTTGGGTGGTTGAAGAATGCGCAATCTCCGGACAACATGTAAGAAAGACTTTGGCTACGTAAAAGATCGTAAAAGCATCTTGAGAATCAAGAATCCTTTTCACCTCTCATTGGACACACTCTTGGGACCTCTTGGGTCCTACCAGAATCATTTTTTTTATCTACAATCTGGCCGTTTGCTGCTGTGGCACTGTGTTGCTAGACGGCTCCATGTCATTTGCGGGGGGTTCATGTTACATCAGTTGCTGTTGATTTTTTGATGTGACACCCCCGAGCTGTGCTGGTTCATATAGATTAGATTCTCTCTTTGGCGGCAACAGGCAACCAACTTTGTGGGAAGCAGGCGAGCATCAAGTTGTAGTTGGCATATTGTACTGTTTGTAGCTGTAGGTTGGGAGTATTGTAGGCAGCAGGTACTCGTACTGTAGGTTGTTGTAGGCGCTTGTGGCTGTATCATTGGGAGTTGTTGTAGGTAGTGAGTAGTACGTAGGTGTCAGGTAGATTCTAGGCAGTGAGTTGGCAGTAGGTAGTGCAGGCATTAGTAGGCGGTAGTTTCTAAGCACTTGCTGATTGTAGGTGTGGGTGGTACCTGGAATGTTGGGAGGGGTAGCAGTAGGCAAGTAGGTATAGTAAGGAATTAGTAAGGAATAGGTATAGTATAGGTCTAGTTGTGTGATGTGGTAGGCATTCGGCGTGAAGTACCGGGAGTTGCGGTAGGCAGAAGGCAGCTGTAGGAAGCTGTAGGATGCTGTAGGAAGCTGTAGGATGCTGCAGGAAGCTGTAGGATGCTGTAGGTAGCATGCGGGTGTAGGCAGATGCAGGTCCTGGTAAGTGGTTGTAAGATCTTGTAAAAAAGTTGTAGGTTAAGTTGTAGGTATACTGGGAAGCAGGCAGCTCTGTCACCATCTTGCAGAAGAGATGGTAGCGGCAGAGCTGTGATGAGCTCTGTAGATATATCAGGTTTGGAAGCGCACCAGGAGCACAATACTTCCTATTTCTATTCAAGTATTTCTCAGCAATTTTATTTCTCGGATACTTTGAGAACATTTTCAGGTTTGGCTTTCAATAATAACACTGTTTAACGCCCCATGAAAGTATTGCTTTCTTTTGGTCAATACTACCCTGAGCAATTTTGCAAGTTGAAGTACAGTATTTGAAAAAGCAGCATGCCAATCTAGATACCATGAAGACCAATACATTGTTCAGGTTACGACATCGGTAGTTTTATTGTTCTGTCTTTAGCTCAATTCTGGCCCCCAATGCTACATGATGCTTGGCCAAACTTTAAGCTGTGTTTCGGGATTCGCAAAGATACTATCCAGGGATTTTAGAATATTTTGGATATTTTACTTAGGTTGGGGGGGGTTGAATAGTTGCGTTACTTATATATTGTTATGTACATCATTGTCGGTCTGACGCTGGTCTAAGGGAATGCAGCCGTGCATTTTTGATGGTGAGTGGTACATTACTTTCAGAAGGAAAAGGCGCAGTAGACGAGATCGTTGCTGCTTTGGGAGAGATGTGCGCTGGAGTTTGGCACGGCATGCCTGCTCACACCCCTCGAGACGCAGTGCTTGCTGCTGCTATGGAGGTCACCCTTCAAGAAGCTTACAAGCTGTGACTCTCCACCACTGATGGCATTACACCACCTATTTACATATGCAAACATGAGATGGCATCTTGGGATAACATGCGAATGTCATTGTATAACAGCGTATATGCATGATATTTGTATGCCTGCATATTTATGTTTATTGCTCCCAGCCACAGGGATATGTGCGATCGTCCTTTGTTTCTCTTAGTCTTAGCCCATTTTGCGAAACATAATGTTGTCGCGAAGTAATCTATGTGGGTTATGCTTTGAAACTGGGAACTGCATTTGCCATCATGTTCTCTCAGTCTCAAGGCTTTGAGAAAAGATATTGTTGGATATTGTTGGCATAGATGGCAGCTATGCAGCATTACATCAGTGCATTGTTTACTTGGTCCAAAGGGATGCCACAAGCACTTTCTGAAAGAATTGCTTACTTTATTTGGCTTTCTATTTCACAAGCTAATTGGTCTCATATTGGTCTCTGCAGTTTTGCTTGTTCTTAAGCGTTCGAAAATTCATGAAAAATATAGAAAAATATGGCAAGACACTCAGCTTGTAGCTGAGCTTTTTGGTGTCGCAGCGAGGCAAAGAAAGCCGATGCGGATGTAATCGTGACCATTGGTGGTGGCAGTCTGACCGATGGCGCCAAAGTCGTACGAATTGCGCTCGAAACTGGAGTGACAGACGGGGATAGCCTCGGTAAATATTGCTTCAAAGGCGACATATCAGCTGTTAAGGACACCAAGCTCATCCCACAGGCCAGAGCCCGGTGCACTTGCCACATTTTGCCATCATTGTGCTGTGCATCAAGTAGATCATAAGTTGTACATCGTTGTACTGTCTTCAAAAGCCCCCCCAAAGAAAGAATCATCTTTTTGAGGATCTACTTAAGGATCTACTTTTGACTTTTGATCCTTTTTGCGTCTACTTTGCTGTAGGTATCCGTCCCAACCACCTTGAGTGCTGGTGAGTTTGCTCCTTATGCTGGATGCACCGATCCAGACACCAAAGTCAAGGAGACCTACGTGCCTAGGCCACAAATCGATACAAATTGATCTTTCATTAATCGGCCATTTCATATTTCAACACTTCATATTTCCTGCTTCAACTAAAACGTAAGTAGCAGAAAGTTGCAGAAAATGAAATGGCAGAGTCACATCAAGTAACATCAAGTCTTGACGAATAACACATCACTCAAAATCATTCAAAACCAGCAGATTTTGTGCAAATGAAGGTGCTAAAATGTGACCGGCGAGCGCCACCTGAGCATTGCCTAGGTTTGGCTTGATGCACTTCCCAAAGCCATCGTGTTGGACCCATATTTAGTGCAGCACACCCCTGAGTGGCTTTTCCTCTCCACCGGATTCTCGCCATTGATTGCAGCATGTAGCAATGTATAGCATGTTCATGGACTTGGTCAGGCTCAGTCTCATACTGATGTGTTTTGGTGGCTGCTTTACATGCTTTGCATTACATCAAATCGGACTGTTGTTTTGGAAGTAGTTCTTTTCTTTCCAAACCTAGTTGTCTAGTGGTGAAATGTGGTGAATGCATGTGAATGCATCCTTGGTGCCTTTGAATCAGTTCAAACCTGAAACCGAAGCTGAAAAAAAATCAAAAGGCTTTCTCTTTCAGCATCTGAAAGCATCTGAAAGCCTAGGGCTTCGTTCAGTCGATCACTGCGTCGAATGTCTTTGCTCTTTGAGCGGGAACCCCTACAGCGATGGCCTCGCATCCGCAGCTCTCACCTTGTTGGTGCGTGGCTTGCGTGGTGTGAAAGATTCTCCGACAAACTTGGACGCACGGACTGAATGTCAGCTGGGTATTTTCCAGGCTTGAGGACATTCGAGGACATTATAGGACATCATAAGATCTATATAAGTTATATGGCATATATGATATTCAGTTTGATCTATGTTTGATTTAGTTTGTTTCCTGCTTATGGCCATTGTGTCAAGAAACGATGTGAAGAGATATGAAGATTGTGAAGACACTATGGTGCTGATGCACGCTGCCTCTCTGACCCCTGTGCAGGCAGTTCAGGCGTGTCAGAGTGGTCCCAAGATGGGAGCTTCACATGCGATTGGTCACATTCTGGGTCCTGCGTTTGACGTCCCTCATGGCTACACCTCCTGTGTTGCCTTGCACGCGGTCTTGCGGTGGAATTCGGAGGACTGAAGGGGGGCTGATCCGATGTTTCGTTGACCAATGACCAATCTGATCACGAATGGTAGCCACGTGTACTTCGGCATGAAACATGTATGGCAGGGGAGAGAGTCCATGCAATCACTGTATTCTGGCTTTAAAGACAAGGCATTTTTCATACCCGTCATACCCATTCATACCCCTTGATACATTTTGACCTAAGGTTTTTTTCCAACGCCTACTCTCCCCGCTCTAATCCCTTGCATCACCGAGTCCTGATCAGCATTATCCTCGTCGAGATCATTATTCTCATCATCACCTTCGTCCCGTCACTAAGCATGAAACACATCCGAAACGAATGCCCGGTTTTGGATGAAAAAGGTAGGAGTGAGTCAAGAGTGGCCCCACCAGGATCCACAAGGGATGACTATCCTTTCCTGTCACGAGCTTTGATCCACCCTGATAGGATAGCACCATGATGATTAGCACCTTGATTCTGCACGGTCTTTCAGGGCACGTTTGGCACACTGGAAATGTTGTCGCCATCGTCATTGTCATGGTCAACTTTGTCTGAATTTCGCACTCATCACTGCCTTCGCCCCACCATGCCCCACCTCAGGCATTCGCACAAAAAGGCAATCCTGTACTTCTGAAATGTTAGTGCACATTCC
>VSDK01016728.1:193412-215693 GCA_009767595.1 Symbiodinium kawagutii
TGCTGTTCAACGCTCGTCAGAAATATTCACTTACGAGCATTTGCTGTCCGGCATTTGGTCTATTTTGAACTGTTTTCAGCTTCGCACCAGTTGCAGAGGAAGAGAAGGGCCCTCAAATGTATCATTCGGACGCAGCTCTTGTTTCTTCATGTTCGGGGCTGCCTCAGTCCAATTTGGGGTATTCTCAGTATCTCTCATTCTAATTGACATCTCTCATTCTCACTCACAACATCCATCCACTGCCTGTTCAACCACCTCTGCAGTACTGGAATGAGTTGTTGCTGCTAAAGCACCTTCTTTTCCCCAAGGTGCTTTACTTGCTTGTGGCTTCCGTTCGCTTCCAGTACTCTTCTCCCTCTGAAGTTTTGATGTCAGAAGATGTCAGAAGATGTCATGAGTCATGACCGACATTGAATGACTCAGAGTCTTTAGGATCCCAAGAGCTTGGAGCGCCAACAGCTAGTGGTGTCTGCCTTCCAATCGGCCGGCGTGACCAAGAAGTCGAAGCTCGGAAACAATGCGCGCACGCAAAAACAATTGAAAGAAATTGAAAGAATACGATATAAAAATATATAAAATTGATTAGAAAAAGGAACTCAAGATGATAGAGTGACTCAGAATGATCGACAGAAAAGGAGTGAAAGCATCAAGTCAATGGCACCCTGCAGAGTCATGATTTGCTGCTTTTTTGTTGGCGCGGTCATTCTTTTGTAGACAACTGAATTCATTCTTTTGTAGACAAATGAATTCGCTGAGCACATCGCCACCGCCAGTCATCTGTTGCCATTAAGGACAGCTGCAGACTGCGTGGCTCGTCTAGTGGCTGACTTAGGCAAGGGCTACGAGATTGGTTTTGATCAACTTTCACTGTGAGAGTGAAAGACTTCGTCATCATCAACTGCGCAAAAAAACATTGAGAATAGTCCAGACTAATCGACAACCAATGGTACTGTACTTGTGAAAGTATTCTTGTGTTTGCTTCACCCCGGGCAGCCGAAACTGGGTCACACGTAGACGGAAGCTGGAGAAATGATCAGCAAAGCATGTCATGACTCCACACACGTTGAAAAAGTGAATGCCGGGGAGGGAGAAATTGGGGTTGAGAATGCACAGCATGCACTCCACAGACTCCACAGAATGTGTGCAGCTAAACTACTTCTCATATGTTCCAAAGAAGATTCCAAGCCTTTTACTTGAGACTGGTACACAGCTTTGGCTTGAATTTTGTGCGTGGTGGGTGGGTACCATTGCATGTTTGATGGTGGTTGCCAGGTCTTCCTTTATCAATGGCTGATGTTGGGGTTGCAAGCATCGATTTGGAGGACTGTGCGAGGCGGACTATGCACGATCCCTTGGTGCAAACAAATCCCCGCAAGATCAACGGTTGGGAAGATGCTTGTCGATGCTCGAGACTTAGGAAGAAGATGAGGAATAGGCGAATATAGGCAATGATAGATAAGGTATGCATTAATGTGAGATGTATTTATATTTATGCATGAGACCCCTCCTTCATTTCGCCTGCAGCCTGAAGCATAGGCCTTGGGGGCACTCGTTCCTAAGCGCAGGGAAACAAAAAATACATAAAGATACGCATGAGATGATTTTCGCTGAAGACCCAGGCATAGCCAAAGACTTAATCACATTTCATACATGCCAGTAGTACCGGTGCAAGTTGAGGCGGAAGTTTCGATAAATTGCGAGTATGGATGGGGTGGATGCAGTGTTCAAGTCAATGCAAGTCACTTGCAGAAACTCAACATATTTTATTTGCATTTAATCTATGTTTTTTTCTATGTGTTTTATTTATTCTTATCTACTTAATTCTACCTACCTCATTTGTCTACTTACCCGCCTGCCGGCATATCTCATGTATCCATATATATTTTGTATATCGGTGCATCTATCATTATCTATTTGCCTAATTCAATTTGCTTATTTCCTTTTCTATGGGCCACAGCTCCCTCCCTCTGTCGCTAGCTCTCTCTCTCCCTTTTTTCTGGTCTCTCAAATCTATTTATCTACTTTATATCACTCCATTTGCCCAACTAAATCACCTGCATATGTGTTATACGTGTTTGCAAGTATTTTTCATGTGCTTGCTTCATCTATCCTATGAAGTGATTTTGCCTAATTATCTACTTTTCAATTTGTCTACTTGTTTTTGATCCGCATTTGTCACTGCATATCTTTTTACATATCAATCTCTTTGTTTTTTATTTTTTCTTTGTGAAGCTATCTATCTATCTATCTTTAAAAAAAAGATATATATCTTCCTACCTATCATGCTATCTTCTGCCTTTTCTATCCAAAGCATTTGATTTATCGATCGATTCACCATAAGACCTTCTTGCTACATGTCTGTATCTCTCTCTCTCTCTTCTCCTTTCATCTGCCAAATAGTCTATGTATGTACACATACATTTGTTGATCTCTGTTTTGCGTTGGCACATTTACCTGTTCGTCTATTGAAGTTTCTATTTTATTTGCCTCTCGATCTACTAGACTCATTTGTATCAATCCATTGGTGTGCTTATCTAGACATATCTAAACTATCCGACACTGAGTTTGAGAACTGCCCGTGCCATGGAGTACACACTGTAGGGCCTCCCAACGGCAAATGCCAAAATAAAGCCGCAACTTGCAGATCAGAAAATGAAGCTATTGCAAATGATTGCAATTCTGAAAATTAGAAATACACAGAAAAGATGCATATGATGCATACATGAGAGCAAGTGGTTACTGTATTTCCTATATTTCCTTTGCCCTACCTACTGTTTTTGTTGCCGCATGAAATGTCGCCTGCGCATAGTATGCCATTCCTCCAAGCGCCACAACTGGAAATATGTTGGATATGTTGGCCATACGAAGGCCGACTGTCCAAGCATAGCCATATAAGCCCTTTCGGGCGGTGCCTCTAAGGATGTGAAGTCCATTCTCCAATTGTGTGGGCCTTTTGCTGGTCGAGCAGAAGGTTATGTGTCCTAGGCTCTTCAACTTGACCGAGCTCGAAGATGTCACAAAGTCTGACACAAGCTTTCCCCGGACAAGCAACAACCGCCTTAGCCAAAGTGAGAGCTGTTGGCATGTGGCAAGGCCAAGCTAAGCAAAAGCTTGTAGATGCCCGTAGCGCACAGCATGCCACGGCTGGTTTATGTGCAAGCGGCACAGCTGCGCAGACTTACACTTGAATCATGGTTGCTTTAGATGCGTTTTGTGCAAGTCGCCGAACGCCTGCGCAGAAAAGGCATTGCGCAGTGTCCATGGGACTCTTGAATGCCGTTGAAAGCTTGTAGAACTTATACATATTTATATCTATATATATATATAACTTTTAATTATATACATATTTAGATCTCTCTCTGTGGTCTACACATTATTTGTTTGTGGCGTGCTGTTTATGTATTTGTTCAAATCCAAAAATCATCTTCAGGTCAGTTTGGAAATTGGTCTCAGTGCCATTTTCAATTTCTTGGCTGCGTGTGTTCCAAGTCGGAATGGCCCCCGAGGTCGCGCAACTCCGCTCCCAGTTGTGTATGGCTGAAGCTTTGTCGGAGGCGCAGTCGCTTGCGATGGCGTTGGCTGAAGGGAACGCCGTGGGAGGTGACATTGGAATACGTTGGATAACTCAGCGAACAGTCCACCCATGTCCACCCATGTCCACCCTTCAGCCTTTTTGTTGATAGATTTTGTCATTGAGACGAACCCGACTCAAGAAATTGTTTGCACACTTTTCTGCATGGAGAGGCAGGTAGATAGTGAGTTAGTTAGTTTCTTTGTTTGCTTGTTAGTGAGTTAGATAGATAGATAGATAGATAGATAGATGCAGATGATAGAGAGATAGTTAGATAGAAAGATAGGCAGAGAGGTAGTTAGATAGATAGATAGATTGATTGATTGATTGAAAGATAGACAGAGAGATATTTAGATAGATAGATAGATAGATAGATAGATAGATGATAGACAGACAGACAGACAGACAGACAGACAGACAGACAGACAGACAGACAGATAGATAGATCAATAGATAGATAGATGGGATGGTGAGGTTGTTAGATAGTTAGGGAAACAAATGCATGGCTACAGGACGACTTGGATGCACAGGTATATAGACCGGAGCCTAGCTAGATAGATACACAGATGGCTAGCCAGTTAGATAGATAGGTACGTAGATAATTCAGTTGATAGAGGGCTTTGTAGATACACAAGCAATCACAACTGGGGGTTAGAATGATAAGTGGGAGGTGGAGAGATACACCCATAGACAGATAGAGAGATAATTACAATTAGATGGATAGATGGGTGGGTAGATCCGCAGACAGCAAGACAAAGGTAGACCAATAGACAGAATGTCAATGTTTTTCCTTGCGTATATTCATGTTTTTCCTTGCGTGTATTTGTATCACCCTCCCGTGTTCTGGCTCGCTCGCAGCCTGAAGCATAGGCCTTGGGCGCTCGTTCCTAAGCGAAAGGAAACAGACAGACAGAAAGACAGACAGAGTCTGTTTCTGCCGGTCACCTGTCGCTGTTTCAGTGGATCGCTCTGCCATCCATGCAACACACACACACACACACACACACTGTAGGTTTCCTATTTTGGAAACTTTTGCCACCGGTGTTTGCGGTACACTGGATACTACTGGTAGTTTTCTTTGAAATGCTGAACTTGTTTTCGAAAGGCGGGGGATACAGGGGGGACCACCCGAGATCACAATTCCAAGATATTCCAAGCATTTCTCCTACCAAGAAACCAATCCAGAGAATGCAAACAACGCATACGTGGCCAGATTCAGCTACTAATAAACTACGACGTTTCGCATTTTCACACTTCTTGTTTACTGCACCGTGTCATATATTGTCATGTGTTCAAGTAATGAATTCCTGTGTTTGTCGTTTTTGTTGGTTTCATTTTTCATGCAGTTTTTACAGGTTTATTTGAATGGCATGTAAAATTCACAGAATCGTGCAGACATGTACGTTACATGTATTTTACTCCCGGAATGAACATGTTGAATCCATATTTGAATCCCCAAAAGTGGCGGAAGGAACAGCGGCGAGCTGGCCACAGGATCCCAGTGCCGCAGCAGCGATTTCATCTGTCCTACATGCCACGCGCAAAGACCGCAGGGCTGAGGTGCGTTTGGGCATGTCAACACTTTGAGCACGTCAATCTTCATCCTCAATCAGACCTCAATCAGACCTTATCTCGCTTACTACCCAGCACCGGCGAGACTACTGTGGACCACGTGCGCCTCTCTGTATGATTCAGATGTTGCTAGATGCTGTCAAAGTCTTAAGATGCCAGTTCTGTTAAACAGGCAACAGTTTATGTGAACGTTTTGAACGAATCCTGCTTCAGATTGACAGTTCGCACTCACAGGCCATTGCTGAAATTGGACTGATACTTGATACTAGTTGCATTGATGCAAATGTGTCTATGTGCATGTGTGTGTGTGTGCAGTTGTAGCATGCCCTGGACTAGAGCCTGGCTATCGCAATTAGACACCCGACACATCCTCGCACAAAAAACTGGACAATCAGGTAGTTTGCAGGCCATTTCTGGCTGTTGGAATATATTATGCAGCTGGATTTTTTGCGAGCGACAGGGCGTATGCAATCCCAAACCTCTTGGACATATTTGGACATGCGCGAATCGTGCAAGTCCAGGCTTTGACAGACTCGTTAGGAACCAGTTTTCGAGAACCATTTTTCTTCACAGATGTTCACATCCAATTTCATCCCATGACTCTGAAAGATGTGTGAGTCGGTGAGTGTGCGTGTGGGCGCCAGTTGCAACATGTCCTAAAGTGCGACACTGCCGAGCGACCATAGCACATCATAGCACTGAAGTTGTGAACTTCCGTGTGTTCGCAATGCGAGTGGTATGAAGATGTGTGAAGTGTTGCTGCCGTTTGTAGTTCAAGATAGGCCTTGAGGGGGGTCTGTCGTTCCATGGGCTGCGAGCTTCGGCACGTGGAAAGCTAAGGAGGGTACTGGGCGTTAGACTTGAGCGAATTTTGCCAATGAATTGCAGAGTAATTCATTACAGTCTTGAACAAATAGAATACAAATAGAATCAAATAGATAAAGGGATAACGGATAAATGAGAGTAATTCTATTGCAAGTAGAAGTCTCTTCTCTTTGCACATTTTTGCGCAGAGAGAAGACCAGTAGAGTTGGCGGCCCATCGGCAAAGGATTTGGAGATGCTCTTGGAGAGAAATCTTGGCACCCTGGCAACATAGAAAAGAAATTGGAAACATTGAGAAGGCCAAACATCTCAATGTTATATCGATATATATATATACATATTTACGTATAGACATATATTATGTGTGTTATGACGTTTACATTGTCCCAAGATATTCTGCGTGCATTCTTCCATCCCACAGAAATGCCAAGACACCGTGAGGTGACCAGCTTTTGGACCTTGACGTTGGGGGTGCAAAGGTGCGGGTTTTGCTGTGGGAAGACATCGATGGTTAGGGAAGCAAAGCCATGGGCAGCATCAGGAGTAGTGCAAAGTAGTGCTGCCTACTCAGTAGCTAATGGTAAGCAGATGTAAGTAGTGAGTAGTGAGATGTAAGTGCTGAGTCGGTGGGACTGGTGAAGAACTCGTCAGCAGCAAGTAGTGAGTAGTGAGAAGCAGTAAGTGATGAGTAGCTGTGACTGGTGAATACAAACTAGTAAGCAGCAGTGAGTTGTAGAAAGTGATGAGTAGATCTGGCTGGCGAATAAGAAGTAGCAAGCAGCAAGTAATGAGGAGATGTAGTATGACCAGATGTGAGTAGTGACTAAGAACTAGTAAGCAGCAAGTAGTCCGTAGTGAGATGCAGTATGACCACTTGTGAGTAGTGACAAACAACTAGCAACCAGCAAGTAGTGACTAGTGAGACGTAGCAAGTGATGAGTAGATGTGAGAAGGGAATATGAACTACGATGCAGCAAGTAGTGAGTTGTACCAAGTGATGAGTAGATGTGACCGGTGAATGAGAACTCGTAAGCAGCAAGTAGCGAGGTGAGATGTATATAGGAAGTGATGAGTAGGAGCGAGTACTTAGTGCATAAAGACTAGCGAGAACCAAGTAAGGATTAGCGACATGCAGTAAGCGATACGTAGATGTGAGAAGTGAATAGGAACTAGCAAGTAGTAAGTAGTGGCGATGACTCTATTGAGCAGATTCGCACTAGCACACCAATGCAGCAACAAATATATAATAAGGAACTTGACATGAGCACTGCAAGATGTAAGATAACAAGAAACAGGAAGCCAGTCAAAAGAGCAGAACATGCGATGACAAATTTCAACATGCACAAAAAGAGGACATAGAATGAAAAGTTGAAATTGCCGACCTCAAAAACATGAACAGATAGCTGCAGCAAAAAAGGGGGGAATCACTTGGCGTATAGGCGTATAGATGCATGTGTGTATACGACCGCTTTTGCAGGCATCCTCCTGTCATACATGTATGATATGTTGTTCAAACTTTTTGACAGTCACGCCCACACGGTATTCTCAAGCTCACAAAGTCCAGCTTTGAAGAAACACAGAAAAGGCCGCTGCAGGAGTGCAAAAAGTCAACCTTTTAGCAGTATCAGTGTAATTATTGTTAACATTGTTAACACCATGTTAACACCATACAAAATTGAGATGTGTTGCTCTGTTGGGGTCCATGAACAGTCTATTACAATGGGAACCCTGTGTCATTCCGTTCCATTTATTAGCAAATATGCCTTCATGATTTCCAAACTTTTTTGATCTTTTTTGAACATATCCCAACCAACTGTTGATTCGATGCGCGAACGCAACATTTCTAAAGGTCACTTTTCCACCGACAATTTTTCTTCAAGACACGACTCCATTCCTGTCAAGAATCCATATTCTTTCAAAATGCAAAAGACCTGCCTGAAACCAGGCAGTACTCCTGAACATGATCGATCCTCTAACACGTTGTTTAATAAAGGACTGCTACTTGCCAAAACGGAACAATATTTTCTTCAGAGTTTTGGCTGACCTATTGCATGCTGCAATGTCAAAGGAGTCATATACCATGAAAAATGATTATATGCATAGAAATTTGACAGCAGAATTGCTTTTGTTCAAGAACGCAGTACAACTTCGAAAAAAATGAGTCGTTTTTACAAACCGAATTTGTTTGAAATGAACCATCTACTGTTTATTGAAAGGACAGCTACCTGTTTAGAGGCAACATGAGGCAGCAACTAGTTCTTGACAGTTGGAATATGTTGAAGTACCTTTCGCAGATTGTAATTGTTCTCAATGGTTTTTTATGCCAGAAGGGAAATTTAAGAACGATGCATGTCTTCACAAGAGTGCTACATCCTTAAATACTACATATTGTTTGGGAGAAATTGCAATATTTTTTTCTTGAACAAGGTGTTTGTCGGAAAACATGCTAATTGTGACTCTATGTTTGTGTGACGACGCAGTGGCCCTGGAAAATGATGGCTCTTTCTCAAACCATGTAATCTTCTCTTTGAAAAAAGTGCGATGTGTTACTCTTTCTCGAAAGCAGAGCTCGCGAATAACTTCTTGGGGGTTTTGAGTAAGTTGAGGTACCCACTGCCTAAGCATTCTCAACTGTGCACCGCGCCAGAAAAGGAATACCAAATACTTAACAGGAAAGTTGCATGTCTTCATCCTTGAGAAGGATGCCACATATTTTGCAGGGTGTTAGAAAAGAAAACAATTTATGAACAGATTGCTTGCCGGTAAGGAATGCTTCATACTTGTAAAGAAAACTGCCAGTTTCTACATTTGCGTTGGCTATTGCAAGCATGTTGGACACTGTTCAACAGGAATGTAGAACATGAAAGGAAGGTTCAATGTTTAAAATGAACCCTTTTTTCCCTTTTTAAACCTGAATCATGTGCAGGGATGCTGCATGATTTCTGGATACTACATGAACAAGCGCTTGCAAACCCTGTAATTAAAGATGTTTGTTTGCTGTGTGCCTTTCATCTAAGGTTTCGGAAATCTTACCTACCTATTTTGCCTAAACCAACATTTGAGGCCAAAACAACGGGAAAAAGACCTGGACAGACGAATTTATTTGGTCAAAACAGTAGTGTGCTTGGTCATCCGGATGAATCCAGATTGATTAAGTTCAATGCTTCGTTTCACTTCTAAAGCGCCATTTGATTTTTAACAAACCGTGTCCAAAATCCTTCGCCACCTTCAAGCAATAGCTGTTGACAGAACCGATTAGAAACATGTTCCTCTCGAACTAAAACAGGTGACAGCTGAGGGAAATCTGACGAACCAACTTAGAGCGATCGCTCGGGATAAAAAAGGTGCAAGAGCACAGGTTTTGCAAATCAATTATTCGAGTCTTACACCGATCGCTTCTTGGCACCTTCGAGGCTTACTGCTTTGGGTGTGCTGGCATTGATTTGTTTGCTTCAAAAGATTGTGATTCCCACCAAGCAGCTTCTTCGTTCTTAAAGCAGACGTCAGACACCTTTTTGGCAAGGCGGTTTGTGATCTATAGTCAGTAGCTGTTCGGATTGAATGGTTTAGACTGACTGAATGAATGACTGAATGAATGAACGAATGAATGAATGAAATAACAAGTTAATTAATGAATGAACGAACGAACGAGCGAATGAATGGGGATAGGTTAATGGAAGATTAGTTGAACCAATTATTTAGATATTTGATGATATTTGCACTCAATGATTCAGGAGGTGCAACAAAATGCGACAAAGGCAAAGTATCAAGTTGAGTTCCATTCTTTGGGAATCTCTGGGACGAGTTTGCGACAGGGCCCACGCAGGATGAGCACTCGTGGTAGGTTTGACGGCTACGAAGGCTGGCCCGTATGATTGGGGATAACGCAGCGGCGCCTAGCTCATTGTTTCAGCTCTTAGTGACTGCAAGTGGTTGGTCGTGGTCCCGTCCCGTGTTCGGCCATGAGAAGCACAAACGCATTGCACTGCATTGCATATCATGTCATGATTTGCTGCAGGTTTGCCAGGGCAGCACAGGATGCCCGCGACGGAACCCAGTGGCTTCACCTGGGCTGACCCGTCTTCGGGGCACAGTGTCAAGTGTCTTGGAGCCATGTGGAGCCTGCCGCGCATATGCAGCCCCAAAATGCGCAAAGGGATTTGTGAAAGTCAGAGGTGCCCAGTGAAGCGACCCAGATAGCTTGCAGAAGATTGAAAATCACATCATATCAATCCCTTCCTTCTATTTGGTCTTAGGGGAAGAGATTTTTGAAGATTGATGAAACTTATCATTAGCATTCATTAGCGATGTTTGGTCGTGCCAAGCCAACTTGCATTTGCACTCCGTCCAGTGACAGCATGCGGCAGACATCAGACAGCCGACCAAGGTGCGACTGCCGACAAAAGGTTGCTCAATGCACGAGCACTGCGACAATCACAATGGTCACAGGGCGATTGCTCACCAGAGATGATGACTGTAACTTCGTGCTTCGGATCACAAACGCAGGGGGAAACTTGGCTACGCTTTTGGATGGTGCCAAGGTGCTGGGGTTTACGATGTTTTTGACATCAAAAGCTCCTACTCGTCCTATGGTTACCTTGTACGAAACACAGTGATCCCGTCAACAAAGGCTGCTGTGCTTGAACGGTTTGTTTTACTTGAATCAGTGGGTGCTAAATTATTTTATTTATTCTTTTTTGATTTCCAAGAAGTATAGTTTTTCATTCGATAAGGTTTTATGCCCTAGAAACTCTCCCAGGAAAGATCGGTTCAAATGGATTCTTGTAATTGTATGTGTCACGCGCCTTGGATAAGATTGCACAACTGATTGCACAATACTAAAAAACATTCATGGTTTGAAAAATACAACTCAAGACGGTCCTTCAGAATCCAAGCTTCCCTTCAAAGAAACAATCTTAAGTCTTGAGCGTGAAGTTGCAATTTTCTGTTGAAGGTGGTGTATGCTTCTTTAGAAGCATGCTTCTCCCAAAGCACAGCCCTGTGAGAAATGCAATGCAGCATTCATTGAAAGAATGTAGGACTCCAAAGTGCATTTTTGCCAACCTGTCCGGTCAAAGCCTTTAGATATTTTTCTATATATCAATTTATTGTGTATATATATATATATATCAATTTACCGTTTTCTCCAAGTCTTTTTGTTTGATCCTTTACCATTCCTTTACCATTCCTTTGCTTACCGTTCTCTTACCGCTCCTTTCTCCTCCTTCTCCTCTCCTTCTTATTCTCCTCTCCTCCTTGCCATTGGTCGTTTTTGCCACGTTGATGTCATGTGTGTTTCGCTTAGTTTCGCTGCGTGGCACCTGGCACACCACAGCCTGCTCGGCACTACCCAGAAATGTTGGAACACTGAACACACACACACACACATCGTCAGCTTCAGGTGCCACATCAGCATACACAAAGCATACACCAGTTTTTGTGTCCCAAATGCTCCAACATATGTCTGTCAGAACCTCTGTGTCTAAACTTGCGTTGATTGTGCTGGATGCAGTCTATCACATTTATCAGAGTTCCTGTTGTCCTCCTTACCACGGCAAATTCCAGAACATGTGGATTGATAAAGTAGTCAGATTCTGCGCCTGTCCATTTGCGAGAGCGCATGTGAGAACGAGGGTCGGGCCATTTCCCAGTTTCTACTTCAAAACAATTTCAGGCATGTACCACTGTCTTAGAACACATGTGAGGGAGACTGTATGCCAGTCTTCACGTGAGAACTTCTGTCAGACTGTGTGCGAGTGCTTTGTCGAAGGATATAATATAGTTGTATATGCATTGTATACACACACCAGGTAGATATATAAATTCTTTGTTCAATTGGAATATGATTCTGTTGAATCCGGTCATACGTAAGTACACATGCCTCTCAGTCTAGGTTTCACAACAAATGTCCAAATGTATAAGTTTGCTAAGTGTCGGACAATATGTCAGTCCACTTGTCAGAAGACAGGCCACATGTCATCTCATGTCACACATCGGCACATTTGCTACTTGATTCTTCAACACAGACAGCAGATAGTTTGCTGCACACTGGACCTGGACCGTCAGAATGTCAGAGGCACACCGCTTTGCACCGAATTCTTTCAATGCACATTTCTTGAAAATGGTGCATCAACCAATTCAGAAGGCATGGCACGTTGTGTATTGCTTCAAATGCATCATGCTTTCTTCAGCCAGAAGTGTATGCAAGAAGGGTGCAATCAAGTGTTATTAGTCTTGTGGAAAAGGAGTGACATCTTGCAGCAGTGTTTTTTTCAAGCAGAGCTTTTTTGCATACAACATGTAGCGTGTTCCGTCAAGCAGGGCACAACTTACGACAGGGTGCCCTCAGAGCAAGATTCCTGCAACATGAGAAAGAATTTAAACTGAAAATCCTAGATTCGTTTGAGATAAAATGATGATGTTAGCTTGGAGTCGGAGTTGTAAAGTGTACGCGCAGCTTCCAAAAAAGTACTCTTCGAAGATGACGTGCTGCTTTTCAAAGCACCCCAACCTTTCCCAACACAAACGAGAACCATGCACATTATATCTAGAACACCGCTAAATGATAATCTTCCGGACATTTATCTCCATGGCCCCTTCTCATAGGCCCAGTGAAGTTGCTTTGATTGTTTGATTGCGGGAGTTTGGTTCAATCAAGAGTATGAAGCAATCCTTCCAGAAATCTGGCTGCATCAAAAGCAGAAAGGACAATAATTGGACAACAGTGAAATGACGACCAGGTAATGAGTAAGAAGGATTGCAATTTGAAGAAACAGGTACTCTTGTTTGGAAAAAGTGCTGTGACAAGCGCAGGAGAATGGCTGTATTCCAGAGAGATCGAGAGAGCATTGCTTATATAAAAGATTTCAAAAGAACAGTGAATGTGTTTATGTTCCCGACATCTTATGACAAAGAAAAGTTGACAAATGGTACAACGTAAATTGAAATCCAACAATATGCAAAGATTGCCCTCAAGCAAGTCCGCAATGTCATACCAAAATCACTGTTGAAAGAAAGATCTTTAGAAAGCGATGGTGTGCAGTAAAGCTCCTCCTTTTACAAGACGTTCACTGTAAAAAAATGACTAGCAAGGACACTTTGTGCGGCAGAATGTGCATCCTACACACTTTATCAAGGGAAATCATGTCATGACGAGGTGCAGAATTCCAGAAGAAGATAGAGGAAAGGCAATCAAAAAAGGGCTATGGTTTCATTGAACTTACATAGAACGACCAATAGAAAATAAGAGAAGAGGATTTCGAGTCAGAGCATGCAAAAGGATCACATTGTCTAAAAACATAGGGGCATGGAAAAAGTTCATTGCACGAGACAATTCTAGGGCACCGTAGCAGGAAATGCATTTATTTTGTGCAGGTTCATCCTCACAGTTTTCGGTGTTGGGCCTGACATGTGAGGATCCAAAAGTAAGAAAGATGTGAAAGAATGCGTGGGCATTTGCCTTGTCCATCAGTTGAGACCGAAAATAAGGCAAGCAGGTTCCAATTATCTTTGGCATTGTGGATGGCAGCGTGGACAGCCCCTGGTCTTTAAGTCAGTGTCAATGCTGGCAGCACGCAGTGGGGCTGCAACAAGAAGTGGCAGACACGAGAATGTTGCTCTGGGAACAGGATCGAACCAGGTTGAAGCAAATGTGTTAGGATTGCAAGGGAAGGTTCTAAAATAGGTGCCCCCACCAAGCCTGAACACCAAGCAGGTTTTTTGCTGGTTGGTTTGGTTTGAACATGCATATCGCCGTCATACCAGAGTGAGACCTAAGTAGCAGTACCGTACCTGGGTTAAGTCACGCCGGGCTGTGTAGACGCATGCGGAAACGGTGTTCTCTTGCGGTTTTGTTTTGTCGACGCGTATTTTTCAAATTGTACTGCAAGGAATTGCTACGCTTTTTGCACCGGAAAGCTTGCTTTTCCACAACTGTGTCGGGTTCTAGAATTGATTGTTGCATTGTTGAATGGAACGGTTGCCTTTGCGGTTTGGTTTGTCGAAGTTGCATTCTTTGACGTGCACTTCGAAATTTGGTTGCATGATTTTGCATGTGTAGTCATGGTTGTTCCCTTGCAGTTCTCGCACGCAGCCCCCAGGGCTCGTGCACGGCCTGTTGCATTTTGATATTTAGGCCCTCTCATGTTTCGCATAATCGCCCTGATAATTGTTCAGAGTTTAGGGCAGGTCTCCCATGGTGTTTTGGCTGCAAAATTAAAATGTTCAATCCAATGCATTTTTTGCGACCAGTGTTCCAGGGTGGCGTCAAAATTGAGGGGCAAAAATGTGCTTCAACAAGGTGACCACCACGTACATCCACGTACTCTTCTGTGATTTCGCAGCTTTGGACAAGGATGATGTCCCCATAAGTTTGTCCATGAAAGTGTTTTGTTTGTGGCGAATGTTCCGCGTTTGCGGTGTCACCATGTGTTTGCGTCACTGTACGTGGCCGTTTGTGATTTAGCCTGGGTGCCCTACCTGCACGTGCAGTTTTTTTTTGCAAACTTAAGCGGTGGCATGTTTCTGCCCGCTTCTAGCGCGGGAATTGCAAAATGTGTCGAGAAGTGTTCTTTGAGAACTCCAGGACAATTTACTTTCAGTGGCATGGTGGAAGCAAAAACTGCCAGGAGTCAGGACAAGAACGAGGAGAGAGCACAAGCAGAAATGAGAGAGAGAGAGAGATGGAAACAAGAAAGTCAAAGTAAACGAGAAAATACAAAATCACATCATAATGATAGTATCAATGACAGTTAGAAAGCGGATGAAAGCGCCAAAAATGTCCAGGTTCACTGTCCCCTTGAATTTGTGGCCAACATCCGTGTCGTTGATTCTTTCTGTAGCCCAGAAGCTCGATTTTGACATCAGAGCACGGCCGTGACGTTGAGCCTGAAATGGGGTGGGCCTCAGGGATCCCAGCTGAAGGACTTCTTTAGAGTGTGCTTTGCACAAGAAAGGGCAGAGTATCCTGTCGCAATCTGTCGTACTTGCTATGCCAAGGGCGCAGTGAGGATTGGGTATGCCATAGGGCCGACAATCAGCTACAAATGGTTCTTTCGCGCTGTTGGTGCTGATCTTCAATGGAAAGATGGAATCAAATTTGATTCTGAATCTTGCAGGGTTGCGGTCAAGAACACATCTGTGATTCTGAATGGAACCATCATGGTTGAGATTTCGAGGCTTGGATCTTGGATGTTTTTTTGTGATTTGTTTGAGCCTGTTTCCTGTGCCTATTGCGCATCTCAAAATGTAGCACCCACACTGTCTTGACCCTGGGGTTCTCATTGTAGCAACTGTAGCCCCGCTTTGTAGCCCGATCCTGGGTCTTGATAGCAATTGTTGGCACCTGAGCCAAACACCCAAACGAAAATCATAGATAATGGCAACACCGGATTAATAACCCCCCCCTCCTCGCCCCCCCCATAGGTCAACAAGGTCAACAAGGTCTGACCATAGGTGTCCAAAAGTGAACACCCCTAAATAATAACCCCCTAAAGAGATGAGAGATGGAAAATAGTATTATGAGAACCATGGTGATTGAGGATGAGGATCCAGCTCCAGCATGAGGGTGGTGAGAATGGTGAGTGCACCAGCAGCCAGTAGATCAGCATCAGAGAGTGAATCAGTTTCACATAAGCCATGGCCCTTTTTGGCATGAGCATGGAGCTCATTAGCATGAGCATGAGCCATGACCCTTTTAATAAGGTTTGAGTTAAAACTAATTTCAAACTAATTCAAAACAAAATTTTAAAAAATGCAAAAAGAAATTAGGGATCCAGAGGGGTTGATTAATTAGGGGGGGGTTTTAGGCTGCACCTACCTTATTGGGGGGTGAGATCAGAGCCTAATTAGCTTTAGTAAGGACCAGGGCCTGGGGACCAGGAGGAGGTTGATTAATTCGGGGGGTTATTAATTCTTGACATTACCAGGTAGATAGATGTAGATAGCATAATTACATAATGTCAAAGAACTTGACGGGTTCTATTCAACAATCTATCATCCTTGTCCTTGTTGATTCGTGTTCTTGAGCTCAGGTGTCCGGAACGAGCTGAAGATCGGAGATCGAGAGTTGCCTTCCTCCTTTGGCGCAGCTTGCATTCGAAAGTCGGGCAAATTGGTGCAAAATGGCAATGCCCTTGGACCTGCACCTGGCATTTGTGATGGAGACGTGGTGAGGCCCTGAAACTTCCTCATATTCTTATCATGTTTGTATTTCTTTGTTTTGTAATCATTTATCTATATTTGCTCAAAATTGCCAAGGAGGTTACAGGAGATGCATTCTTGAATTGGTTTCACCCAAACCAACATTTTTGTTACCGTTGGACGCCCCGGCAAAAAAAGAACACATGTTTGTTACATCTTTGACTCTTATTGAGATGAATTGCATCACATGTTTGATCATGTTCGCCTCACGGCCGACCCTGTCACTAGGCTGCGAATACAAGCCGGCGGAAAGGTGACGTTTTTCAAGGGCAACACTCAGATTGGGAATTGCACTGTGGGTGGCAAAGGCAGGGACCGATGTCCTCGCAGTTTGCCCGGTCGGAAGCTGAATGTCCAGTTTCTGTTTCACGGTACGAATGCAGTTTCTTCGTTATCCGTAGATTGGTTAAATATGACAAATGTCTTAGTTGAACTCTGCATGGTTTCACATTCACGCCGTTAAATTCACGCATGTTAAATTACAGTATATATACGATTGCTCACGCATGTTTATATACAAAATGTCTCACCCATGTTCATTTATGTCTCGTCTTCGCATCTCTCCAGGTGAATTTCGGGTTGCTGTGACCTTCCAGCAGGAAGGGCAGCAGGCGGTCATCGTTGAGGACGCGAATACTCAGGCGTCAAAGTCAAAAATGGAAAAAGATGCAAAAAAAAAGAAAGAGAGGGAGAGAGAGAGAGAGAGAGAGAAAGATTGTATTGCGATCTATTGCGCATGGGGAGAGAGAGAGAGAGAGATTTTGCTTGATGGCTCTGCAGATGTAAACTGTAGATGACTGCAGATGACTGTAGATGACTGTACTTGATGCCTGTGTGTATTGAGCTCAGGCTATGAAACCTGAAAGAGCTGCTAAAGTTTAAGAAATGACGATGTTTCAATGATGTATTTGCATTCGCATCTTACGAAATATACGAGCCTTTGCTTCAGCAGACTGCTCAAAGAGTAGGGATGGGTTTCATGACGGATTAAACAGACAAGAAAATGTCGTCACCATAGGAGAAGCTGCAAAAAGGTTCAAAGAGGTTTGGGTTTCATAGGATAATTGAAAGATGGCAGAGAAGTTTTTTTCTGGACCCAACACTTTGACGTAACTGCATCATTTACTCGCCAAGAGCACTTATTTGAAGCCGTTGTCTTGACATCCTGAGACATGTCAGGTCTCTGACCTTTACAATCAGATGAATGATATTTATAATATTTTGAAATATGTAAGTGAGACTGGAGAGGCTGATGAGGCTGAGGCTGAAGCACTTCTCTGGGAACCAACAAGCAAGGTGTGAGCAGGGCTTGCCAGAAGGCGGAGGTATGCCGAGATCGTGCTTTGCAGGCCCCAGCCCTAGGTACAGGTGTTCCCGGAGGAAAATATTTGGGGGGCCTCTTCTCACCTCTTCTTCTCAGTCTGAGTGTTGCAGTTCTCAATTTGCGAATGGAGAGGCCCTGCATCGAGGATGTGTTGAGCAGCTGCGTGAGCATGAACATCTAGATGCATCTAGCCCAAGAATAGCTGACAAAGAATGAATCACAGAGTGCAACGTTAACCCCGCGCTCCTTTAGAAGAAGATACGGCCACTATCGACATTCTGCTGTCAAGGAAAGACGGCAGAGGAGGAGAGAAAAAGAACACACCTAGGCTATCACAATCTTATCATGTCATGTGGTTTTGTGCTTAGCATGCGCTCCTTGACAAGCCGAGGCGTAATAAATGCAAGCAGCCAACCGATTGTTTGTTTCACAGTTAGCTCTAAAAAAATCAAAAGCAAGCAAAAAGAAATACGAATCGATAGAGATACGTATCGTATCCATTTCGTTGCACAAAAACATGCGAAGATAATCCGCCGCAGGATGTCCAGCAGGAGGGCGCAGTGAAAATCCGGTCCGGATTTAGTTGGGTAAAGCGACACATTTGAATGTTTCTGATTTGACATCAGCAGAAATGAAATATGTTCATGCATTGTTCGAGGGATCCTGGACCCAGAGAGTGTTTGTGTTCAAACATGGGCTTTACAAAGTGGGATGGTCTATGAATGCCGTCAGGTTTTCTTGACGAGGTTGGCTTCTGGTGGTGTTGTTAATTTATGAAGTTGGTTCCTTCTGAACAAACAAAACGCAACAAACCAGTGTTGTTTTATTGTTTTTTAGGTTTGGGCGAAAACACATCAATCTGTTTCCAGGTTATTCTAGCTTTGTCGAAAGGTAAGCTGGATTTCCTGAGAAAAGTTGGAACGGAAGTCCTGCTTTACAATTGACTTTTGGAGCTTCAGCGGTTCATTCATTCTACAGTGATCCTCGAGAATTGTGTGTACTTAGGATGGAGGCTGCCACAGAAATACGCTCTACAAGCACAAGTTGTGGACCATTTCCTTTGTGTCTTACAATAATGAAGTTGATATAAGTTGATAGCATTTGATAGTTCACTGTTTCCACACCACCGTTTTGAACAAGGTGTTTAAAAAAGCCAAGTCACGATGTCACACTGTGAAGTTCAAGTCCTGCCAAGACATTAATTGACAATTGACAATTTGGCTGAGGGGTTCTTGGACGGTTGGTTGACTTACTGTATGTGAAATGATATGAGGCAAGATAGACACGCAAAATATACTGTAAGTCAATAATATCAAGAACGCATCAGTGATATTGCAGCTGCCAACTACGAAATACTTGCCATGATCGAAAGACAACCGCTGAAAATAGTTGCAAACAGAATTGAATTATTACCGGACAGGTGTTTGATCCCGATCCGTGACACATAGATCACAAATAAATTGTCGATGTATGCCGATGTGATTTTGAAGCAATTGGACTTTCTTCATGCCAAAACCTAGGTGGATCTAAGTGGGGTGTCTTGGGGGCTTTGGAAGGATGGCAGTTCGGTCTTGGGAGCACCCTAGAGGGGTGCCGATGGCATCCTGCAACGCACAGTGTGCGCGGTCTGGTACCTGCCGCTGCTATGCTGTGCGCACATGGGCTGCTGCTGCTGTCCTGCCTGGATAGTGCGTGGGCCAAATTTGTTTAAAACTTTTCCGATGAAACGTTTTGACCTCGATAATGTTTTAATACACCGACATGGAAGTTTTACCTGCAGGATCTGGAACGAAAATCATGCCCGTTTGACGACAGCATGCTTGCTCCGTGCTAGGCGTGGGATGCTTCCGCCGGCAGCAACCTGAAGTTCTCAGCCATTTCGCAGGAGGGCCTGAACCATCAATGGGAGATTTCGACATTCGACCCTCAAAAGTTTCCATGGGAAGTGATGGAACAGAAATCTGAACATGTTTGGCAACGAAGAGATAGTCCCCTTGAGATCCTTGGGGGCCCCACCAGCTCCAAGACGTCTCGGAAAGAGTACGGAGAGGACGCCAAACGAACATAAACAAACCCAAATGACTAAGCATGTTTCGGCGAGGACAGATCGTGGCTGAAAACTCGCTCGAAGCGAAGAAGTTTGAGTATTTGAATTCAACAATCTCAACGTCCAATGTAGCTCCTCCATCCTGCCTCGCATGTTAAAGACATCGGTGCACTTTGCCATTGGAGTATTTGCCGCTCGGCTGAACCCCCCCACTCACAGCTGTACGTACTGCCGCACTTACTCGTAGTGACAGATTGTTGTAAAATCTTACTGTAGACTGTAGATCTATCTATTTTAAGATATATAAGATATTATATATATATATACATATTTGGTATGCAATGTGTTGGTAAATGTTTGCAAGCGAACATTCTGAGTGCGGGGCAAGCCACCACAAAGGTTGAAGGAGTTGAAGGATATTGATGGAGGTTATCCATCATGTTGATCCATCGTGTTGCTTCATGTTGTCCTTTGCTTTAGGATCTTTAGGAATCCTTGGGATCTTTAGGTCGGAGAAGTGAAGCAGAGCCGAGGTGTGACAAATTGGCAGCTGCAAGGGCTACGATTTGCCACACAGAGATGATATCGGCCCATGAGAAGCTGCAGTTGCAACGAGGTTCCTGCAAGCTTTCCAAAGCATCTCATGCCGCTTGGGCATTTGGCAAGCGAACCTGCAACATGGTGGCGTCCAGAGGGTCAGATGGCTCGGCTCAGCTTCATTGAAAAACGATGAAAACCGCTGTCAGAAAATAAGGGCGAGTTTGCGGTACGTGTCGTGAGAATTTTCGGTGCTTAGTAGCAATCTCTCCCTGTCACATGCCATCACTAGTGAGATTTTACGGTTCTGCACATTTTGCCACGGTTCCCACCAAGCAAACAAGAATAGCAGTTGGGGCTGTCATTCCACGTGATCCTTTTGGCAACAGCTTTGCCACGTTGTTTCTTGCGGCCGGCAACAATTGTAATTTGATTGTTTGTTTGTGCATGGGGCTAGTTTCAGAAAGGTTGGTCATGTGTCATCATTTTGCCGTTACTTTTGCCTTTTGCCATGAAACAATCCCCTTGAGAGACAACTTGCCTCTGGACGTTGCTGAATATCAATGGCCTTAGATTGATACTGGAACAGCATGCTGCTTCCGCAGCATGATGCCGCATGCCTGTGCTGTGAAGTGCCAGGACTTGGGACGTCAGCTGGCAGAAGAGCAGGGTTTGGTGGCGGTCTTGGATCGAAGTGTCAGATCGCTCGATCTTCAAAGCTTCTCTTTGCACATGGTGTTGCCACAATCGAAGTGCTGAAGCTTAAGACGTCCAAGACTTTGTGGCAGGCATTGTTTTTGGCGCCTTCGTTTCCGTTTGATTTCCTTCTGTTGAAAACCGCACTTTTCGCATCTTTTTGCCGCTTTGGTGCTGAGCGTGCCTTTAGGAGCAAGACCAGGATCGAGACGGGTCTCCACTACGAAAACACGAGAACACGCCACCAGAAGACCACTACCACCATACCATCGCAACACCGCCCAAAAAACCGCCACCAGAACAACAGTATAATACCACCCTTACTGTACCCACGAACACTGTCAGACAAGAGTGTCACCGTGTTTTGAGTGTTCTGAGTGTTTTGCTGAGAGCCTCAGCGTTCCACGACACAGCAAGACTCACCAGAGCTCCAAGGCTGTGAGTCACAGCGTCATGCCAGGATTCAGAGAACCAGAGGGAGCACACTGGGCATGTCTTTACAAGAGCGACCAAGAGTGTCTAACAAGAGATACAAGAGTCTTTACAAGAGTGAACAAACCTGTGAGCATTGGTTCGTGTTTTGCGTTTTGCTTTGAAAGCATGTCGTCGCGCGTGAGATTCTTAATCACCAAACTTGTATAGAAACTAAAGAACATGCTTATAGAGTTCTGCACGGATGATCACGGATGTAGATAGGCATAAAACAGTGCAGTTTCAGCGCCTTTTGCCAGTGTGATTTCACCCAGGTTCTCCAGCTGCGGCAGGAGCTTCGAGAAGCTGAGGTAGGGCCGAATCTTCGGTCAAAACAAACATATTCAAACAAATCATATGATACAGTCAGTTACACATCCATACAGACAGACAGACAGACAGACAGACAGAAAGACATACATACATATATACATACATACATGCAGACAAACATACATACATACATACATACATACATACATACATACATACACATACATACAAATAAATACATACATACATACATACACATACATACACATACATACACATACATACAGATACATACAGTATACATACACATACATACACATACATACACATACCTACGTTACATACACATACATACACATACATACATATAAATACACATACATACACATACATACACATACATACACATACATACACATACATACATGCAGACAAACATACATACATAAATACATACATACATACATAAATACATACAAATAAATACATACATACATACATACATAGATTCATACATACATACATACATACATACATACATACATACATACATACATACATATACATTCACATACATTCAAATACATTCAAGTACATTCAAACACATACGTACATACATACGTAAATACACATACATACACATACATACACATACATACACATACATACACATACATACACATACATACAGATACATACAGTATACATACACACACATACACACACATACACATACATTCAAATACATACATTCAAATACATACAT
>VSDK01016728.1:219870-236338 GCA_009767595.1 Symbiodinium kawagutii
ATTCCTGAACTTTAAGCACACACTACTCTCCAATCGATCAATATGGCTCATGTTACTAGCAAGGCTCTCAGCCACACAAGTTCCAACCAATTTGGAGAGCTGGGAGCGGGGCTATAGGGATCTATAGGGTAGTTAGGTCATTTTCCAAGCCGTCAAACGCACTTGCACTACAATCTCTTGGATTGGGGGAAAAGTCTAGCACCCGCAGCCAAAGCTGCCATATTTTAAAGGTGATAGTACCGTCACCTCCTCCCGTTACCTCTCAACTTACCAATGTGTACGTTGTGCGTTTTTGTAACAGATTGCATGTCTATTTGCGGTCTCGCTACTTATCAATGTATTCCCCTGACCTTGCCATTTGTCACAGGCAGCGGTTTCCCAACCAGCTGGCGAAGTGCTTGCTGGCGAATGCCGTTCCAGTGTGGCTCCTAAACAGTTTGTGTCGCCAGTTGTGCCATTGATTGGCTTCGCAGAATCATATGGCAATCATGAATATATCGATAGCGACCAGCAACGAGAGAAAGTACATCGAGGTCATTTCAGCGATAGGATTGTCAGATAGTCACCCTTGAGGACTATTTCAACCTTGGTCTCACATTCCAGCAGCTGGAACAGCATTTCGCTCAAGCCAAATGGCTTTGAAAGTAGACTTTGCCTTGGCAATGAAATGCAGTTGCCACCAGGCACCATCGTGGACTTGGTGGGGCACAAGTGATGCAAGTTGTGCCATGGTTGGGCGTACTACCTGTGGCGTCTGAAACTGGGTTTCCGAGCTTCGCGGACCACAAATTTCTGGAAGATGTACTTTTACCGGAGGCAAGGGATTTGTGGAGTGGAAAAGCTTCCTTTCCAAAGAGTACATTAGTTTTTCCATGCAATGTTTGTTGAGATTTGCTGGACAGGGTACAGGTAGGCAGTATGGCGCTGGGAATGCTGGAGCACCCACCATGACATTCCCTTGCACTTTCAATATAAAGGATGATGTAGGAATCTTCGGGACACTCTGCTTTGCCGACTCGGCTTTGCTCAAGTCTACTCCATCGACTTGTATTAAAATTATGTTCTGCGCTCTGCTCTGATCTAGCCTGCTCTACTCTATTCCACCCTACTTCTCCATCTACTGCACTCTCTAAGCTTCTCTAGTCCCAGCACCCCATTCTGCTTTGCTCTACTCGACTCCTGGTCCGAATCCAATGTACCCCGTGCATTTCAAGGTACCTGAGGCTACCCACAACACTACTCCACTCTTCTCAACCCTCCTGCACTCTTACTCTATCTTACTCTACTCCTACTCAACTCAACCCACTCAAATCTACCCTACTCTACTCTAAGTTGCTCAAGGTATCTTGCTCTTTATTTTCAGCCCACCTTACCCTACTCCAGTCAACTAAACTCACTTGAAGACTTGAAGCTACATTATCTTGCCACATCTTGCCTATTATTCATTCTTCCTGTACTCAACCCATTTAAACTCTACTCCACCCCTCCTCTACTCCACTCTACTCTCTTTCAATGTGTTGTGTTTGCAGATCATTGACACGGTTCACTGCTGACCCTTTTGAAAGCTTTATATACTCACGTGACAACGCAACAAAGGTACTGGGTTGCATGCTTTCATTTTCAGGATCAAGCACATGAGGAAAACCTTCGGGAAACCTGGAAGGGCTGGATTGTTTTGACTTAATTTCATAGCGTCTACGGTCATGCTTCTATATGTCGTAGCACATCGCACTATTTTGGGGCGACATTTTGTGGGGGCTGGGCTTGTAAACGTTTGCCCGTTACAGTATTGGAACAGCAATGACCTGGAGAATCTACATGCCTTTGCCGAAAGCGTCGCCAAAGCCTTTGCCTTGTCAGTTTTTGTAGACACATGTAGAAACCATGAACAAGAATGGAAGAGCAAGAGATGCAAGAGCTACAAAAGAGAAAGATGAAAAGGAAGAGGTCTCAGGAAAAGCAGGGCAGTTCGGAAGGACAAAGTAATCAAAGAAAGAGTACAAGAGAAATGTACCAGGAGAGGGAATAGCAAAGTAGAACCAGAGAGTGATTCAAGCCATATGCAAACTCAAGCAAATGAAAGGCCACACGTGTTTTGCTGTCTTCCCCAGAGGCAGACAAAAGAGACAAAACATGACAAAACGGAAACTACCAAATGCTCTGGGGCTTTTTAGCGGTCGGTCAAGTCTGAATTAAAAGGGAGGAACACACGTGCACGGAGCCAGGAAATAAAACCGTGCTTTTTTTGTTGAAATGTGAAGTCACCAAAACTACAGCCATATTTTGAGCTTTGTTGGCATGCTGTAGGATGACAGCTGCTCTTGCAGCGGCCCATGGTCGAATTTGCAAATGCTCTTCAATTTCACTCTGGCGCATTCACCAAGAGGTTCGGGCCCCTTTGGCATCAACTCAAGGCTTTTGGAGAGCCTATGCTTCAAGATTGCTTTGCCCTTGGCAAGATCTGTGCTTCATCCCATCATGTATGCAGATGGGGCATTAAAGTTTGAGAACCTCGACTTGTTGACCAGCGAAAAATACATGGACTTTGGAGATCATTGGTGTCCACCTGGCCTCGTGTCCGCTTTGAGTCTTTGCGCAGCTGTACGTGTTCAGTCGGAAGACATGAGCCCTGCCACGGAATGGTTTGAGGAGGTGAAATGGGACCAGCTTTTGAACTTTTGGCCTGGGCTTTTGCCCAATGACTGCAATAGACACCTGTCATGCCAGGCATATTTGGAGGCAATTTTGGCTCTGTCCACGCTACCCTATTGCGGGCCTTGCCTGGAGGAGCACAAGTGGTTTGTCAGCATTGAAGAGATAAATGACAACGTGGTTCGGTGGTTGACTTCGCTGTGGCATCGTGGCGCATACATTTTTCCACCTCGCTGGCAAGGGCCATTTGCAGCTGCTCGTGTTTTGCCAGCCATAGAATTCAAAGCATCTGGGGCTTTTGCAGGTCGTCAGCTTGGGGCACCACAGGATGGTACAGGAGCAAGTGAGCTGCTGAGGAGTTTAGCCGCAGCTTGGGGCCCTCAAAGCTTTGAAAATATATCAGAGAGGCAGAAGCATTTCGAGAAGATTTTCGGAGGCTTGGGGGACTTACCAGTAATTAAGGCCCGGGGCATGAGGGGTGTGGAGGTCAAGACTCACCCTGATGACTTCCGCGGTCGCCGAAGCCACCTTCGCTTCTACATCTATGACTTGCCACGAATTGTGCATGGAAGAATTCTGGAAGAACTTCACGGTCCTGTACGCGAGAAAGAACGTCGCCCTCCAATCTGCAATTTGGGTTTATCACCATGCACAGAAACTCATAATACGAAGGGTGTCTTCAATAGTTTCCGACCATTCGTTGCTGAAACGACTTTCTTAGCAAAGCTATTGGCAGGGCCAGACGAAATTATTGTTGCGAATCCTGACGATGCCTCATATTTTGTTGTGCCATTTCTGTCGTCGACATGGTGTACTATGACGGCCCCTTTTTGTTGGGTTCGCTGTTCTGCTCACAGACCACTCAATGCACTTCTTCCTTTCCTCACATTTTACAACGCCACCACGGCTCATCGACATCTCTTTCTTGGAACGGATTCAGTGGGCGATTTGCCTCAAGATCTCCAGATGCAACCACTGGTTCTTCACTATGGGCCATCCCCTTGCAGAGAGTCGATGTCGACCTTTACGACCCTTGGACCTCTCATTGCTCCTCCAAGCATCACAGACGATCTTCCTCCCCTTGGCCGCTGGGAGTTTACCTCAAAGGACCTGTTCCTTTTCCTGGCCGATGGCCTCTCCAACCGCCCCTTTAGAAAGGAAGTCTTTCAAGAACTCGACAAATGGCAACGACGTTTGCCTCACCTGTTCGCCGTGTCCAGGCGTGATGAAAAGATTGAAAAGCAAAGCTGCAAAGAGGAAGAAAAGCGAAACTGTCCAACTGATCCAATTTTACCTGCTGAAGTTCTTTGGGCGGAACAAATGCGACGAGCACTTTTCTGTCCTGTAATGCCCGGAGACAATACCTTCCGAATGCGATTGTTCCATGCTGTTTTAGTTGGCTGTATTCCTGTGGTTATACTTTTCCCTGGTGGCAGCTGGTATCGGAACCAGGGACCACCTGTAAATTCGAGTTTTCCATTTCCAGAACGCATTGCTTGGAGAAATTTAAGTGTTGAACTGCCTTTCGATCCCAGAATACAAAGCATCTCAGATTGGGCTAAGCAAATGGTGCCAGAGTTGTTGCGGATCAATGTGCACGATCTCTTCCATAAGCAGCACCTCGGACTCTGGACCTTCATGGCAGCAACACTTGGATTATGGGTTTACTAATCATTGCTGATGTCACACTGAAGTCACACTGATGTCTATGTACGTCTTCTATGTGTTGGGCACATCATGATCATCATGACGCTCCTCGGCCCCTAGAATTTGTTGAATAAGATTAGAATTGGTCAACGCGTGTCAGAAAATTGTTGCAGAGAGTGGATAGACATTTTTTGGACTCTTCTGATATCTCTTCTGAATCTTTTTTTGAATCTTAGGCAGTACATTGCCAAAGCTGCTCCACTTCTGAGATTTGATTTTCGCGGCCATCAGCCCGATGCCTTCACTGCCTTGATGGATGAGCTAGCAATTCGTCCATTGCAGCCACCGGTGTATATCGAGCCCAGCTTTATTCAGGATTTGTGTCTTGTTTTCTCGTTGGTTTTCGCCCATGCCAAGTTTCACGGCCAGTTGTTCCACCTGTAAGAAGCGAGAGTGTTTTAAACATTTATAACCTGCTGCCAGTCAAACTTCAGTTGAAGATGTTGAAGAAACCAGAAGAGATTAAGAAATTATACAAAAGATATTGAAAGATTAGTATTAAAGAATATTAAGTCGTTGAGTTGAAGATTTGCTTCGACACCAAGGAATGCTTTGACCCTCGGGAACGCTTCAGGACGGAACGATGTGTTTCGGGCATTGAAGAGTTGGCCCGCGAGGAAGTCGAAGTCTATGGCGTGCTCGCCTGCTGCCCAAAATGGACAGACCAAACGTCCCAGGTGCGTCTTTGAAAAAATATCTTGTCAGCATGTTCTGGTAATTTTTGATATATATGTTTAACATGTTTGTTTTTTTGCTGATTCTGTTGGAAGTAGATCACGATGTGTTTTATTCTCTTGCGCCTCGACTTTTTGATGCTAGACAGCTTGATGTCGTTTGCAATCACCAGATATGGCCTAACATGCGTTTTGCGGTGAGGCTTTTGAGGGTTGGTGCGACTGCTAGCTGCCAGTGGGGTTGTCAATGTGCACGGTTGTATCGATGGCATCTTGCAAAGCGCATCATACGTTGAAGCTGTTTTGGTAGGTCAACAAGTCTTCCCGCAAGTCGTGCAATGTTATTGATGAAGGTGGAGTATGCATCAGCCTCTCGTCCACCGCAGAATGTCGATGGTAACCGATGGTAGTGATTTTGCAGAACATTGATTCGATGTGATGCACTTGTACTTCGTTATACTTCCTTGCCGAGATGCCTAGTGATATCCTAGTGATCCTGGTGCGGTGATGTGAAACCTGTCAGATCCCAGGCTTTGAAGAAGAGAAGAAAGAGAAAGAGAGGGAACTCAGGGAGCTCGACTTCTCTCAGAGAGAGAGGTCAGCAAATTTAAAAGCTCACCTCGAGGCGCACGCAATCTGTTCCGAGGTGTACGAGACGGCATGAGACGGCCACAAGTCATGACTAGTCATGGAAGCATCCTGGTTCACACTTCCCTTACAGAATGTTGTAACCTGTGTCCCTTACAAAGAGGTTGTAGACCGGTCGTTTTAGAAAAATCCACTTCCTGGTACCTGAAGTTTTGTAAGGAGGTTTTTTTGTTGGCGTATCACTAGCAACCGCCAACACTTTGTAAGAACTGGTTTAACCTGGTCCCAAGCTTTGTAAGGATTGTTCCTAGCACCTGCCGGGGTATACTTATAGAGGTAGGTGTCAGGTACACCTGCCTAGTACGTAGGATGATGTGGAAGCCATTTCTGTGTTTTCATTGCCTTCACATCGACTTCGCATTGCCTTCACATTGCCTTGATTCCGTTCGTAGATGGAGTCAGTTTTTACCTGCAGTTGCGCAACATTGGGCATGTAGATATTTATATAGGTGATATGATCCGAGGATAGTGATCATCGTGTCATGTAGCAGCAGAGCGCAATCTAATGCAACATATTGGAATGCGTTCGCCTTGAGCTCAGCCTTGCGAAGCCTCGTTATTGTGTATCTACATCATGTTCATTGACCTTTTCTTTTCGTTGTGCAGGGTTTTTCCCTTAGAAGGTTTTCCCTGTCAGATAGCTGAGCTTCTTCTGCATTGACACACATGGGCTTCTTGAGATGTTGATGGCAAAAATGCACACAAGTCATAACTATGTGCATTCATACACGCGTACAGTGTACAGATTAAGTCACCTCGTATTCCGCTACACGTATTTCATTACAAGTACTTATATAATCTTATATACGAGTACATTACAGTACATTCATTCATACACAGTGTGCATATTTGTGCATTACATAGTTTCAACACGCTAGATTACATCACATGCGAAGATGTTACTATCTATCACTTTGCTTTACGTTGCATGCACCAATGCATGACACTACATTGCACTGAGTGACATCAATACGTACTCTTGCATACACTTATACTATCTTTACTCTTTCATGCCAATTAAGGCCAAGCAATACCAAACATGTATCAAATATTATCAAACACTGTTCCATGACATGACATGCATTACATACACTACATTTAATGACCTACATCTCTACACGCAATCAATCACACACACACACATAAAGGGGACACGTTCTGTTGTTTTACAAATGTGTTTTGTTTATGTTTAATCTGTGGGCATTCTTCGCATAGCTTGATATGGTTTGTGTATAGCGCAGGCATGCACAGGATATTGCCCATGTATGTACTGTAATTGTATGTATTTGTTTGGATATTTTCATAGATATATACATATATTATATTATCTGTAATTACGTTATATACTGTATATACTTGCTTTTTACTTATTTGCATGTTTGTTTCTATGTATACATGATATGTGTGTGTGTGTGTGTTTGTGTGTTCGCTTTGGCGAGCGGTGCATGCACTTTTGTGCCCCTTGCAGGCGATGTTTGTTTACAAAAAGCGCTTTGAGGAGGCGATTTGGTTTTGAGATCTGACCAGTCGACCTTCATCACACCACATTCAACACCATTCAACATCATTCAACATCATTCAACATGATAGTATTGGGATAGCGACATTCTCCAGTTTTGCTTTGCTGTTCAAGACTTGGCTCTGGCACCCTCACTTTTCAATGACGTTGTTCCCGAAGGTGCTCGAAGAAGACCAAGAATGCATGAAGTAAGATGAAGTCAGTGCTTGGTCGAGCTTGGTTGAGATTTCATTGGCTGTTTGAAACCGAGACCTGCAGAGCACTTCGGATCCTTGGACACTTGTGAACCTGCGTTTCGGGGGGAGGGCGAAGGCCAGGGAAATCCAAAGGGCAGAGAAAGGCCGTGAAGCAGCGCGAAGCAGCGCGAAGCACCAAACAGCTCTCGGAACGTTGTCCCAATCGAAGCAAGGCCAAAAAGCAGCGGCCTACAGTGGCGTTCTAAAGAGTCGTTCGGTGAAATGATGCAGCGAAAGCAGCAGCCGCAGCATTGTTTGTGAGTCACTTTGCAAAGACCGAGATCAAGAACCAGGTAAGAAATGGTAAGAGGATAGAATCAACAAATCAACTGATACATACTATCAATTGACCCATCATGTTGGGTTTTACATGGGTGAAATGATACTAGGAACATCCAGGACTTGTGTTTGATCTCACCAGCGCTCTTGGATCAGAAAGGGGCAGTTCTTATCGTCCCCAATTCTGAGGCAACGAAAAGACCTCAGACACAAAGAGAATGCCACAAGAGGCTGAGGTGGTCGCTGCTGCAAAGGCAAACAATGCCCAGGCGAAAAAGAGTAGCTGTAGCTGCAGCTGCGAAGTTTAGTTGGTCCATTTTGACCCTATATCATCCTATATCATTGTAATTTGGTTTGAATGTTATTGATTATTGCGCGGTAGTTCTTCAGAATATTTGTACATATTTGTAGTGTGTACTGGCCCGTCCTTTTTTATCTTGAAATTTTCCCATTTTGTGAATCATTGTGAAATATGTTGCTTGTTGGCTGAAGAGCTCGTCAAAGTTTCGGCGCAATGGACAGGTCTTGGGAGATATGCTGGACGAGGCAGACGAGGACAGGGGAGATGGCAATTGTCGGACGAGGCAACGTCGTAGCGCGGATGATATAAGGGTACTCGTAGGACCAGATGGGATCAGATGGGGAAGTGAGGCCTTTCAGGGTCTTGGAAAAAGAAACACGGGCCTTTTTGCTGTTCGGTTTCATGCCAGGCGAGCCACGTGACCTTTGAATATCTTTGGCAATTCCCTCATCCATTCGATCTCGTGTCATATGGTCACTACCTGTTCCATCCGTCCTCATTTGAACTTCGGGCTCCGCGGCCGCACAAACAATGTGACTTGCGCCAAGAACATGATATGGCAAGGGCATGCAAGGGCACCTGAATGCACTTGGGGGGCACGAAACATTTTTGATTTGCAAAGCCCTGATCAAGCACCCGGCGATGTTTTGGCACCTGGTGTTGAAAAATTGACGTGAAAGAAGAGCATAGAAAGGCAGTCAGGATTCACCTCAACTTGGACGGTGCTGATAAGGATAGAGTGAACACAATGATCACAGGGTGATGGAAGAAATATGAAGAAATCCATAGAAATCCCTTTCTTCTGGCCCTGACAGCACTGAATCTTGGATTTGATAAGATTTGATAAGCGTGGTCCATATCGATCCATATGGTCCTATTGCAAGATTTCCACAGGAGATCACCGGTATCAAATTCGCAGACAGCACTCCAAGGGCTACAGGTTAGCGACAGGTTAGCGAGGTCATGCAAGGTCAGGTTCCTAAGCAAGGAAAGACACGGCGCTAATCAAGCCCTCGACGCGAGTAGTGTTCTGTATGTTCGGTGCTTGAAGAGAAGGCTACAAGATGTGACAAGTGTATACAAGTGTCAGCTCTTTTCTCTTGCCACCCAGGCGCAAGAAATCGGGCAGAGATTCTTTGGGAAATGGGTTTTGACCAGCCAGCTCCAGACTTCAGCCATTAGTAATTGTATGTAATTGTGTGATGTGCATCACGCCATCAGCATTCTTCACTTCATTGAAGCGCGTTTGTTCGCATGTTTTGATGCTTCTGGGATAATTGTGGGCATGCTTGCCGAAAAATACGGCCATGCCCCATTGCGGCACTTTGCAAGATTTCTCATGGGCAAATTGCCATGTCATGTTCTTGTTAAACGTTTTACGTTGCTGAGGAGGTCGGTTTGCAGAGCGTGACAAAAGCACCTTAACATTCCTCAACTGTGTTTCCGAATGTTTTCTACATGTGCAACTTGAGCAGGAGTCTCTTGCCGGCCTGCTATTGAGCACCATCGGCGGCCTCAGCCTACTTCAAGCCAGAACCACCCAGCTCAGCATAGCTCAGCGTACTGAATATCATGGCCATTGAACCACGAATGAGCAAGGGGGTGTCAATATTTTTTGAAAAGAATATGAAAAGAAAATAAAGAAGAGAAAGAAGTTTTGAAAGAAGAGAGAAGAAGCTTCCCAAGGAGCCTCCCTGAGGTTGCTTTGCACGCAGGCGCGTACAAGGCAGCACAAAAGCTTCTCGAAGAAGGCAAGATGGGAGCCGCGGGGAGGTGCACGGAGGTTTCTAGTAACTTGCACAAAAGTGCAAAGAAGTGAAGGAAAATATAGGGAAATGAATGAAATGAAACTATGACGGGGAAATGCAAAGAAAATGAAAAATGATCAAAAAAAATACTGTAGTAATCCAATGAAAAGAAAGGGGGGAAACTGAAGGCACACAGAAGGAAAATGAAAGGAAAACTGAAGATAAGGTAAACGAAAGTAAATAGATAGAGATGTGGAAAGTGAAAGAATCACCGGGAACGAAAAATTGAAAGGACATTTAAAACAAAAAGAAGTGGAAGGAGAATGATAACAAGATAAAAGAGTGAGACCGAGAAAAAATAGAAACCACACGTAAAAGCTTTGATGGAATGTGCTTGCAGATGAGCGCCGTGTCCAAGAAAAAAAATTCACCTCATGCGCGCATTGCTTTGCTTGGCACTGTTTGATAATTTGACTTGAGATATGCATGCACCTTGAAAATTGTGTCTATGTGCACATATGTGCTATGTATATTTATATTTATATGTGTATTTATGTAAATATATATATATATATAATTTATGTTCATATTTGGGTATGGTATCGTTAAGAGCTGAACGCAGCGTTTTGAAAGCATGAGGGAAGTTGTCATCGTAGCATAGAAGTTGTCTTCGTATCATAGAAGTTGCCACAGTATCATGGAAGTTGTCATCATATCACCAGGCCCCTAATAACGTTCGTGTTTAGTTGCTTCGGATTGAAGCTCTTCACGATACTATACCGTGATATTGTTATTCATATGTTAGTACATATATATGTGTTTGTGTGTGTTTTGATATATATATATATATGTAATCATATTGGATTTATTCATTTATACAGTCTCTATGTGTCTGTGTGTGTGTTTGTACCTTCTGCTGATGCATTAAACTGTTTACTTGCATCTATGAATGCAGTCCGTACAATTGGCCTTTAGATCTTAAAGAAAGATCCCTACCCAGATACATACCTAGATGCTGGTTTGCATATGCTTTGATATTTGTTCACTCTCACAGTAATTATTGATATGTGATTATTACTTACCTTCACCTATATCATACATGCAATAGGCATTTCTACATGCACATGCCAAGTTTAATGAAATTGCAATCAACTTAAAACATGCACCTGCACTTACAGCCACTAGATGCCCGAGCAAGAAGTATGATACATAATTACAAATGTATAATATATATATGTGTGTGTGTATCTATATATATATATGTGTGTGTGTATCTATATATATATATATATATGGTACCCCCCCCCCGGTACCTACCTCTTAGCTATTTTTGATGGTATTTACAGGTTTTTTTCCATATTTTAGTCCTAATTTTTGAGGCATATTTTTTGACCTTCTCAAGGCCCGGATTCAAACTCAAGTACTTAGAGTATTTCTGTCCCAAAGCCAGCTTGCAAGCTCTTGCAAGCCAGGGCCTGGATTCAAGATTCAAGATTCAAGATTCCAGGAAAAACAAGATTCAAGATTTCAGAAAAAACTTCTTGAATCCAGGGCCTGGATTCAAGATTCAAGATTCCAGGAAAAACTTCTTGAATCCAGGGCCCGGATTCAAACCCAAGTACTTAGAGTATTTCTGTCCCAAAGCCAGCTTGCAAGCTCTTGCAAGCCAGGCCTGGATTCAAGATTCAAGATTCAAGATTTCAGAAAAAACTTCTTGAATCCAAGGCCTGGATTCAAGATTCAAGATTCAAGATTTCAGAAAAAACTTCTTGAATCCAGGGCCTTGTGTTACTTTCAAGCTTCTAGTCTTGGGATTCAAGAAGTTTTTCCTGGAATCTTGAATTTTGAATCTTGAATCCAGGCCCTGGCTTGCAAGAGCTTGCAAGCTGGCTTTGGGACAGAAATACCCTAAGTACTTGAGTTTGAATCCAGGCCTTGAGAAGGTCAAAAAATATGCTTCAAAAATTAGGACTAAAATATGGAAAAAAAACCTGCAAATACCATCAAAAATAGCTAAGAGGTGGGTACCGGGGGGGGGAATCTTGAATCTTGAATCTTGGATCCCAGGGCTTGGATCCAAGAAGTTTCCCCAGAATTTTGAATCTTGAATCTTAGATCCGAGGGATGGATTCCTGGAGGTCTTAAGACCAACTCAAGACTTACCAGGGTTGGAAGATATACACCAATTTTTTTATTAGATGTATATGGCTAGTCGTCCTTCAATCCTGTCAGCCCAGGGCATGAGTGAATGATACACTAGTAAATGGTAGGCTGCAACCAAATATCAATGATATGACATATATGTATATCTCTGACCACCCCTTTCCATAGCTAGGAATGAAAGCACAAATCCATGACAAATTGCAAAAAAAACAACTGATTCCACAATATTTTGTACTATGGTATCATTTGCAACAGTGTAGGCTTATATTACATGATATGGTGAAATCTGATGTTCTTTAGAAATTTAAGAGTATACTATGCTGTAAAATACAAAGACACATGGCATCAAATGACAAAACCTGGTATAGTATGGGAAATGTACATGATATTGCTGGATATAGCATCAGGCACCAGATGCTAAAATATAGTAAAGTATGATAGAAAATACCACACCAGGCACCCGATGCTAAAGTATGAAAAATATGATAGAAAATGGCACAATATGGTACAAGATGGTTTGAAATGGCGCAATATGATGTATTGTATGGTTTCGTTTGGTGTACAATGTGGTGTAAAGACATAATATGGTATAGTATAGCCGGATATAATTTTATATGGAACAGTTTTTTTATTGTAAGATATGTTTTACCATATGGAATGTGACATTATACAGCAATAGATTACACCAAACGGTGTGATATTACAGCATATGGCATCAAATGGTGCAATGTGGTATGATTTGTTTGAATATCATATAATGTGCAAAGAATCTGGTAAAAAGGACAGGGTATGGTACGATATGGTTTTTAATTGGCTAAATCTAAACTAAGTTGGTATGATCTGCCAGACTATGGCATAGTATGGCATTACTTCAAGCATTTTGTGATTTATATCAAATTTGGTTCACATTAATATTAAAGGGAAAATGCAATACAATACCCTCTATAGGTGTAATATGGTTTAATATTGTCAAAAATGGACTAGCATGGTATATTATGGCATAGTACGAATTGAGGCATGACATTGTTTGATATTGTATAGTATAGCAGAAAAGGCAAAATATGATGCACGCTATTTTCAGGCAACATAGTGTTCAATATCGTGTAACAAGGTTTCATATGGTATTTTAAAATTTGGTATGGCATTGCATGGCAAAAATATTGCTTAATATGGTTTGATATGCTAGAATATTATGTAATCTAATATGCTAGAGCAAAAAATCTACAATATGATTGAGATGGCTTGATGTGGTATAGTATACCATTCGGCTGCTTCAATAGTTTCTATACAAGGTAATATGCACAATCATAATATGGCGCAATTTAGTTCAAGATAATCTTATTTGATTTAGAATAAATTGAAAGAATGTAGCAAATAGCTTTGGCAAAAGAATAAAAATAAACAATAAGCTGAACAGACTGAGGGGGATAATTAGATACAAGGAGGAGACAACTAGGAAACAAATGAGACAATGGATGTGTATATATTTGTATACAAGTGAGTATGTATCTATTAGCTTGTATACTTACAGTGAGCATTTGTTTCTTGATCATACTTGAGCCATTGACCCGAGTGGGAAAAAAAGTAGGTACCGGGGGGGGTAGCATATATATGTATGTATGTATATGCAAAAATACATCAGTGAGCGAAGAAAAAGTGGCCAATCAACTTCCGAATAAGTTGATCGTTAGGAAGTATGGCAGGTACGCCCTCAGAAAACATGTCAACTGTATGTCAGACTTCATTAATGCCAGGTGAAATTAGATGTAATCATTTCATGTAGAATTCCTTGATGTTGAGATTTCTTGAAAAGGTTCCCTTTGACTCTGGCCGGATTTACAGAACATGGGCCCAATGCGGGGCCATGTGGGGCCAATAGGCGCGACATGACCCAAGTTGGCCTCAAAAGCAAGATTTGGTAACAGTTGATAGTTGATAGGATGTTTGTGGATGTTTGGGCTGTAATCCTGTCCGTCAAATCAACATCGGGGACACCGCGCAGTAGAGTAGTAGAGGCTAGATGACTTTTAGATGACGTTAACATAGGTTCAAAATATGAAAAATTCAGACATATTTGCTGCACGAATCCTAGCGCAGGGCAGAAGCTCTTTGAAAGGCGGCTTTGCTGCAATTCTCCGTCAGCCCATGTCAACACTGCCTTCCATAGGATTTCAGCACATGGAACCATGATGCTGTAGTGTGAACGATTTGCCAAGGCATGAATTTGAACAGAAGCTTCAAGATGAGCTTTTTGAGCAAAAGCGAAGGCAGCGGTTTTTGATGTGCTAATGATTGCTGGCATTTGCTGGCAACATCCAGTGTAATGCGTAATTTTCATGTTTGCGCTAGCGATTGATTGTTCAAAGCCGATTCCCCAAATCATTCACTCTTGTGTTTTTTGCGATCATACTTCGCGTCTCACTCATGCTTTAGATAAGTCATTTGAAGTTTGCTCTTCAGGGCTCTCGCGGTGTATTATATCCCCCATTGTGTTTTTTGCCTCTAATCTTTGGGTTGCTAGCAAAGTTTTTTTTGAACCTCCTTCCTTTCTTAATTTATTTACACTTTGTACATTCTTGGACTTTGTTGGTCTGACATTGGCGGCAGAGCGTCAAGTGCGATCCGACCACTCAACAAAAAGGATGATGACGACAGTAGCACCGGCAACAGCAGCATTGCCACAACGGTCGCCACAGCAACCACCTGTAACCGATGCCAAGAACAAGATCAACGGAATCAACGGAACAGCAACAAGAAGAAAAGTCACTTAAACAGGAACGACCACGTGAACCATTGCAACAAGAACTATCAAGAACTTGTACTGGTGATGTTAGAATTGGTGAACTTGGTGATTTGGTGATGTCGCCGTCGCCGTCATTGTGGTTTTCATTGTTGTTGTGTTGTTGGTGTTGTTGTTGCTGCTGGTGATGGTGGTGGTGGTTGTGGTATCGCTGCTGGAGTGGATTCTTGTAGGCTTTGGTTTGCCGTTTATGATCGTTTATGTTTGCATGTTTCCATTTGCATCCATTTGCAAAGAGATGTTGTAGAACGCTGTAGACGCTGGTAGTCGTGTTGATACTATCATATACTATCGCTGCTGCCACCACTGGTGATATTATTCTGATCATTCTCAAAATTTCTCATCATCCCTTTTGTGGCTCCTCGATTTTAAGCTGAGTTTAGTTGAAATGGCCAGAACTGGCAGAGTGTAAACCCCCGAAGGTCAAGACGGCTAGTAAACGCCGTGGAGGTGCAACATGGTGCAACACCTAAACAATGAATTCAATAAATCAACAAAGCTGATGAAGCACAAGGACAAGCCAACAGCCACAGCCAGTGTCAAACAGCAGACGAAAGTCAATTCATCAGCACCGCATGATTCAACAAGTCGAACAGTGTAAGGGTAGATGTTGAAGATGTCACCGCTTGCAGTTGTTTATCCTTAGGTGGGGGAACGCATAGAAGTCGTTTTATACTGTGTTTCATTCAGGTGCGTTTTGGATGATCACCAAAACAAGCTCATATACATGCAGTGCACTTCTGCCCTAGGATTTCAATATTTCATGTGAAGAGCCCATAACTTGTTTATGGCTGTAATCGAAGTTCCATCGTGTTTCGTGTTCATGTGTGACTCCCGTGACTGTTGCAGATTGTTATGTGTGTGTGTGTTTTGCTGCCCCGTGCTCCCGAAATCTCCCAGAAGAACTCTGGGTTTGATCCTTAGAAGGTACAAAGAGACAGCAAGCACATAGGATTTGTTTCAAGCCATTTTTGTTTTTCAACCCTGGTGACAAGATGAGCGATGGAGGAAGAAGCAATCTGGAAGCAAGTGCAGGACCGGACTTATATAATGTATACAATATTCTTGTGGGAGTGATGGACTCTGATGGACCATGTACTTTCCATAGCATGTTTTGATCTCGCCCCCCATCTCCCCAGATCTCTCCCTGGATGGTCCCACTGTTTTCTCCATGGTAAATCGGTTCTTACAGTTAGTTGGAGACGACAATGTGACGTGCCGCGTTCCATTCAGAAGTCTGCTTTGGAAACCTAGAAAATCATACTTGTGACCTATCGCGTTGCATGCAGAAGTCTAGTTTTTAACATGTCTAGCATTTATTGTTCACAAACTGAGGTTCAGCAACTATCCTCGGTAAGATTGCAGCATAGTTGTGAGAGGGGCTGTTCAACCAGGCGTTTTGGTTGTCCAACCAGACGCTTTGCTCACTAGATTCGTCGGACGTCGACCCCGCCATCTCGATAGAAATCGCAAAATTCCGCGACAACAACATACAACAAGTTACAACAAATGTGTTGACACCTGCGCGGGCAGCGCGGCGCATAGGTGGAGTCGTCCCATGCTTTACGGACAGATAGCGGATGAGAGCGGGGCATGGCAGGAAATCATACAAACATATACAAACCTATGGCTTCAGCATCAAGGAGCGGAAAAGAAAGAATGAGAAGAAGTTGAAGAAGAGAGAAAGCAGCAGCGTCAGGGCGCAACAAACTCCAACATCAACGACGACGCCGACCACCGT
>VSDK01016728.1:237082-257485 GCA_009767595.1 Symbiodinium kawagutii
CAACAGCCACAGCAAGAACAGCAGCAGCAGCAGCAGCAAGAGCAACAGCAACAGCCACAGCAAGAACAGCAGCAGCAGCAAGAGCAACAGCAGCAGCAGCGGCAACAGTAATTATGACAGCAGCAGCACGAGAAGCAGCAGGGACACCATCAAGTGTGTATCAATAGCAACAGCAGCAGGAGGAGCAACCACGACACACCTCCAGCAAGCGAGCGATGGACATAAACACATGCAGCCAACAGTATTGATGCCACGACTGAACCACTTCGAATGATTATGGTTCTCTTGTTGCTTGCAACATGGATCTTTGTCAGTGAGCATGAAGAGTGAGTACATGTTGTAACATGTGCGACCGCAGCCATCATGCTGAGGTGGGTGGGTGGGTGAAGTGAGAATGTCTCACTTGTGAACAAAGGGTTCACTCCACTCACAACCATGGATTGGCATAGCGCGAAACAGAGACAGTTGAGATCGTTGAAGCTATTTGTTCTCCGTGCTCACAGGCAATTCTTGAATGGATCCTCCACTGGGCCGACTGCACTCTCGATGCTGTGCCGGAGGGAGGACCCAGAACTCACACCATAAACTCACACCGGAAGGGAGGATTCAAGTTTTTGTTCAAGTTGAAATTCACAAAAGACAAAAATTTGAATCACAGCTGTGTCCTGAATTGGATTTGCTCCATGAACTCAGACAAAAAAGTCAGTGCCATTTGGAGGATGCTACTTCAGAGGCTGGTTGGACCAATGCGGGCGCACGAGCAGACCCAAAGAAAAGCCCCATTTGCATTGGATCAGATTGATTTTCCTTTTACCGTTCTTAATCATAGACATGTTTTTATCATTTCTTACCATACCTATTTCATGAAATATATGATTTCATGATTAAGAAAGAATATGTAAGAAGGCCAGCCGAGCCAGGCCAACTTGCAGACTGCGAACAAAATGAGTATAGGGGGGTCAGGGGTGGGCAGGGCGAACAATCGACTAGATCTGATCCTGATTTGGGGATGATGGGGTGTTGCATTCTGTTGCTGAACTTTTTTTGGGCTCATGTAGCACTGCGAGGATGGGGAAGTGCCCTACACGCGCGTGAGGTTTATCCGAAAATAAATTCAGAACAAAAAATGTAGGTTCCTCAGATCGTTTCGGCATCTTCGGCAGGCTCCCTGCAAGATGTCCTTCATAAGGTCACATTCCTGAAATTCTTTATTGAGATGAGGGGAGAGAGAGGGAGAGAAATACTCCCAAACCCACAGGATTATCATTAGCTTGCGTGGCCCACTGATTCCAGACGCTAATTGTGGATCAATGTTGTTTATCACCTCTCTTGGCTTCGGTGGCTCAAGACTGGTTCACGACGATTGGTTTTCGGTAAAATCATGCTCAGTCCCTGTTTCGGTGCAACTTTCCTGCTCCACCTTGTGCCTAAACGTTTATAGCTGGATGCGCTTGCCTTAGGCAAGTCAAAAGTTGCTATACCTAAACGCCTCTACCTGGATGCGCGAGCCCTTGGGCACCGAAAAAATGCGGTACCAAAACGTTTCTCCCCTGTGCCTAAGCCCTGTGTTTGTGCTGGTATATGGGTGCCCTTAGGCCCAGGCACATTAAAACTGCTGTGCCTAAACATTTGTATCTGCATATTTTTGAGTGCTTTTGAGTGTTTTGTCCTGGATCCGCAGGATTCAGACTCTGATGTGTGCGTTTGTGTGTGTGTGTGCCATGGGTACTTAGACGCTTGTACTGTGCCTGCCCTTAGACACAGAAAAACTGTGAACTCATGTGCCTGAAGGTTTGTACCTGGAGCACTACTGTGCCAAAACCTTGTGTTTGCGTTTGGATATGCATGCGCTTCGGCCTTAGGCATTCAGCACATTGAAACTGCCGCGTTTTTGTACCTGGATGCGCCTGCGCCTGCTTTGAGACACATCAGAACTGAGCCTGCCATAGGAACATCAAAACTGCCATGCCTAAATAAACATTGTCCTGACTTGGCATGCCCTATAGGCACATCAAAAATTGCGTCCCAACGTTTAAGCTCGATATGCCTGCGCTGAGGAACAAAAAAACGTCACAAGATTACCTTAGCAATTGCCGCGCTTGAACGCTCGTGGATGTGCCTCCCCTTCAGTGCCCAAACATTTGTATATACCTGATCCTGGGGGTTTCCTTGGGCACATGCAGACCCTGAGCATTACCCAGAACGCTTTTAATGTTCAAGGAGGTGGCTTAGTTCATTGATATGCTTGTTCTTAGGCAAAACCCATTTCGTGCTTGTGCTTAGGCAAATTAAGATTCGTCCGCTGGAGACGGCTGCCCTTGGGCACATTCAAATTGATGTGCTTAATCCACCTGGATGCGCCTGCCCTTAGGCACTTTAGAGTTGCTCTGCATAAACTTTGCTGAATGCTTTTGCCCTTAGGCCTTAGGCCCTAACTCATCAAAAATGTTTTGGCACAACTCACATGGCCGTCCGATAAAGGTGTACTGGCTTCCGTTCCAGCCTTAGTATCCAGACACCTCAAGCTTTATCCATTCACCCAGCCCAATCTACTCCCCATCAGCATCACAGCCATCTATCCATCTCTTTTCCTTCCTTCCTCTCTCCAGTATATGAATCAATTAGTTATATGCTTCTTTTCTCCTATACCTGCCTTCCTCCTTCCCGCTTTTCTGCAATGTTTGTTTTCGTGTGTTTCTATTTCGTTTTTACATGCACTTTTTTTCGTCAATATGTTTCTTCTTTTGATTGTTTGTTCGTTCCACTCCTTTTGCTTTATTTTTTCTCTGTTTCTTTGTTTCCTCGGATTGATTACTGTTTCTTGATCAGTTTCTGATTTCTTTTACCGTTTGTGATGAGCAGGTTTTTGTGATTATTTCGTTGTTCTCATGTGTTTGGGTTGTGTGTCCATTTAACCAGTGGTAAGGCAACGAACATGTTTGCTCTTAAGTTGTTGGGTTTGCTGTTTGTCACTCTGTTGTTTTCTTTTCAGTTCTATTCCCTTCGCTTATTTTAATTGTTTGCTATCCTGTTTTTGCTTACATTACTGGTTTATACGCCCTCTTCATTTCTCTTCTAGCTCATCCAGCCGGATCCTGTTCTGCGTATCCACCGTCAACGTTCATTTGTCCATTTGTCCATTTGTCCATTTAATTATCCATCCATGCATCCATGCATCCGTGCATCCGTCCGTCCGTCCGTCCATCCATCCATAACAGGTGCATCTAGTGCCGGCTTTGTGTTTTGTGCTTTGCTGTTTGATTTCCGTACACATTTGCTGCATGATGCATGGCCAAACCATGCAGAAACCCAATGTAAACTCCACCTTCGACCCAGAGTCATGCTCAATGTTCGTGAGAGTTGAAGTGTGTTGAAGCACGTGAGAGTTAAGACTATTAGCTGTAAGACATGGTAGACATGGAATGCCTTTGGCAGTCTGAAGGTCTTTGAGCTGCTCATGGAAGCACAGGCGCGCATTGTTGGTGTCACCTCGGAAGATGAAGTTCCTTTTCCTTGTAGCGCCAGTAAATTCAACAATGGTACTGAGATGCATATATGTCGCATGCTTAAGTTGAGCCCCTGCAGAGTGCCAACTCTTTTTTGAACAACAAGCCCTCAGGAAAAAAAAAAAACGAGTTATATAAATCCCAACACTCCGAAGCCTGAATCACTGTGGAATCTTGGGAAATCATAAGGGCTATCATCAAATACTAATTCAATCGTATTTAAACCTATGTAGATTATGTAGCCTATGAATATCCATGAATATCGAAGTTAAAGTCCACCTTTGTTGAGGCAGATCCATTTCAGCCTGATTCTGCGTGAACCTGAGGGAGCAGTTTATGTTATTTGATTGTAAGGGGAAGAACTCAGGGAGGAAATCGATGCGGAAAATTGCGGAAATAGTTGAGTTGAGATGCTTTCAGGCTGTTTACCTCCAGAATGTTCTGTGTTTGTGAACTGTTTGAGGTTGCCTGAAATAGTCACAGCACGCAAGATGTCATGATTGGAAGTTGCCACAGCCACCAAGGAGGGAATGACACCGTTCTTGGAGTGTGCGAAAGTAGGCAATTGTGATTTCATGACGCCAGAAACTCAGGTTAAGACAACACGGACCGCATCGGACCGCCATGACGATACACATTATGGCAACATGTACAGAGATCGCTTGAAAGTAAGGATTCTTTGGTGATAAGATTGTACACTTGAACATGCTTGAATACATTTGAACACAAGGCTGTTATTGAAATTTATATATTGCACTTCAAAATTGAAGCAACGACAATCGGATTTGCGCATTGTTCTCACCGAAAAATGCTGACGTACCAAGGCCACGTAGTGAATAGGAGGGCTGATGAGCGAAGGTCTTAAAAAGCCACGCGAATTGATCCCGTTGTGGGCAGCAGCAACAACAGCAACAACAGCAACAGCAGCAACAACAACAGCAGCAGCAGCAGCAGCCGCCGCCGCCGCCACTGCCGCGCCCACTACATGCCACTACTGCTACAACCAACACCACTGCTACTACCATCACCAGTGGAGCAACACTCCGACCACGTCCACCAGCACCAAGAAAAGATAAGGATGAAGAAACATGACGAAACATGAAGAAGCCAAACGAGAAGATTTCCAAAGACTTCCAAACCAAAGTGACAAGGGGATGTAAGATTTTCGGCCGCTGCATCGCAACAACATTTTCTTACTTTTTTCTAGGTTCCTTGTCCCATCACATGCATTTGTATTTCTTTACTCCGCTCCCTTGCGCTGCATGTCTTGCATGTCCCTGCTTCTGATCCTTTTGCATGTTCAGGTGTGCTAGGCCCATATGATATTCTCAGATACTCCGGGTAAGTTTGACATGCTGCAAAAAATGTTCCATGTAAAATTGAGCACAATGTGGCCGCAGGTGCTATGTTAAACTTACCGGGTGTATACAATTCTCAAGCAGTACCATAGGCTTCCATACTCATGTTTTGAGTGCAAGCCATTGCCGATTGTCGAGGGGCTCGCCCTTACCTTTCGGTCCAGGCTTTTGTTGAAAGGAAGTCGCGGCATGGTCCTTCTCGATGCGGACCCTGCAATCAAAATAGCTGATCTTCAAACACAAGCATTGCAAGCTGACCAAACTTTGTTTCAAGGTGAAGCACGCGCGTAATTCATTGTTCACAGAGAAAGTAGAGAGAGAGAGAGAGGTGATCTGCTCGCATGCGATATGCACGGTTTTTGTTGGTTCCCAATATTACGAGCATCATATCCGGCGTCCATTTTTCCGACCAAAGAATGCCAGGACCGTAAGTGCAAGACAGCTTTGCACTATGCGGCAGAGGCTGTCACAAATTCTCATAGGGATGTGGGTGCTTTTGTGTGCTTTTGTGTGTGTGTGTTGTAAAATGTTTATAAGCTGATGTTGATACATGTTTGCACATGTTTACTTGGGCGTGTATGAATGGGCATTGCCCAGATCATCAGGATTTTAGATCTTCAACACGCACGGGCCTGCAGGCTGGTCGCAGGGAGGTTGTGGACTTGCTGCTGAAGGCCTGTTCATTCGTGTTCGTTTCCAGAACCACAATTTGTTAAAAAGGTAATGAAGGGGTATGATAAGGTGAAGTCGAAGAGACAAAAGTTTAAGCATGTTTCAACATCCCTTTTGTTTAGATCTTTGATAGATCTTGATAGTAGCCAGACCCGCAGTTTACACAAGTTTCAACATTGCTTTCTCAGCTGTGAATGTTGAGAAGTTGCTCTCTTATTGGGGCACGGTGATGTCATTGATTGATATTCATTGAAAAAACAAGCATTCCCAAACATCACAGACTGTCCGTACACACGCGTTGGTTTCCACACTTGGATTTACACTTTAGTGTTTGGAGTTCAGGCTTTAGCCTGGGTTTTCTTTGTGAAGTTCGATGACATTCGATGACCCGTGACAAGTTGTCGACAGGAAGAAGGGTTGATCCAAAGCTCCGCTTCTCAAGGCTGGAGTCTCCGTGGAAGCAATGGATTTGGACGGACATTCGGCCGCCTACTACGCAAACGAGGCAAGAAGACTTGCAAGCAGACTTTCAAGACGGTTTGAAGGAACGTGTTCTTGATCAAGATTGGCATGAGGGCAAAGCAAAACGAGTGGAGAAGGAGATTTCCTCTATGACTGTTGAAAAAATATATACACATATAAAAAATACCATTGAAATCAGGATTGATATCATTAATATTCATTAATCTAATCTGTTCCTTGACGCCAACGTGGGGATGGCTGGGAACATGAGGCAGGCCACGATGAAGTTGTTGCCATGATAGCAGCTGCCCGGACCCACGCAGCCAAGAGAGTCCAAAGAGCAGTTGGACTCAAGTTGCAGAATGTGGTGAGAACTCGTATGATATAAATTGATATAATGTGTTGGAATAGAATCTGAATATATATGTATATATATACATGTGTAAATGATTGCAAAGGCGTGTTTTGGCTTGTAGGACAAAGCTAGTTTCGGTCAAGTTCTCCCTTTTCGCCGTGTGCTAGACCCGCCTAAATTATGACTAGTTTTGACTGAGGCCATGAGTGACGATCTACTCGAAGAAATGTTTGTTTTTGGCTCAGGGATGGATGGGGATGGCAGAGAGAGAGATATTTGAATCATGACTTTGCCCTTCAAGAATTGCAAGGGCCTTCGCAGCCTTCCTATTGGATGTGCATCTTAAGCAACTTTGTGGATCCGGAGGAAAAGATGCACATTTCATGCGTCATGTATCTACATAGAGATATAATGCCTGATTATCGAATGGTTTATGATCAACATGGGAGTACTAGGCCACTAAATGGTTGTTTTGTTTGCCCTTGACACCATATTTGTCTCCAGGAAGCCAAGGAGGAACACATTGAATCATTGAAGATGATGCTTCAAAACCATGGGAAAACTATTGCATCATATTGAATTTTCATCCTGCTTGTTTGCCCACACAAGCCACGAAAGAATACACAGAATGGCAACCACATAGTTGAGTTCAACAACAACAATCCAAAGGCGTTAGCATTCTCGAATAAGGATTTGATCACAACCATGCTCAATATGTCATTTTAGTCGCAGGGTTTTGTTTTTCGTTTGATTGAGGGTTGGACAAGCTGGCCAATCCTACTTCCCAGATCTACCAAGACGAAGACTTGCGCTTATGCCTCCGGAGATGTTTCGAAAGCTAAAGTTCTAGGATGCTTTCTTGGAAAACGCCTTCAGCAGATTGCTTGCAAAACACGAGACTGCCAAATGGCGCCTCCTATGGCGGCCCTATGGATACGGACGCAGTTCCACATGCCTCACTTTGGAAGGTGTTGCTTAGCGTTCGAGTGAACCTGGACAGCCGAGTCAACGAGAATTTGGCTCCAGAAGTCGGGGAGAGAAGATTGAGAAGGCAAGAGCAGACATGAGAAGACAAGAAGCCTATAGAGAAGAGTAGAGGGAAGAGTAGGGCCATGTATGGCTTAAGAGAAAGTTTAAGCGTGGAGTTTTCATGTGACTGAATGTGTACCACACGGTGCTCTGGGATGATAGATGCGGGCAAAATAAAAACTCCAAATTGGAAATATGTGCTCGAAAGCAGATGGTCCCATGGTTATAGATATTGATAGGCACTATGCTTTTTGCATTTTCCAAATTGCTAAGATCAATATTCAGATGCATTTCTTGATCGTTGTGTTTCATTCTGCCTGCATTCTTCTGACAGAAAACGCTGCAGTCGTACCTAAGGCCGATGCTGATGAGGCAGAAGCCTCAGCACCTGCTGGTGCCAGCACTTCTCAGAACGACATGGAGGCCACACTGATTTGCAGCACGCCAAGTCATCAGCTGATTTGTATCAGTTGTAGCTTAACGCGAGCACAGCAGCACTATCATAGAATATTTATTTAACTCCGACCATTATTTGCTAGCATATTGGTGTGTATTTGTCAGCATGGTCCTTCATTTTCAATGCCTTTAATGCATACACGTGTTGTCACATGTATTCTATTGTACAGTAATTGATTGTGTATGCAAAATGGCTGAGTTGTTTGGTTTCTCTTGTCCCAAAGCTGGCTGGGCATTGGTAGAATTCTGCAGTGGTTAGCTCGTCGGTGCAAAGAACCATTGTGACGAAAGACCTTTTGATCGAAGCATTCCTTTCACACAGTGGGAGCGGAATTGGGTGTCTGTAACATGTGTTTGTGTAACATTATATAACATTATAACGGAAGTTTTGTAGTGAAATTCCAAGAGTGGAGTCAAAAAAGAAAGCAATTCCTGCCCCGCACGGCATTCCCCCTGAGCATGCTCACAGCAAGTGTAGCTGTAGTTTTTGATGCATTATATTAATTTTCCTTAGGTGCACAGCAGTCCTTGCACGAGGAATTTTCTGCAGTGCTACTTTATTTGCTGCATTGTTTGCGAAGGAATTGTTTGACACCAAAAGAGAGGCCTCAGTTGAATCCAGACCAATTGACACATTTTCATACAGGATGAACTTCCGAAGAGCACTACGCAAAAGCCAGGGCTCAAGGAAAACGACTCCCTGAACCGTTGCACCCTCCAAACCCACTCTGGTCTAACTTTCTGGCAGAACCTCACCTTGGGGGGATGCACGCCATTCATGAACGCCATCAATAAAAACACTTTGCAATCCTTGCAGCCTCGCAGTGGTACTTAGTTTGTCACAGCATGTCACAGCTCAAAGTGAACAGAATGGGGGGAAGCCAAACGATGAAATCAGCGTCTACAAATGAGTCCATCATGGTTCATCCAAGTGCCGCCAGTTTTTCTTATGCCTTTGGAACGGAATCGCTTTGGCAAATCACTTATTGAGCTGTCTTGTTTCAGCGTTGTTTGAAGGAGGATGTAACAGGGCTCGAAAATCAAACAAAACATATGCAACTTTTGTACAACCTGTATGCAAAGTCTACCAGCTTTCTCGTTTCGTTGAAAGGTGGTAGAGGCCCTTGAGGCTCCATTCCCCTCGGTATCTTTTTGTTTTGGGACCGTGGCTTCTGATATGACATTTGATATAATTATTTCAGAACGTGCGTGGCATAACATCATATCAATTAATAGGGACGTATAACATATTATATATACATCGTACATACCTATGTAACACGAGTACCACGTATTTGGCAACAAGTGAGTCATACAGCAGTCAATGCGCCCTTGGTACTACTACTAGTAGTAGAACTATGGTAAAGCGTTGGTGGGCCTTCATTATCCAAAAGCATGACCCATTATCATTGTCAATGCATCAGATTTTGTAATTGCATATCATTGCCATTGATTCACGATCAATTTATCCATCGCTGAAGACACCCAGCAACAAGACTGCCAACAGGAAGCAATCAACAAAAGCAACAAACAAGAGCAATCATACTGTTCCTTCCCATGGGTAGGAACGCAGAAGTAAATAAAGAAGCAGCAAACAATCAATATACTGTAGAATAAGGCTATCACTGATAAACAGCAAACCGCTACTACGACTGGAATTTCGACAAGTCGAGGGAGCAGCAAAGCGGAAATGCAGCGTTTGGAGTTCATTTCATCATCGCTGTTGAACAAAGCCCGTGATTTTCTTCCGAGATTCATCACTTTGGTTTCAAACAATGAATTGTAAACGCCCCTGTGGGCTTGTGATGTCCAATGACTCGACAAACCAAAACACCTGTTGAATATGCGTCTCTTTTTTTGTACATATTGCATCATATTTCGCTATGCGCTACACGTTAACATGTACATTCGCATGTCAGAGTCAGAATTTTTCCTGATCTCTATCTATCCATGACAGTTTTGTTTGAAGATTACCTTTGATACACTCGCACTGCTTATGGTCCATCGATTCCTATCAGTCACTTTGCAATCCTTGCAGCCTCGCAGTGGTACTTAGTTTGTCACAGCATGTCACAGCTCAAAGTGAACAGAATGGGGGGAAGCCAAACGATGAAATCAGCGTCTACAAATGAGTCCATCATGGTTCATCCAAGTGCCGCCAGTTTTTCTTATGCCTTTGGAACGGAATCGCTTTGGCAAATCACTTATTGAGCTGTCTTGTTTCAGCGTTGTTTGAAGGAGGATGTAACAGGGCTCGAAAATCAAACAAAACATGTGCAACTTTTGTACAACATGTATGCAAAGTCTACCATCTTTCTCGTTTCGTTGAAAGGTGGTAGAGGCCCTTGAGGCTCCATTCCCCTCGGTATCTTTTTGTTTTGGGACCGTGGCTTCTGATATGACATTTGATATAATTATTTCAGAACGTGCGTGGCATAACATCATATCAATTAATAGGGACGTATAACATATTATATATACATCGTACATACCTATGTAACACGAGTACCACGTATTTGGCAACAAGTGAGTCATACAGCAGTCAATGCGCCCTTGGTACTACTAGTAGAACTATGGCAAAGCGTTGGTGGGCCTTCATTATCCAAAAGCATGACCCATTATCATTGTCAATGCATCAGATTTTGTAATTGCATATCATTGCCATTGATTCACGATCAATTTATCCATCGCTGAAGACACCCAGCAACAAGACTGCCAACAGGAAGCAATCAACAAAAGCAACAAACAAGAGCAATCATACTGTTCCTTCCCATGGGTAGGAACGCAGAAGTAAATAAAGAAGCAGCAAACAATCAATATACTGTAGAATAAGGCTATCACTGATAAACAGCAAACCGCTACTACGACTGGAATTTCGACAAGTCGAGGGAGCAGCAAAGCGGAAATGCAGCGTTTGGAGTTCATTTCATCATCGCTGTTGAACAAAGCCCGTGATTTTCTTCCGAGATTCATCACTTTGGTTTCAAACAATGAATTGTAAACGCCCCTGTGGGCTTGTGATGTCCAATGACTCGACAAACCAAAACACCTGTTGAATATGCGTCTCTTTTTTTGTACATATTGCATCATATTTCGCTATGCGCTACACGTTAACATGTACATTCGCATGTCAGAGTCAGAATTTTTCCTGATCTCTATCTATCCATGACGGTTTTGTTTGAAGATTACCTTTGATACACTCGCACTGCTTATGGTCCATCGATTCCTATCAGTCATATCCCTGTTCTGAAGTTTTGCCTTTGTAGGTTTGCGCGTTAGCGCCCTGCTCTGGTATGTGCAAAATAGAACCTCAACTTCCTGCAGAGTCTTGGACTATTACATAGTATTTGATGTTCTATTTATATGAAATTACATAGATGCAGCATGATACGGTATGATATATTACTTATTGTCTGACCAATGCTCTCGATACACATGTGTATTGTGCACACTCTCCGCTCCGATGCGCCAGGAAGACTGGACAGTGCCGTTGGTTCCCAGTGATTTGCTATTTGCGAACGGCTTTCTTTGCGAATCGAAGATGCTGCCATGTTGTTCAAATATGTTCAAATGGGTTCAAGCAAACTGTGGTCGCATTAAGGTCAGACGACCCTGGCCTGGAGATTCCTGAGGAGGAGCACCTACACTCGCGTTTGCAGGAGGTGGGTGTAACATGGTGAAAGGAACCAAGAAACCAAGTAAGGAAGAATAAGAAAGAGAGAGAGAGAGAGAGAAAGATATTTATATATACTTAAAGATTTGTGAAAGAATTTGTAAGGCTCTTTACCTGCATCAGTCCAGAGGCACGCAATTTTGTTTTCAGTGTTGTCCTACCAAATGACTTCCAATCGATTTAGACGCGTGAGCGTGCATGCGTATCCCTAACAAACGATTTGCCAAATTGATCTAAATTGTATCAACTGTATTTGCATGGTATCACCCTGAATCCATCTGAATCCAATAAGCAGCAAGTTTGATTGCCGCACTGCGGTTGCGCACACATGAGCTCGCTTTTTCAAACGCTGCCGCTGAGGCCAACTTTGGCCCGGGGCATCGATTACAAAGCTTATGAAAGAAATCAAAAAATGTAATGTATACACATAAAAATGTATATATACATACATATATATATATATTGTCTATGATATGCATGTGTACCTCCGTATTTGCTTGCGGATATTTGCAGATCGGTGTTTTAAGTAAATATACGTGTAGATTTAGTATGTACACATCCATCTATGTGTGTACGCCTGTGTGTGCACATGCCTTTGCACCCGTAGATACGATAGAGACACATGTAATCAGATATCTTACACATTTTGCATTTCAATGTATATAGCATCTTCCTGCTTCTATACATATATACATGTATACATGTACATGAGTTATTTACGCTCAAAATCTTCCGCTTGTGTATTTATTTTTTATATGTATATATATATATATACATATTTAAATACATATGTATGTCATGATATGTTATGTTATCTTATGAAATCGTATGTAGTGTAATGTAATGCAATGCAATGTAATGTAATGTAATGTAATGTAATTTGATCTAATTATATGTTTGGGGGGTCTATTTGACTGCCGATAGAGACTTTCCTCTTATTCGCAGGTTTTGCATGCATATGTATGTATGATTATTTAAATACATGTATATAAACTAATGCGGGGGTGGCGTATGAATACACACACACACACACACCCGCGCGCGCGCACGAAAGAGCGAACGGCCTTCACCACCAACACTCGCCTTTATTACGTTTTGGCACTTACTGTAATCCCCAGCATCGCCTGAGGCCTAAGGGCTGTGCCTATTGAACTGCCTGTACCCTACCTGGATGTGCATACCCGGCAAATTCAAATTGCAGCATATTGCAGCGCTTATTTTGTCCTGGGCCTTTAAGATCCTTTAAGCATATAAGAAATGCTGTGCCTGAACCCTTGCGCCTGGCTGTGCGTGCCCATAGGCGCAGTAGAAATGCTGTGCCTAAACTTGTGTACCCGGATGTGTCGTATCTTTTGGCCACTCGAAATGTGCTCAAACCGCCCCAACAACCCTTATGTTTGGTGCTTGGTGCCGGGATATGCCTGCCCTTAGGCACATTAAACCTGCTGTGCCCAAAGCTTTCTACCTGAGACCTGCATGCGCGTGCCACTAGGAAGATGGAAAATCCTGTGCCTAAACGGGCCTAAACCCTTCTTTGTGGCGTACCTTCGCTAAGGCCAAGTAAAAGTGCCGTGCCGAAGCGTTTGTGTCTGGATGTGCCTGAACCTTTGTACCTTGATGTGCCTCCCTCGAAGAAGTCCCTGCCCCCGAGCGTTGGTACCTTGATATGGCTGTGCTGAGTTGCAGGACAGGCACATCCAGCTACCAAGGTGCAGGCACAGCAGTCTTAATCTCCCTCCCGGGGAAATCCAGACATGCACCTTTCACTGCCTACGCTACAAGTGCTGTGCCTAAAAATTTGTCTCTGATTGGGCCTGCCCTTAAAGACATTAAGACTGCTTTGCCAAAATGTTTGCATTTGGATGTGAGTGCTTGCCCGCCAGGCATATATTGCTGTGATTGAGCTGGGCTGTGATTGGAAAGATCATTTCTATCTATCTCATCTTGCTGATATGACCACTCCCATGAATACAGAGCTAAAAGATGTTACCGCATGGAAGCGTTCAAATCTGAATTGTCGCGGTGCTTGTGGTTCCACCAGGAAAGGGCGATTAAATGACAGAAACAGGAGCTTCTTCAATGCTTCGGTTTGCCCCTGTTTCAGGTCAACCACCTGTTCAGGGCCAGTTGCTTGTGAACAAGTATACCTACAACAGCATCAGTGCTTGCTCACGATTAACCTGAGTTTTCCAAATACGAAGTCATGGTTAGATGTTTTACCGATTATGAAATATAATGAAATATACTGGCACGTGTTTGAAAGGTTCCATTAGCTTGCCACGATCCATCAAACTGGATGTGGAACAATTTCATGCCAATGGTTCCGAAACTGTTTGATGTGGATTCCCAGGCTCCTTAGTGAAATGCTTTGGCTGGGAAGGCGTTGTATGAGTTCATAATACTATAGGAAGTGCCCCAAAATTGCGTTACAAAAACGAGGTCTTACACATTTGCGGGCTAAACAGTTTAGGTAAGTCTTGGTGCAACGCTTCGCTGACTATGTTGAGGTAGATTTCTTTTGCAAAGATCCCGTCAACTGTAACATTTCAAATTTCATGTTTTCAGATTGGCACTTCGGCTAATTTGAAGACGAATGCTTGTGAGTTCCATGGGAGAATATGACTTTGGCATAAACTCGTTTGAGATCAGCTTTGCAAGACCTGTTCCGTTATAAGCATTTGATCATTTGTCCATTGGATGCATGTTTTTGAAATCACAGAAAAGACTCCACCAGGACCTCATAGATCATTGACGGGCCTGGAACCTTTCCTGATCTCACCTGGAAACCGCATGCGTATGCATGCGTCACCTTTGAGTACTTGAAGAAGCTCTTTCTGGATTTGTTAGATTCTTGCCTTCACACTCTGAAGGTAATGATTTCGTTTGAGTGTGGAGTTCAAACGTGTTGCTGCCAAAGCTTGATTCAACCTCGCGTACTTGCAGCAATCAACAATTACGAATCATGAAAAAACATGTTTCAGAAAAAAAGCAAATCTTATGCTCGATGTTGGAAACTCCCAATCAGTTCTTGGAAGAATAATTGTGTAGGATGGGATGTTCCTGTGAACCTATAGCCTAAAGAGCAATGGGATTACTTTGGGTTGCTTGTAAGAGATGGATCTTACAGATTTCATTTCTATGACTTGTTGAGCCTGCTGCATTGATGGGGTCAGAAAGTTTCATACGACCGGCCCAGGCCACCTGCTTGAGGCAAGGCTAGAGGCAGCATCATAGGAATTCATAGGATGAATTGTGTTTTTCATCAATGGTCCAAGAGAACTTGACGGGGCTACTATACCTTCGTAAATCACCACCCAAGCTCGGAGAGACAGGACGCGAGGTTTGCTAAAAGTTGCAGATAGCTCGACGCCGTGGGATTGCCAAGTTTTGTTGAGACGGTTCTCACGCAACTGTACCCACTTGAATCCACTTGAACTTGTTCAAAGATACATGTTCAGATTAGCTTACTCAGAATGAGTGAACATGCCTCCACAAACATTTACCAACGCGACGCGCACAACCCACGCGAAGAAATGCTAGCGTTGGATGAAAATTCCAGAAGGCAATGTTCCATGAAAGCATTTTCAAAAGGAAGATTGGTCAATTAAGTCTAGATTTGTCGAGATGATTGAGGACAGGGTGTGGGGTGGAATAGTTGGTACTGTCAAACAATTCAGCTTTGACTTTCCAGATTAGAATTCCACAATATGATGCCCTCAGCATTTTTTTAGTGATGTATAAAGTTCATCCAACCGTTGGCATCGAACTGCTATGTTGCTGGCATTGAATTTGAAGACAATTTCGGGAAGCTTGCACAGAACAAGACTTTTGTGAAAGCTCTGCATGGGATTCAGGTCTCCAAGTTTGTTTCTGACACACGGTTTTTTTACCGAGTTCGACTTGCGAATGTCTGAGTCTAATACCAAGGTAATTTATTGAGAGCCTTCCCAAAATTGTTGCTTCGTTTAAACTTTTGAAGGTGAACCCAACTGGTTGGAAGAACCAACCGGCCACGGACCAGGGGTACGGCACAAAAGGCAGCTTCGGCTGGCCCTGTGCGGGGGATTACTCCCCTCTACACCGTATGTCTGGGGGTGTGTCGGGGTAGGGTCGTCCGGTTGGCCGTGCGGGAGCGCTTTCCTGAGATCCGCGCCACGGCTCGTGTGGACCTCATCTTCACAGTGCCTTAGGACATCGTCCCCCGGGACTTTGTAGGAAGCGGTGCTTCCCAGGCCTGAAGATGTTGAGTGCTGGGCCTCTTTTCTCGGCTGGGCCGGACACACTTGTCGCGACCGGGGAGGATCGCCAGACCCACGGCGAGTGAGTTCGGCTTTACTTCTTCGACCTTCCGGGCGGCGTTCCCGAGTGAGAGGCCTCGGCGCTGGCAGCGGGGAAAAAGCGCGACGGGCGTGAGCGAGGGATGGGGTCTTTTTCCGTTGTTGTTGCAGTTGTTGTTGCTTGTTGTTTTTGCTGTTGCTGCTGTCGTCTTCGCTGCGCGTATGGTGCCGTGTCCTTTTCCGTCCCCTTCTGTTTTTTGTCATTTTTTGTCCCCCTTTGCCTTTTTGCGCTTTGCCCTCCGTTTCGCGCCGTTTTCCTCACGTATTTATCGACCTGACCAGCCAAAGGGCCGGACACAAGCCACCCCACCCCATGGGCCTAAACCCGCATGAAGCATCATGAAGCTATGGAAGCACCATCGCACTCACCCCGCGCGAATCTGTGGATATAACACGGTACTTACTAATCTATGGGCGCAGCACTGCACTAATCATGGACACGACATGACACTACCCCCCACAAACCATGCACATGACCCCGCACTAGTTCATAGACAGCAGCTGGCACTAATCTATGAGCATAAGCCTGCATAAATCTATGGAAGCGTTTTGGACTGATTTATGGACATCAGTCCGCACGAATCTCTGGAAATAACACCGCACTAATCTATGGGAGCAACACTGCACTAATCATGGACACGACCCCCCACAAACCATGCACATGACCCCGCACTAGTTCATAGACAGCAGCTGGCACTAATCTATGAGCATAAGCCTGCATAAATCTATGGAAGCGTTTTGGACTGATTTATGGACATCAGTCCGCACGAATCTCTGGAAATAACACCGCACTAATCTATGGGAGCAACACTGCACTAATCATGGACACGACCCCCCACAAACCATGCACATGACCCCGCACTAGTTCATAGACAGCAGCTGGCACTAATCTATGAGCATAAGCCTGCATAAATCTATGGAAGCCCGTCGGACTGATTTATGGACATCAGTCCGCACGAATCTGTGGATATAACACGGTACTTACTAATCTATGGGCGCAACACTGCACTAATCATGGACACGACATGACACTACCCCCCACAAACCATGCACATGACCCCGCACTAGTTCATAGACAGCAGCTGGCACTAATCTATGAGCAGAAGCCTGCATAAATCTATGGAAGCCTGTCGGATTGATTTATGGACATCAGTCCGCACGAATCTGTGGAAATAACACCGCACTAATCTATGGGAGCAACACGGCACAAATCATGGACTCGACCCCCCACAAACCATGAACATGACCCCGCACTAGTTTATCGACAGCAGCTGGCACTAATCTATGAGCATAAGCCTGCATAAATCTATGGAAGCCCGTCGGACTGATTTCTGGACATCAGTCCGCACGAATCTGTGGAAATAACACCGCACTAATCTATGGGAGCAACACTGCACTAATCATGGACACGACCCCCGACAAACCATGAACATGACTCCGCACTAGCTCATGGACAGCAGCTGGCACTAATCTATGAGCATAAGCCTCCGTAAATCTATGGAAGCCCGTCGGACTGATTTATGGACATCAGTCCGCACGAATCTGTGGAAATAACACCGCACTAATCTATGGGAGCAACACGGCACTAATCATGGACACGACCCCCGACAAACCATGAACATGACTCCGCACTAGTTCATAGACAGCAGCTGGCACTAATCTATGAGCATAAGCCTGCATAAATCTATGGAAGCGCGTCGGACTGATTTATGGACATCAGTCCGCACGAATCTGTGGAAATAACACCGCACTAATCCATGGGAGCCACACGGCACTTATCATGGACAATACCCCCGACAAACCATGAACATGACACTAGTTCATAGACAGCAGCTGGCACTAATGTATGAGCATCAGCCCGCATAAATCTATGGAAGCCCGTCGCACTGATTTATGGACATCAGTCCGCACGAATCGGTGGAAATAACACCGCACTAATCTATGGGAGAAACACGGAAATAACACAGCGCTAATCTATGGACGCGGCACCGCACTAATCAAGGAAAGAACCAGCACAAACATATGCACATAACCCGGCACTAATCTAGGAGCAGAAACTTCGATGAATCCATTGAAGTGCTATCGCGCTGATTTATAGGAACATAAGCCCGTGCCAACCTATAAACATAACACCGCACTAATCTATGCACAAAGCAGCGCACGCATCTATCAACTAGCCACCTCGCCCTTTTCTGGAGGTAATACTGCACTCGCCCTCAGCACAGCTGAACCTCAGCGATGGCGCTGGACACAGAAGGATGTGACACCACACCAAACGAGGACATGACTTCGCACTAATCTATGGTCACAAACCCTCGCTCTCCCGTGCGAATCCATCATGGCACAAATTAATTTATGGAAGTACCATCACACTAATTTCTGGGGGTAACACTACCCCTAATCGATAGGCAGAAAACCATACCTAGTCACAAACATACTCCCACACTTGGTCGTTATTGCGACATGTTTTTTTAAATGTTTTTTTATGGTTTTTTTTACTGTCGGTGCTTTCGGTGCTATTGGGCTGAGAAGGATATTTTATTACAAGCATCAACTACATTCTCAGACTTTTGGCATGTTCATTTTGGTTATTTTGCATTTATGTACACGTTCAGACATAAAGTATTTACATGATACTTTTAATTTTCAAATCTATTTCCACATTGCGGAATTATGCAAAATTGTGTATGTGTAATTTGCATGCATGTACTTATACTGTAATGTGTTTCTCGGTCTCTCATTTGTGGACGATTGGCAAATAAACGAGAATCAAGGTAAGAACAATTCAAATACATAATTCTCTTGGTGGGGAACCTCGGTTTTGGAAGAATGTTTTTCTCTTCGTTTTGCTTTTGCCTTGGTGGTCTTTGTTTTTATCATTGTTTTGGTTGGTTTTGTTTGCCTGCTCTCGCCTTGGTCTCGTTTGATCTCTTTGCCTCTGGTATCTATTCTTTTTGTTTTGTTTTGGTCTCGTTTGCCTTGTCTTATCTTCCTTGTCTTCCTGGCCTTTTGGTTTCTGCTCTTTATCTTGTTTATCTTGTTTGTCTCGCGCGCGTTGCTTGTTTGTCTTCCTCCTCTTCTTGGTCCTCTGCGTCTTCTGTGCGCATGTTGTTTTGTCCTCTTCTTCTTTGTCATTAAATGTTTGCTTTGCTTTGCTTCATATGTTATCCTGGTGTTGGCTTTTTTGTACTTGGTTCTCTTCAAGCCTTGTCGTCTTCTTGCCTTTTGTTCTTGCCTCCCCTCTTCCACAATTCCGTTTGTTGTGTCCTTCTTCCCATTGCTGTTGCAATTGGTGCGGCTGTCCTTGCTGTCATGGTTGCCATCATCATCATCATCATCATCATCATCGTCACCGTCATCACCGTCATCACCAACACCATCCCCTTCATCGTCAAAGCCATCATCAGCATCATCATCACCACCACAAACATCACCAAAATCACAAGCATCACCATCATCACAATCGTTCACAATCCTCGCCTAACATCGCCATCACCACCACCACAACCATCATCATCTTCACCATCATCATCATCATCCACATCATCATCATCATCATCATCATCAACATCATCATCACCATCCACATCATCATCGACGCCGTCATCATCATCATCACCATCATCATCATCATCGTCATCATCCCCATCATCATCCACGTCATCATCATCATCATCATCATCATCATCATCATCATCATCATCATCATCCACATCATCATCGACGCTGCCATTGTCATCATCATCATCATCATCATCATCATCATCATCATCATCATCATCATCATCATCGTCATCGTCATCGTCATCGTCATCGTCATCGTCATCGTCATCCTCATCCTCATCCTCATCCTCATCCTCATCCTCATCCTCATCCTCATCCTCATCCTCATCCTCATCCTCATCCTCATCCTCATCCTCATCCTCATCCTCATCCTCATCCTCATCCTCATCCTCCTCATCCTCATCCTCATCCTCATCATCATCATCATCATCGTTGCCCCAAGCTTAAGCAAACCTACCCCCCCCATTGCTCCAAGCTCCAGCTGCTTTTTGGGATAATAATGTCTGTGGTAGGGGGGTTTGCCCTAAGCTCAAGTAAACCTACCACCCCCGGGGCCCTAAGCTCCAGCTGCTTTTTGGAACTGAAAATATTTTTTGGAACATAAAATCATAAAATTAGCTGGTAATTAGCTGCTTTTAAGTTGCTTTCTGATGCTTAAAATTACAGAATTAGCTGGTAATTAGTTGCTTTCAAGCTGGTTTTTGGAACTCAAGATTACAGAATTAGCTTGTAATTAACTGCTTTCAGGTTGGTTTTTGGAACTGAAAATCACAGAATTAGCTGGTAATTAGCTGCTTTCCGGCTGGCTTTTGGAACTTAAAATTACAGAATTAGCTGGTAATTGGCTGCTTTTAAATTGCTTTTCGGCGCTTAAAATCACAGGATTAGCTTGTAATTAGCTACTTTCAGGTTTGTTTTCGGAATTTAAAATTACAGAATTAGCTTGTAATTAGCTGCCTTCCGGCTGGCTTTTGGAACTTAAAATTACAGA
>VSDK01016729.1:7304-33164 GCA_009767595.1 Symbiodinium kawagutii
TTTCCCTACGGTTTTGGCTGAGGAACTCTTCATGGATCCACCCCAGCCGCCCCTGATCCACTCAGGATTTCCCATCAACTGGATTGTCTTCGGGCTGAATCTGTAGTGGAGGTCATGAACCATTGATTTCTTGCCAAAATGAACCACTGTTTACCATCCATGAGCCAGTAATTGACCCTCAGCCAGAAAATCAACATCAATGAAGCCCTAGTAATGGGTGTTTCTCAAAATAAAGGTACCCCGAAATCGTCCAATATCAATCATTTATAACAATGAACCAACCATGGTTGACCATACAGAGTAATAAACCATATAGAGTAGTTACTAACAAATGGTTGGTTGACTAATATTTTTCATAGAAGTTGAAACCACCAACCAGCCAGGTAGTCATATAGAATTCATTCCACTTGGATTGGTCATCCGCAGGAAGTGGTGGGAAACCTGATCACCCTCTTCATTGCGGGCACGGATACCACCAGCGTTGCTGGGGGCTCTCAGTGGTGATCGTGGCGCAGCTAGTGAGCATCGAAAACCCAGGGTGATTATTGTTGGTGAATTCACGCGAGTTCACGCTCAGTATTGCTGAATTGATAGTCTGGTAAGAATGGTCCATTGAGAATTCCAATGGGACATGAATATGAAGAACCATTGCGATGAGCTGGGACCATTCTTTTTCGCATGAAAAGGGGATGGCTGTGGGTCAAAATCCTGTACCCCTGGTTCCCCTATCATTAATCATTGTTTTCCCTACTAAATTGTTGGTCATGATCCCTAACTATTGGTTGATTTACTGCTTGACCCAAATCCAGTTGTGTTTTTGACACAAAAATCGTGCTCTACCACGGCCGATCTCCATGGTCGGTCCTTGGACCAGCGGTACTCCCCGGCCTTGCCACCATCCCAACAGAGATCGGTTGGATCCGAAAAAACTGGTGACCGACAAGAGCCACAACAACCAACTCGATGGGAACAACAAGCGCAACCATCAACGGTGGAACAACAAGCTAAGCCAACACTTAACCATCCTGGTTGGATTCCAAGTGACCAGTCAACCACAACTGCTTCATCCAATGCCGAGCTCCCTGCTGCGCTTGCGCTCTGCGCCCCAGGCCTTGGGCTGGGCCTTCTACAGCTTGGCGTTTGACCAAGAGCTCCAGCAGCGCGTAGCGGATGAGGTGAAGGATCTCCCGGACGAGGTGAGTCCACAGCAGCTGGTCACGAGTCCGCAGCGATGGGACCGGCAGTGCCATGGGATGTGGGCGGAGCTGGAGGTGGTCATGAAATGTTAGGCTTGTAACTTTTTAAAATGATGATATGATTTGTATACAGGATGTATATACATGATGTATACATGATATACTCATGGTGTTCATTTGATCAGGTTGAACGGATGATTCGTAGGACTCCTTGTGTTCGCTGGAAAGTTATCCAGGTTGCTGGGTCTGAGATGTCCTTGGATCCTGACACAGGACATTGGGTGATCCGAAGATGCGTTCAAAATAGGTACAGGGTCTCTAGAAATCCGTGCGAACTTGGTGCGTCAACTCAGCAGAAACACCTCCTAACAGGTTGATAATCTGGTTTAACATGGTTTATGAAGGTATATAGAATGGTCAATCTCAGCTGCCAAATTGCTAGTCATTACACATGTTGGTCATTCATCAGCTTGTCAACCACTATTTGCGCCAGCATTCAGCGCCCGATGCAACCAATATCAACAACAGGGCCACTGGTTCATAAAATCAACTATATTCTATTCAATCACTATGAAATTATAGAACTTAAACTTCAAAAACAGCTTCTGCACCCGGCCACCGGGCCACCCTCACCAGGGCCACCGGGCCACCGGGCCACCAGGGCCACCGGTCCGCTGGACCTTTGAGGATTCCTTGCTGCAAGTGACCGCGCTGTGGCTGGAAATCTTGCGCTTCCACGGCCCCGTCCCCTTCGATGTCTTTGACGCTGGGCCGTTGATCCGCGGTGTGGTGAAGCTGAGATTTAGTGGTTGGCTACTGGCAGAAAGTGCTTGGCGAAGCTGGCAATCTGGCGAGCTGGGTCAAGCTCTTAACCAACAAGTTTATGGGGATAAGTTCACCAACAGTAGTGGGAAAACAGCCTGGTTAATCATGGGGGAACCCGGGGGACTAAGGGTGAACTGACCCACTGCCATCTCACCCCTGGATGTTGCAACCATGCCAACTCGACAGCTTGGCCAACTTGTGGCTGAGCCTAGGGATCCAGGATATGCTAGGACTAGTAATGCCAGTGTGGCTCCCATTGATCTCGGCCCTTCTGTTTGGGCCCTTGTGGTGCTCTCGGATGGGGCCACCCTCAATCGTGCTACTGATCACCATGTTTCACCATCATTCCCTGCCAAGGTGGCTGGACCCATCCCCCATAGAACTTGGATCTCAAGACGTGAGCAGCTCCCAACCACTGCAGCTCCCAGGGCGAAGTCGCCGCTCAGGAAATGAACGAAACCGTGGATCTCGCAGGTCGACAGGTTGAGCCGGGCACACAAATCATGGACGCTCAGCTGAGTGTGGTGGCAGTTGTTGGTTGGGGGTGGGGGGTTGGGGATGGTTGGGGATGGTTGGGGATGGGGTTGTCAGTTGGAGGATTTCGGTTGCACACTCGTCGCGGAGATTTGATTCGGTTTTCCCCAAGACATTTGCGATGTTGGACGAACGGTAGAAGTGTTCACAACGACATCCCGTTATGCCCGCCTTCATCTTGACATGTTGTTGGTCCATCATTGTCAGCTGATTATTTGGCGTTGCTACAGATGATAGTATAGTCACCATTATTAACCACAATTAACCATTGTGAACCACGGATCACTGTAACCCTAGATAATATAACCACCAAGCAGTACACACACACACATTGATCTGGCGCTGAGTTGCTGAGCAGCGCAAGGTATGCTACCGACATCTCCTGAAGAACGCTCCAGAAGTGAAGGCAAAACTGGGAGATGATCTGCAGCATTTCCGGCCGTCGCGTTGGATTGGGCCGGAGGCGCGAAGCGTAACTTCTACGGGGATGAGGAGGGCTGTAGCCATGGGATGATTGATGGTCATTAGTAGTACCTGTGGTTCTACTGATGTGATGATGCTGCTGCTGCTGCTGATGATGATGCTGATGGTGGTGGTGGTGGTGGTGGTAGTGGTGGCGGTGGTGGTAGTGGTGGCGGTGGTGATGATGATGATGATGATGATGATGATGATGATGATGATGATGATGATGAGAGTTGCCCGTCAACCAAAAACAAATCATCCAGCCTGCGCATGTTCTGTTGTATTTCCGGATGGTCCCTTCCACTGACGCTCAGTGAAGTATGTGAAGCAGAGTGCCTTCAAACATGGGGTTACAAGGATAATGTATTTTGTATCTGGATATATCTAGCCATTTTGGGTGTTCTATCCCGATTCTATCCTCCATCCCTAGGCCCCCGGTGTCCCGCTGTACTACTTGGATCGACTGATTTGGATGTTCATTTTCAGTCAGATCTCATTTTGTGAGAAGAATTGCCATCCAGTAGCACCATCAAAGATTGAGAAACAATCCATACACCATTGATGAAACAGTAACTAACCGGAAATTCGCAATCAACCATCAACAACCAAAACCAAAAATGACTCTGTGCATGTCCTGAACCTGTCACAACGCCAGGGCATTGTGAAGTGTCCGCCCTTTGATTCCTTGGCTTTCGGCCACGGTGTTCGAGCATGCCTTGGGAAGCAATTGGCGGACTACGAGGGGCGCTTGGTGATTGCTCAGGCCGATGGTTCTTGCTGGGAAACTAAGATACCAGGTGTCTTCAAACCAATAGGTAACCGGTATCTTCAGCTGATTGATAGATAATTAGCTGTCCACCAATCCTGTGCTTTTTCAAAGTCGATGGTACACGTTGGCAGATCGGCAGCGCGGGGGAGTTCAGATGCTGCAACAATCCAGCAAACTAGGGGACGTGCCATGGCTGCGAGGTACTCCGACACTTTGTTCTCGAGAAGTGGACTGGACCTCCTCTCAAGGAAAGAACCACCTTTGTAGTTGCACCTGCCGAAGATGTCAAAATTCGCTTGCACCCTCGATCGAATGCCTAGTGAATCAATTGCGGTGCTTTTTAACGGTACCTTCTTTTCTAATCGAGCAGCTGTCAAAACCAACCCTCACGAGGTTTTGGACCAAAACCTTTTGCAGCGCTGAGGATGGCTTTGGACACTGCCCATTTTAGTTGCCTGTGCTGATCAAATCGGCTCGATTTGTCCACAGTGCCGAATTGAAACTAGCCCCTGGGAGGACCCGACCCTCTCTTGTCGTGCGGAACGGATCGTTTGGCACAGACTCAAACAGCCAATGTACAGTTGCGAGGGGCTTTCGGGACTTGACGCTACAAGGGGAAAAAGAAACATCCTTTGCTGATCTAAGCCAAGGTCTTAAGTAAGCAGTATGGGACAACTTGGGGACAGGTGAACCTTGATTCAGTAGCTTACAAGTAAACCCTATTGTAAGTGAGTAGTGTTTAGGTTCAATTGGGTTTGCAAGTTTTCAATGCAGGCAATTGCGGGTCGTGGGCCCAAACGCTCCGGTTCGATTTCGGTTTGTGAGACAGTTCGAGAACACAAGTTTGGTTTTCCGCTGCCCAGGCAACTATAGAAAGCAGCCGTATCATTCCATCATTTGTTATGGGTGGTGGTGGTTGATTTTCGTGGTTATACATAGCTTGTCATTGACGGGCAAACTATGACGATCTGAGTTTGTAAGTCAGCAGAAATATGGTGTCTGACTTGAACATAGATCTGGGTTGTTGGCAGGGATTGTCCTCGATCTCCAGCCAATTGAGATGGATTTGTAGAACCAGCCCTTAAAATGTTAGAACGCGTCCAGGGTGGATGACCATACCAGCACTTTCCACTAGAGATTGTAGCGGAGCCTCTGACTTCGACATTGCCAGGTGGACCATCACAAATCTCCAGAAAGGTGGGCCAGCGGTGATTGGGTTACTCCCCAAGTGTTGGCCATAGCTGAGTTGGGTCATGAACGTTGGCTACCAATGGTTACCGGTTTGATTATATATCATTCCCTTGTATATCGGTGGTGGGTCTATAAAGCCAGCTTACAACGAAAGAGGGACCCCACCTGAATTGAACAGAATTCGCTTGCTTCCTACGGTTCAACCAATACGAAACCTCTCTTCTTGGGCTATTTGGATGTGCAGCTGGGGTTCTAACCCTGGTTACAAGCCCTATAGCCCTATAAGGCGTATAAGGTAGCTTACAACGCCTAGAAGCCATGGTTTCTGACCACCTACGAGCCGTGGGCGTGCACATCCAAGTATACTGAATCATTGTAATCAGCTACCTGCATGGGTGGCTTAGCGCTCCACCCTGCCTTTGCCGCGACTCAACACAGAGTCCAACCAGACAAACCCACCAGATATGCTGACCCAAGGAGTGGATTCTGTGAGTCGAATCTAGTCGTGCTTTGTGGTCTATAGGATGAGGCAATTCACAAAAGTGAGTAAGTTCGGTAAGTACTCCCACACTATTTGTATCTCGCAGACATGTGATGACTTCGGGTTCCATATTTGTCATCAAAGTCCGAAAGCTCAGGCCGCACAGAAATGTGGATCGCGCCCCTGGCCCCTTGACCCAGCATGCTGGAGGGAGAGCAATTTGCATGTCGTTGCTGTCAACTGCTGGTTGCTTATGAACGATAGTGAAATAAAGGTCATGGTCCAGTTATGGCCGATTGATACAAAGCCTGGGTTAATAAACGCCAAACGTTGATTAATAGATGTGGTGGTATCTTCAAATGGGGCTGGGGGACCCTTAGAATGGTTGTGTATCACTCAAAAGGGTTAATGGTAGATGATTTGGGGGGTACCCCTATTTCGAGAAACCACCTCATTAATTGGGGGTGTCCCTCAGAAGCTAGGGGTTCTCATTGCGTACAATCTCAACAGTCCGTTGCTAGCAGAGCAACCAGCTTTGCTATACCTCTAGTCTTCCGATGTCTTCCTGCATTTGTCAACATTAGCATCACCGATCTCGATTTTTGGTCAGCTTGACTTGACATTGCAACTTGAAGTTTGGATCCCAAGATTTGCTTGACATACTTCTATGTTTGGGGATACACCCAAAATGATTTGTCATTACGTGGCAGCAAGAATAGAGCCTGAATACACGCAGCGGCGGATGACAGTTTCGATGTTCAGTTGTGTGGTGAAAAAACAGGGCCCTTCGCAGTCATTCACTTTTGGCTTGTGGAGTTGTGGATGGTGTCAACATTGACCAAAAGCTAAAGCAAGGGAGCTATGAGCCATTGCGAAGAACTTACGCCACAGGGATCACATAGTTTTTCCAGGATTTCGCCATATTTGACCGCACGCAGCCTTGACCTACCCGGCAGTATGGGAATTCCTGATCGTGAAACCCTTGGAAATCCAACAAAGTACCATCAACCCAGCAGCATTTGGATGAGATAAGAGACTGATGAGAAGCAAGGCCTGCAACTGCAACAAACTGCCAGTATTCTGACCATCTTGCGTAAAAAGTCAAGCCCGTTGTTTTTGGATGGTTGCTGATTCTCATGTTCGACAATGGGCATCACTAATGATGCCTACTGGAGATGTTGAAACTCGATGGTAGATTTCTGGCCATCATCATCTTCGTCGGCATCATCGTCATGATCATTCGGAACGCCTGGATCAAGAACCACATTTAGAATGATCATGACGCTGGCTGTGACAATGGTCAATACTAAAAGGTGCCACAACATGCAGTTGTAACAACACATTGAACAGCTGATGATTGATGATCAATTACGGTTCAATCTGCTTGATAGTGTCAAATAATGACACGAGGTCACAGTCAAATGGGCAACGTGAAACAACATAGCAAATAGCTTCAGTTGATACTTGCTGATAGCGAACAGTGTGGTAGTTCGTGCTTCGTGCTAGTTGATGCCAGTTGATTAATGGTTAATGATTCAACTTGTGGACAGGTTCCATGATGCATCCAACCATTATCCACTATAGTTCACTATGATCATTCAAATCATATAGTTTCCAACCATTAATCCAGCCGTTAGTGATTGATTATACTACGGTAACTACATTTAAATATGTGGAGGGCGGGCCAAGCCACGAGGCTCTGGAGGTAGTATGAAATACCTGTTCTGTCCGTATATTTAAATGGCTGGATCCATTCCGCATGTCTAAATGTGATTTATTATCCTGTATACCGCCCTATTCAGTTCTTGATGGCTCTGGGTGGTCCTTGGTGGCTCTTGGTAGTTGCTGGTGGCCACGAAGAACCACCAAGAACCACCAAGAACCATCAAGAACCATCAAGAACCACCAAGAGCCACCAAGAACCACCCAAAACCACCAAGAACCATCAAGAATCACAAGCAACAACCAAGAACCACCAAGAGCCACCAAGAACCACCCAAAACCACCAAGAACCATCAAGAATCACTAGCAACAACCAAGAACCACCAAGAACTACCAAGAGCCACAAAAGGCCACCAGCAACCAACAGCCACCAAGAACCATCCAATACCAGTAAGAACCACCAAGAACCACCAAGAGTCACAAAGAGTATGTGTAAGTGGCCGGGCGGGCTACGGAAAATCTTTCCGGAGGTAGTCTAAAATACTAGCTCGTATATTTTGATTCCGTATGTGTAAGTGGCCGGGCGGGCCACGGAAAATCTTCCCGGAGGTAGTCTAAAATACCAGTTCGCATGTTTAAAAATCCGTATATTTAAATGTAGTTACCGTAGTTCGAATTATCATATTGAATCCATTATACTCCATGAAAATCAACATGGTAGTTGAAGTAGTTGATAGTTGGAGTATAATGGATTCAACCATTCGATTGGAGTATTGTTGTTGAATCCATTACAGTATACTATATTACCATCGATAGTTCCATTATAATCAGAAATTCCAAGCATAATCCAACCATTATAATCCATTATATGGCTGTGGGTCAAAACCCTTAGTCCCCCTGGTTCCCCATCATCAACCATTGTTTTCCCTATGATTGTTGGTGGTTATCCCCCATTAGTTGGTATAGGTTAATATTGACCCATAGACATAATTCAACCATCGCTCCAAGCATTTCCGCGTTGCCGTATCAGCAAGGTCAGCCAGATCTGCACGATCGGCTCAGACGCGGGCCACGTCCGCCACCAGCTTGCTGTCGTTGTCCAAGGCGGGCCAATTGCGCAGGGTTCGCCACGCCCTGCGCAACCATGGGGATGCTATGGTGACCCATGTGGCGGGCCCCATGTGAGGTCATGTCAGCAGGCTTAGTAGTCGCGACCGATGGTCATAAATCACTGGCGATGTTGAATCATGGATGGATTCGCGAGCTTCACCATAGGTGATCGTCACGTGTTCTCACGGAGGGGCGTGGTGGAACGCCATGTGCGTGTGTTCGTTGGGATCCGGGAATAGCAGTGGTTATGCGAAGTTAGTCTTGAACCCACCATGGTAATTAGGGAACTTCGTTTCTTGTGATCCAGGCAAGATTAGCCAAGTTTCTTCGAACCTGAAATGAATGTGCCATCAGTGACGCCAGCGTTGAGACTGCCGCAGGAGGATGTTGCTTCCATGCCCAAAGCGGACACTGCGACAGGCCAGGCGGAGCAATTGTGGAATGGTCAGCAAGGCAACAACAAATGAAGAGTTTTACAATGAATGACCAGCATGAACGATGAACCATCAAGCGTAACCATGGATGGTGGTAGATCCAAATTTAGAAATCAATCTCCCACCAAGAGTCGACCTCATCAACCATCATTATGGTAACTCTAAGTGATAGCCTTCACGTTGGGAAAAAACATGAATAAGTGTCGGTCAAGTTATGGTTGATCCCTATGGTTGAATGTTATGATGGATCCCTAGGGTAGTTATTTAACCACTAGGAACACCGCTAGAAATGATTCGAAAGATTTCGAAAGGCTACATCTCCACAGCGATCTCAAGGTTTGACAGAAGCCAGGCCAACGTCAACGCCATGCACACCAAGCAACATGTTCCTTTCTGTCGCAATCAGATCCCACAGGGGCGGTTCTCAAAATAGGGGACCCCAAGAATAGTATAAATGATTAGTTAGTATTATTGGATGATTTAGGGGTACGTACCCCTATTTTCAGAAACCACCGAAGAATGAATAATTGAATGGTCAACAAGTCAACCCCTATCAATTGCTGACCCAGATGGTCCCCAACCTGTTTTTGTGACCTGGGAAGGACACCCGGGGTGAACCCTCAACTTCTGAATCCCTTCCCCGCAGATTTGTTTCAACCTCCTGCAGGGATTCACCCAGCAGTTTTCCCGAAGCTCCACTCAGTCACATCCCCTCATGACCCATGGTCAGTGACTCGTAACGAGGGATCACCACGAACCTGTGATCACGATGGTTCAATGATCATGATGATTGACCAAGACTAAGCCAGAGTTTCATCGGCTTAGCTGCAGTGGGTTGCTCGTTGGCCACGACAAAGCCTTGTTAGCCAAGAGTTGAAACACACCCGCACTACTAGCTGTTGGCTCGTTATGGGCCCCAGTTTAAAGTTGGGTGTGAACTAGCCATGACATGGTGCATGGAGTTAAACTCACAACAGCCGACAGGTTGGTTTACTGCCGACGAGTGGGTGAAGAGCCATCAAACATGTGGAAGCAATGATAGGGGATAACAATCATCCAAGATTCAGTTAGTTACTTGGTTAGATAGTGATTGGCTAGTTGAGTAGTAGTTGATTGGCAAGGAATTACCAAGGGTTAAGTGTGATTGATTGTTGGTGAGGTACTTGGTTGGTTTCAACCATCAATTACTTACACTTCGTTGGTGGACGGGCTGTCCCAGCTCATTTAGAAATTTTCAACCGGGAGTACCGCACATTTGTACTACTCATCACTTTTGTGAAGCCCGGATGAAGCTAAACGGCTGGTTGATTAATAGGGGGTATCCCTCAAAAGCCAACTGGTTGTCCTTTAAATTGGTACCCCTCAATTCATCAACCGAACGTTATTAGTCCTTTATTGGGATTCATGAACCTTTATTAATCAGTTGCCTCAATTCATCAACCTGTTGAAGGAGAACCAGTTATGGAGCCTATCTACCTATTAGAACCAACTGGTTCTCCTTCAAAATAAGTCTATCAATCCAGGGCCAACGTTATTCATCCTGCTCATCATTGTAGATCTGCACCCAGCAACGACCAATCACCCGCAGGAAAACTGGGTCTGATGGAGGTCCGCCTCTGACCAGCTCTGGTAACTTGTTTGCGTGGAAAACGCACCAAAGAAATAGCTGGTTCTAGCTGGTTAGAGCTGATTGTAGCTGGTTAGAGCTGGTTGTAGCTGATTTTACCATGTTTTATTTCTAAAAAATGAAGATGAACTTAGCTTTCAGGTCAATCCGAGTGTATCTGTTGCGGACACTGCGACTGATCCCCAACGGGGAACTTCGACACAGGCACCGAAGCGGAACGGCCGACCCATCGATGTCGCGAGTGCAGGGTGGAGACCTTAGTGCCGCCTCGATGTTTGAGGGGACGAGGACCAGGAATGATGGGAACTCAGAAAAATACATCGAAGAGGTGCTAGTAGTGATGTTATAGTCAAACGAGATCATGTCAGCTAGGACTTCATAGTTGATTTGAGCTGATAGTGCCAGAGAATCAACAGGATGAGGAGTCAACAAACTGAAGCTTGTACCGATTTGTATACATTGCTAGCCCCAGCGGGTGTAGCCAAATTACACCGCTGATAGTGGTGATAGGCATGTCGACCCTGGGGTGCATGCTGATTCTTATCGTTGACTTTGACCAGCTTTGAAGCCACAACAGTGATGAATAATTCACCCAACATTATCAATCATTGTGAATCATTGTTTAAAGCTGTAATTCTCATCCATGATCAACATCATTAGCGAGAATTATGTAATTATCCTTGTTAAGTCATGATCGTTCACATTCATGGTGATCAATGACATGAATTGCTAACCACTGTTGATCCTTTGATATCTTATCATCATTGACCGTTGGTACTTGGTATTCTCCGTCATTTTACGCAGACAAACACAGCAGCAAAAATTGGTTTGGGCTCAGCCCTGAGAGAAATTCCACCCAGCCTGCCTTATGAGGCGTATGAAAAGAACCAGCAAAAACCGGATGTGCAAAAATGGCGAAGGCCGTAAGCAACCATCCAACAGCCAGGGGTAGTCTGTTCACATCCCAACCGTTGGACTAATCTGCTGGATGTGAACAGCAAGGGGGCAGCCTGGACCTGGAATGGGGAAGCTTGGATTGTGAACATGCCAAACTGAACCCGGGCTATGTCCAGTGTTGGGATTACTTCATGACTACACCAGTTTGGAACCAAGGCCGTGCAACGACCCCGTTGTCGTCTGCCAAGGCAGACTCGGCGTGTTTGAATTGTGCTGCCACTCTGGGCACTCGGCCGTTGGCCAAAGGGAAGAGGCAGGGCCCGGGTACTGAACCATGGTTGAACTCGACCATTGGTATGATGAATGGCTGACAGCGGTTGGACAACGGTTGGACAGCGGTTGGACAATGGTTGGACAATGATTGGACAATGTTTTGCAAAGGTTGGACAAGGTTTGGCAAAGGTTGACATTCATGGTTGAATTTGAGTGTGGTACCGCTTATCAACAGTGTTGTCAAACATCAACGGTGCTCAAGAAGCAGTGACCCGTTGCCAGCGCATCCGTACCATCCGCACCATCCGCCCGTGGTTCAACCATGGTGAAAAACACCTGAGGTGAGCCTGTGAAAATGCATAGTATTTGGCTGGTTTACAGCTACTACCGTGGGTTTTTAGGCTTTTTGGGATACGATTTACCATTTGCCAGTAGTAAATCATTTTGAGTTATTCATATGCCATTTCCTTGGATACACAGCCACTAAAGATTCAACTTTTCGCATGGGATCAAGGCGCACGCCACCGAGGCATAGGTGATGACCCCCAGCTGCACATCCTGAGGCCCAGTGACGCTCTGCTCCTGGCCCGGCGCCGCAGATACCGGCCCCAAAGTGCGCGGCACAGGAAACTGCCGCGGGACGCAGCGGAGGTCCTGCGGTGCAGTGGGGGTTAATGATTGGATAATGATCAGTCAAGTTATGAAATCTTGGGGATTGAGATATGGTTCATAACTTGACTGGGTATTAGTTATGAGATATTCAATGATTGGATAATTCTCCCTAATGATTGGATTGATGATCTCATTGAATATTGGGGAGAGTGAGTGAATGATATTCTGGTTATTGGTTGGATCATATCACTGATCACTATTTGGTTTGACTAGTAGTAAGGATGTGAACCACATCTTAATGAGCAAGGATATGTATATATATATATATAGAGTGATTAGTAAGGAGAATGGTTGGATGATAAGTATTGGTTGGATGACAATTTCCAGTCATTCACCACGGTATCATTGGCCAAGGATGTTTATTGATTGCAATACTAGGCAAATGATGGGAATGATTGGTTGATAATGCTTCTGAAGCGCTAATAATGTTAACCTCGATCAATACTGGTTATGATTTGATTATTGGTTGGCTAATGATTCATGGCACTACTTTATCAACAATGCTGACGATCAATGTGGCCAACGGTTGATGGTGAATGCTACTATTGGTTGATCATGGGTGCGAAATGGCTTTATCATGATGGACATGATGATTGGTGACAACTGTGAATCATGATATTGTTGATAGCGATAATGGTAATCTAACATATGGAAAGCCACTCTCCCCGATAGGCAAATGATCTACATGTGCTGGATTATCCAGCCAGCCATGTTAGATTCCCAGAGAATAGTAACGCTATAGGTACACCAGCTGTAAAGCAGTGTGATCTACCATTTTTATACGTAAACCAGCCACAAATCCAGGGTTTTCCACGCAACCAGGTCAGGGACTGCCAGAGGGTATCCATCATTGAAGTGTTCCCCCCGCAGGACCAGCGAAACTGCACAGGCGACGGCGCGCCTGGAAATCTCCGCTGCTGGTGCTGCTTGTTGAAGACACGGTTGACGGAGAATGCTGGTGAAGGGCACATTCTTGGTGGAGATAGACATTGCTGACCTTTTTTGGCGCCATTTTTTTGGTGACACCATTTGTGATGACATGTTGGTTAACGCTGGATCATGTTGATAAATTGTTGACTATGGATAATTGATTGATGGACGATGCTGGTAAACGATCGATCGCTAATGTTGGTTAATGATGATTAACCAGTATTGGTGTCTAGCGAATGCTGCTTGATGAAGCTTTATTGATGGAGCAGCCATCGTTTATTGATGTTTTCTCATGGATCAATGACTGATAGTGATTGGAAGTGAGAACCATACTTGAACCAATTTCCATATTGATTTTCAATCAGAAATGACTTGCTGATTGCTTGCAAAGGTTCGTTTGAGAAACGGTGTCAACCAGTAGGTTGATCATAGTTGGTAATGGTTGATACTGTAACGGCTGACAATTTTTGATGACTTTGGATTTTGGGATTCAGACATAGGGATTGGGACGTTGACATTTGTTGAATTTCGATGGTATGGATGGCATTTCCAAACGTTTTCGCTCTGCAGACCTCCATTTCAAGAAACTGCAAACAGGCCATGAGAATGCACAAGATCTATTGACATGAGCATGCTTGCAGAGATAGCATTGAGGTGTCAAGGGGGAAGCATTGATCTCCTGGGCTTATTTTGCTGCGATCCTCATAAACTCGAGCCCTCTCCACAGATCCCCCAACAATCTGAAGCCCCAGCAGTCCACAGCAGTCCACATCGCAGTCCTAGATCATGAGCCTTACTATCAAAATTACAACCTCTTCCTTCACGCGACCGCGATCGTACGTTGACCGGACAGCATTGGAGATTCCACCCTTCCCAGTGGTTCCAACTGCATCCCAGCGCCAGCATCTCCAGAGCCATCTCCAGCGCCATCTGCTGCGCCACTGCTGCGCCATGGGTGGCCGCTTCTCCTCGGAGACGGCCCTGGTGCTCTGCTACAGCGCCCGCTCCCCCCACGCCTTCCCGCTGCGCATCAGCGCCGACGCGGCGCGCGCCGCGTCGGCAGCGGCCATGGGCAGTGCCATGGTGGCCACGGTGCTGGGCTACACCACGAAGCTGACGAAGGAGGCGCCTGGGATCCCTGGGACCCAACGGGGAGGTGGGTCCCAAGGGGGTACCCCACAGGGGGTGGTGGAGCTGACCAAATCTGACCAAGATCCAAGTGATTTGATGAGATTTCATGGTGGTTTGTCATGATTGATGTGAAGAACGTTCTCAGAGATGTCACTATTCTCACCATTTTAGACAAAAAGGTTACTGGAATTTATGCCAAAATTGATTTGTTCACCTGTACTCACATTCCCAAAATGAGCCGCTGATGCCATACCTTTTTGGCGAGCGAGTGTTTGGGACAGGTATCAGAACGCCGAGCAAGGGCAACCCCTGGTAGTTGGGTTCAGGGACCTGGGTGCTAAACAAACCTGTGGAACATAGTGGTATAATTATATAATATAGTAACTAATAGATATAAGGCTAAGAACTAATGATGCTAAGTAACTAATATAAACCAGTTCTGAAATGGTAAGGCTAAGTAACCAAGATAGAACCAATCAGCTAGTGGCGAACCAGAGATTTGATATTTGATATTGACTAATTAACCAAAAAAAAGACTAATATCTCAGAGTCAATCAGCACCGGTTGATTCAACTTCGTATCTCATAGCTGGTTGATGAAACGATTAAGTTTTAGTGAAATTCTCAGCTGCAGGTGTCAACTTTAGAATATGTGGAGGGCAGCCGCGCCCAGCGGCCCCGGAGGTAGGCAAACTTTTCTGTTTTGAAGTTGCACTGGTAGCCATTCTCCAATGATTCGTCATGCTTTGGTATAGCCATTGTCAGCCACAATTTCCCGTCATCAACTATGGCATGTAAAAACTAGCAATCATTGATCCGATGCTAATTATCTGTGATTGTGAACAATGATCACGACAACCATCATCATTACCGAGCATCATTGACAAAAAATCACCTTAACAAAAACACAAAGAATAAAGATCCAATGAACCAAGATGGGTGTTTCTCACAATAGTGGCTTACCCAAAATCATCCAGCCAAACAACCATTTTGTATGTGTTCCCCATTTTGAGAACTACCCAACTGGCAACTAAAATCGCCTCAACCATCCCTGAATTAAATCCTGAATCCCAACAAGCCAATCATATCACTCATCCTGAAAAATCCTAATCACCCATTCATTTTTCGAGTCTTTTCCACCAATCATCTCATCACCAAGTCATCATCTCACCCACCTCCTCCTCACCTCAGATCACCACGGGGGCGAGGCCGGCGCTTCATCGATCTGCCTGCGCCTGCTGCCCCAGCGCAGCGCCAGCAGCCCGCTGGCCACGCCCAGCTGCAGCAGCTTTGCGCATCGGAGCTGTCGTCGCCGACGAGGAAGGCCCGGGACTGCTGGAGGCCGGGAGCCGGGCGCAGCCCACGGGGGGGGAGGTTGTGGCATGGGGAGCCCGGGGAATGCCGTGAGCCTGGTGGGGTTAGTCGGAAGTGGGGCGACCCACTGAGATTGGGACATGCTGATTTTGCAAGATTTGGCACTCTTAACTGGAAGAAAACTGGCATTTTTTTCAGCATGTTGATTGTTTGTGGGTTGACCGGGATCATCAATTGAGCCGTTGTTGATTTTCGGATGTATATGGTTGAGGTTGAGGAAAATGCATGATGCTCAATGAAGCGCAAAACTGTGCTCACGTATGGTTGATGATAGGGGTCAAGGAAGAACAAATGGTGGTTTCTTAAAATAGATGTACTGTAAACCCCAAATCATCGAACATTAACCATCTACAGTAATAAACGAACCAGTTTTGGAGGTACCCTGTTTTGAGAAACCACTAGGATACATCTAGATGCACCAACAATAATCGATCAGCCACAACTGTGTTGGCAAATGAGTTTGACACTTGGCAATTCATCATGGCCCAAAATAGCGAATCACCAATGCTTGGGGCAACCATTGTTTGCGAAGGGTAAGGGTCGCAACTGCTCAAAATCCTAGTTTTACACACCATAGTGTTGTTTTACATGACATCATCATCCAGCTAGAGTTCCACCAGCCAGTTGCAGGTAGACCAGGATCAAAGCTGATCCCCTGATCAACTGAACAGTCGCAACGATCAGCACTCAGCGTGACGCTGGATGCGCTCAGTAACGTTGGATCACCAGCTGAATCAGCAACTGCTGGTACTGCTGGTTAACCACCATCAACTATCAACTATGTATTTGATAGACCAGCTATATTATAGGTAGTGACAAAACATATTAAGATAAATCATTAATCATCATATCTGACCAGCTAGATTACACAATGATGATCATAATCAATATAGTGATTAAGCAATCAGCTAAGCACTGTTAACCATAGATTATGATCACTATTGTTCGACCCCTCATTATATATTGTCGACCGTAGACCTCTGTTTGCCATCGTCGTGAATCAATCATTCGTAACTTTAGCCATCATGAATATCCATGAACCAACATCCTTGACCTACAATAATCAACCATATATCATGATCAATGAACACTTCGATCATGCACCTCATCATCAATTAACCACAAATTAACCATGAACTAATCACTGAAAATCATTGACCACACAAAGAAATCATCCATCCACCATTAAACCACCCATTCACCACCATGAACCACCACCACCACGAACCACGCCTCAGCTCCCCTGGCGCAGCGTCGCCACTCGTGGCGAACGGCGCCAGGCCGTGGTCTTCGGTCGTCCCAACGAGGCTTTGAGTGAGCTGATGCCGCTGGAGGAAGCCACGCTGCAGGTGCCATGGGATGGGGTGGGGAGTGGTGAAGATGATAGGTGAAAGATGTTGATCAATGGATAATGATGGTTAACAAATGGTTAGAAATCATGATAGAATTTATCAATGGATAATGATGGGGAACTATACGGATAACTATATGGTTAGCTATATGGATAATGATGACAGGGTAATATTCACATGATAGGCTGATGTATGCTGATGTCATGATAGGCCAATGATGTCGGTTGATGGATAATGATGGTGAAGTATATGGTTGAAGATGAGTTCATGGTTGTGAATGGCTAATGATGTTGGTTCATGGATGATCATGGTTAACTATAATGGATAATGATAGGTGAATGCTGAACCAGATTATCAATAATGAATGGTTAATCAGATTATGGTCAATGATGGGTGGTTCATGGGTGATTAAGTTCATTAAACACCATTGGTCAATGGATAATGATGGTTGACTAATGGTTAAAAATCATGATAAAACTTGTTAATTGATAATGATGGTTAACCAGATTATTAAGAATGAATGAGTTCATGGTTGTGAATGGTAAATGATGGTGAACTTTCAGAATGAGTGGTTCATGATGACGGCTAGTGGTTCATACTGGTTAATTAGTAGAGATCACGTGGTGCTGCTATTTTGTCAATCCCCAGACTTTGGGAGTGAGCAAAATTTCTGCTGCATGGATACTCAATGAATATCAACAATTCCATGATGATCCATTTGGATGTTTCTCAAAATAGAGGACCCCCAAGTAATGACCAACAATAAGACCTACTATGCTTCATGGCTAATGATAGGGGAGAAGAACCAATCACAGGGAACATACCAACTAAGTGGGGGTTTCTCAAGTCATAGGGCCTCAGTTATCATCCTTGTTCAATCATTCTCTCTTATAGTGAACAACTATTATCCACTATAATGCCCTTTGACTTGAGAAACCTCCATTCAAGTTGTTAACAACTATTGTAGTTATTAATAGTTAACAACTATTTCCACTATTCTCCTCAGAAAAAAAACAGATGCCAAGCACAGCCCGCATTTTTCCCCATGAGCTGAGGAGCTCTATCCCCTGGGCAGCTCCGTGGACGTACGGCTGCTGAGATCCATGCCCTTCGAGCTGCATGGCGAAACAAGGGGTGAACACGCGCCCCAGGGCGGCTGGAGGAACCCGTGGGTGGTCATGATCCAGGACACCATTGTGGTAGCAGCTATGAATGGTGCTAGTGAGTTACAGTGAGGATGGCAATCACATGGTAGATCATGTTGATGATGGTAGTACCATCACGATGTATGGATGTTTACTATGCGCATAAACGGTGGGAATGGCTGCTGTGAATGATATCGTGATTCGTTTGATTGTGGTGTCAAACATGTCGAGATCGTTCCGCATTCCAGTGGTTCTCCATTTTTTTCACTGGCAAATTATGCCAACATTAACCATGAATCCTGGTTTTCATTCACCAATTTTCCAGGAATCCTGGAGTTTTCATTCACTATATCATTGCCGGGTCAATTCACCATAGTTCACCATAGTTACCTGGTACCAAGTTGACCATGAACCTGGTGAAATCCTGGAGTTTTCATTCACCCGACTGCGTTCACCCAATTTTTCACTCACCATCCACCAGTTCGTTCACCAGTTCATTCGCTTAGATCCATGGTGAACGAATGGAAAATACTTGGTTTCCATCACCTGAAGTTTTGTTTCACCAGTTCGTTCACCATTCGTTCACCCATTTTTTCCCAAATTTTCAAAGGCCTTAGCTGTTTCTAATGGAATTTCTACCTGTTTTTTTTTCATGGCACGAAGCCGCTTGGCGGCGCGCCCTGAGGCACTTCCAGGAGCCCGCCACCGGCAGCAGCAGCGCTTCCAGCAGCGGTGTGGGCGCCGCGTCCGAAGCCGCGGCGGAAGCGCAGCCGCTGCGGTCGCCCAAGGCCGAGTGGATGGTGGAGCGGCTGTGCCTCGCCCTGGGGGGGATGGGATGATGTGGGAAGTGGTGGGGGTTTGGTGAAGATGGTTGGGTGGGTGGTGATATGATGCTTGGGATAGGATGGATGATGGGATGGTTGATGGGATGGTGATGGGATGGTGATGGATGATGGATGATGATGGATGGTTTGGTTGGTTTATGATTGGATGCTGATGATGGTGAGGAAGGGTGGTTTTGAAAGCGGTTGATGATTGTTAGTTTTGATGATTCTGTTTTCGTGATTGGTGGTTGAATTGACGGATGCCGCGTTTGTCATGGCTGATGGGTATTGACGGATGGTAGTTCATGATGGTCATGAACAGATGGTTGATGGATTCGAATGGTTAGATAACTTTTTGGAAACATGTTTAGTCAATCTTATTGTTCTGGTTAATAGTCAATCTTATGATTCTGGTCAACTAAACCATCATTCACATTCATTGACCCCATTTCCAGCATAGTAGAGGAAATCATGTTGAGGATGGGTTCGCGATGGTGTGATCCGACAATGGTTGGTCCGTGATGAGTTCTGTGATGAGTGGCTGACGATCAGTCGACCAAAACTAACCATCATGAACCAACCATCATTTACCGTGAATTCCCCCAGCGTTTTCATAGTTCATTTGCTATCAGTAAGCTCTTCTTTTTTACTTTACTAACTATATGATCAATTCCATCATGAGCCAACTATTCATCCCATCACTTAACCATCAAAGTCACCATCAGGATCTTCATCACACCATCCACGGCATCCAAGGCTTCACTTGGCATCCATGTTGGAGTCGCAGTTCAGCACACAGGAGGATGGCGACGGCTACGACGCGAACGCCAGCGACGGCGTGATCGACGGAGACACCGTGCACCAATGGCTGCAGACCGCAGGGCTCAGAGTGAGCCAGTGACAAAAATGAGCAATTTATGAGGATTTTGGAGGGATTCTTTAGGGATTTCTATGGATTTTTAAAGGGATTTAAAGGGATTTTCTGCTGAATTCCTAGGGAGATGCCTTGAGGTTATGCAGGTAGATCATTCCAGGATGAGTAGTTGCATGTTATCATTGCTCATGAGTTGGACAAGACCAGAATGTTCCGACATGTTCAGACTTTGGTTCAAAAAAACTGCTTGGACTCAGAAACTGTTTCGATGATCTTTGAGCATCTAGACTTGGATGAGTGCAGAAGTACAATGAGCAGAGGGATTCATGGTAATGACAAAAAATCGATATTGATATGCACAAGGCATTGTTCTTTTGCAGCACCACTATTTCTACAACCCTCTAGGCATCTTTGACTGTCAGTATTGGAATGCATAGGCAGATGCCTGGAAAGGGGCCACTCATTAGCCATAGGAGCATTCCTTAAAATTCCAACATGCTTGATACTTGCAAGAGATGAACACTGAAGATGGTTGAAATCCCTGCTCATCATGATGAAGGAATGACAAACGGAAATTTGGTATATGCTTTGGCCATGCCCTATGTCTATTTGAATGGAATGCATTGGCAAATATTGGGTCTAGGTTTATTTTGCCTCGAATTTTGCTCTGGCTCATGACAGTGCTCAGATCAATTCGATCATTCCCCACAGCATGCTATCGGCAGAACCAATTGAACAACAGTCAACGAAAAAAAACAGCAACATCAAGCAACCAACAAAGATCAAAGAACCATCATCCATTCAATTCAAAGCCAACATGGTGAAGTCAGTGAAGCAACTGAAACATGTTGAACTCAGTAAAGCTTTCGATGGCCACGTGAGCCATGGAGCCAGTGCCGCTGGTGTCCACCCGGGCGCCTTGGGCGCCTTGGGCAGTCGTCAGCACTAGGGCATCCGGGCGAGCCGCGCCGGCCGCGCCCGGGCGCCGGGGGGGGCAAGGCGGCGGCCAAGCGGCGGCTGCTGCTGCTCTGCGGCGGGGGAAATCGGGGCTTCGCGGCCAAAGATGCGGAACGAAATGAGGCGCGGAGAGAGCGGCGCCAGAAGCCAGCTGGTTGTTGAGACTTTTTGGAAGCATCAATATCTTGGATGAGCAAATTAAGATTGTTGGGTACTAAGAACTATTCTGGCAGATTGTTGGGATTTCATTTTTTTGATGAAGACCGGGGAGCAGAGTGACGAAGATCGGCCACCGGACGTGGACTACACTTTCCGGAAGTGTCTGACAAAAGGGATGTGGATTGGTGCGCTTCCAAATAGAGACGTGGCCATCGAAAGTGCTTTGACGACCATTCCATTTTTTGTTTGAACGAATTCTGGCTGCTTTTTTCTGTGTGCACTTGGGTCCGAGCTGATCCTGGTCATCATCCTGTTGTGGATCCCTACCTTTCACATGGATACATTCGCCCTTCTACTTGTTCTTTCTTTGGGGAATGACAAGGGACTTGCATGGTTGTATTTCCATGCTTTCCAGATTGTCAATGTACATTTTCCAACTTTTGTTATCGATGTTATCCCCTACTGTCGTCAGTCTACATCAGCATATCACATATTTATGGATTAATGTTTGTTATTGGCAATAATTTTTAGAATCACATAAATTCATATAGTGTTTACGTACGGTGGTTTCTCAAAATGGGGGAGCCCCCCAAAATGGTTGGCAATATTATTTGGTCAATGCATGTCAATACTGGTTAGCAACGGTAAACAACCATAAATACAATGGTGATGATCTTCCAGATGCGTTATGGGTGTTTGTCAAGTCACAGGGGCACCCCAGTATCATCCTCTATTAACCATTTACAGTAATAAACAACCTTTATAATTTCGGGGTCCCCTATAGCCCTGTGGCTTGAGATACCACCACATGTATCTACGTTGTTACCTCTTAACTAATAGATATATTTCATGAATATCTATGATACTTAGTATAATGATTATATTGTTATCATTACTATTACTATTATTGTTATTGTTATTCTCTATGATTATCATTACTATAATTGTTATTATTAGTATTATTATTGTTGTTTTTATTATCATATATCTTTTCGCTAAACAAATCACGATATACTAACAATTTATGATACTAATAGATATAAAGTATCTTCATATTATACGAAAAATACGGAACCAATAGATATATTGGTATTATTGCTATATTACTATTATTGTTATTTTATTCTGAACTATTTCATATCAGATACCAATTTATTGTTCTTCTTCTCGTTCTGTTTCTCTTTTCTGCGTTCCCAGGTGACGGAGCTCCTGGAGCAGCTGACCTGCGACTTCCGCGCGCCCAGCGCCGCCGCGCTGCGGCGCGGCGCGCTGCGCGGCAGCTGGCGGCTGATCTACACGAGCTCGCCGGACCTCACGTCGTTGGAGACCTTGCCGTTGCCGGGATGGAAGACGGGCAGAAGCTTGGGCGAAATGCTGGGCAAATGGTTGGTGAATGGTTGGGAAATGGTTGGCATATGGTTTCTATAGTTCTATAGTTGTAGTTGTTAGTTGCAGTTAGAGTTGTTGTTGTTTTAGCAGGGTTACTAGATGGTTGCTATAGATAGATGGAAACACAACGGGTTGGTTGGCGACTCAGGTCGATGAGTGGGTGATGTTGCGAACATGGCTTGATTTCTAAATGCTGGTTTAGACCATGGTCAGCATTGTTGATCGATGCTGATCACTGTTTTTCCAACATGATGAGCTTCGTTTACAAGTGCATGTTCAAGACATGTTGGGTGTACTGGTGCATTTGCTTGGTTGATGTGGTCAAGTGGTGGTCATTTATTCAGCATTAACTAACTGACCACCAATGTTCGGTTGTTTCTGCGCCTTTGCGAGTTGAGTCAACGGCCAGTCCAAGCGGTTCGAATTTTGCGTTTGAACTTTGGTGCAACACGTGGCCTTTGGCCAGGAGCCAGGGGTAACCATATACTCCACAAATGGGGGAGCGAGGCCAGGAGCTATCAGAAGTGTTACGAAGTGTTCCAACCAACTGGTAGACTGCCGTAGACTCGTGCCAATTTGTCTCCTAGGAGTGGGTCAGTCGTTCCTGACCAGCCGCTTTGCCCGGAACGAGATCGATTTCTTTTCGCCGCTGAACAGCAAAGTGACGCAACTCGTGAACTGCACCTGGAATCTCCCGGAGCCTTTGGAGGAGGGGCGGAGGTACAACCATGAAGAATTTATTCAGCAGTAGACATCGTGGTGAAAAGCTGTTGAAAGCGGTGGCCTATGGTGGATTGTAATGGCGGACATAGATGAGCTCATTAGTCGATAGTGTTTAACATTGGTCAAGAACTCTCGGCCCTGGTGGGGCCCAACTGCTGATTGCAATTGTTCATGTTGACCAATCAACAGAACCATCAACAGTTGATCCATCAATGGTTCTGGACCTACTTCAAGCAGAGGTCAACTGTGGTACCTGAGTGGTTCACCCCATGGCCTTCACCGTGGAGCGCAGCGTCAGGAGGACTTCCTGGTGCAGCTGGCGTTCAAATACAGTGCCACCCAGCTGGACGACCTGGGCCTGCCCTTGCCGGCTCTGTTGCTGCCACTGCCGCCCGCCGTTGGGACCTTCCAGGTGGCTGGGACGTGGTTGTTCACCATCGGATATGCATGGAGTGGTGGTGGTGGTGGTGGTGGTGGTGATGATGATGATGATGATGATGATGATGATGATGATGATGATGATGATGATGATGAAATCATGGTGCTTTGTGCAAATGAAGAACGGTAACCATTTGCACACCCTCATACAGACGTAGGGAATCGACAAGATGTCCGGGAGAACCACCATGGCTCTTTCTGGTTGTCCCTGGAGGCAACAATGACACCCCTGCAACGGTTTAGCCAGCTGTTCGCCACATCACTGAAACCAAGCTTTTCCAACATGTTTTGAACGGTTAGCCAGGGTGGATTATTGGCAACGGAAGATTGTTATTGATAAACGACGACAATATTGATGCTATTGAACCAATCTCAGCAATCAATACAAGTTCACTCCTGTGGGGTCATATCAGACAACCAGCGATAGGATTTGGGTCGACATGGGCAGCAGGTCGCGTATGTGGATGAGGACCTATTAGTGCAGCGGACACGGCTAGGGACTTCATCCGTGAATGTCTTGCTGAAGGAAAGCAGTTGATCTGAGGGGCCCTCCAGTCGTTCGCAATTTGTTGGTGAACTAATAGCCAGGCGGGTTAACAGCTGGGCAACTACCAGTAAATAGCAAATCTTCACCAACTTGTAATGTCACTGGGGGCCCCATCTTGAGCCAACAACGACATGGCTCGAAAACGCAGATGCTGACAGTTGGTTTCGCCAGAAAATCGACCAGTGAAAAATTGCGTCCGCTGCGTCGCAAGGTACTTACACTGAAACATTTGGAGTCGGATATGGTGGTTTCTCAAGCCGGCTTGGGGACCCCGAACTTATGGTTGGTTTATTACTCTAGAAATGGTTGATGAAAGGATGTACAGGATAACTGGCGGTACTTATCACTTGAGAACCCACCATATTGTTAGGTTAACTTGATTTCGTTGAATACTACGAATAGTAGGTACCCCTCAGACAGGGGATAGCTGGATTTAGTTGAATATTACTGGGTATGTACCCCTTAGTTGACTAATTTCATTGGTCTAGAAGCAATAAAACGGTTGCTATCTCCTGATTGCTTCATACTCCCGAGAATTCAAGTTCTGAGTAAGCAAGATGACTTTATCGAAAAAAAAAGGTTTCTTGTCTCTCATGGGTTCAAGATGCTCAATAGGGAGGGTTGCGACCTGGTCCTCCCGGTAATTTTCATTGCAACAAAATAACGGGCAGCTCGATGCTCATCACGTTGAGTACCAGGTAGATATCAGGAAAGTGAAGTCAATTACAACCATTGGGAACCTTGTTGGTTCTTTTGCATTGATCCACCAAGTCATCTTCGGGTTCCCCCGTGGTTAAGTTGATGGGTGCAGGTGGGCAGGACTGAAACCATTTGAAGTCTGGTTGATCGCTGGCACGTTCCAGGAATCAGCTGCCTATCCAGCTTTGGAATTACCAGCTATAGATTAGATACCAAGGTTGTACCAGCTAACCATTCCAGCTATTTTTAATCTTCAACAAGCTATAGGTAAAGCAATGGTTAATGATGGGGAACCAGGGGTACAGGCTTTTGACCTGCAGCTATATGCATTTTCGAAAAAAAAAAAAAAAAACAATTATACTGTAGCAGCTAACCATTTTGGGATAGCCTGATATACTCTCGTGTGTGCTATATTGGGATAGAATCTGGTAGGGACATCATGTTACTGCCAGAAAAACGCTTTGGTCTTGACTGATGCTAAGTAATCATTGATAATTAGTGGTTACTCATCATTAATAATGATTTCCATTCTTACTAATTGCTATCTATGGTCCTGGCTCATGATTTTTCTTGTGGTTCATGGTAGCAACCAATGACCTGACGGTTGGACCAACAAATGAAAATTGGTAGACTCAGCCGCTGGAAACTGCTGGGACTTCGCCATGGGGACAGCCGGCGGCTGGTACAACTTGTGCACAGCTGGGAGATCTTCCGGTGTAGCTCCAGCGAGGATGATGGGAGATGGACAGAACCATGTCTTGATTGTCACTGTTGCGCATCAATGAATCAATAAGCGCCGTGATCAGATGGTACATATATAATAGTTGTTAAGATAGTTAGAAGTTGATATGTCTCTTGCTGTACTTTTGTTCAGATCATAGTCGGAGTTCCCCATCATTAACCGCGATCAACTGCCAAATTATGAATTGATACCAAGCGTTATCAACTACTGACAATCATCTACCGTGCTCAATAGCCAAGCTATGAATCAATACTGAAGGTCATCAATTTTTGTTGGACCACCACATTACCCCTATTTACGTTGTCAATTGTTATTTGACCACTACATTTCCCCTATTGGCCTTTTTTTCCCGAATGCGTAGCACGGGTTCTCGTTTCATAGTGGGGGTCTGGGGGTGGAGACGTGTTCGCTGGACGTTGCGTTTACGTTCGCAACCGTTCGCAA
>VSDK01016729.1:34275-58488 GCA_009767595.1 Symbiodinium kawagutii
AAGAGTGTCTCACCAAGAGTGTCTTACCAAGAGTGTCTCACCAAGAGTGTCTTGCAAGAGTGTCTCACCAAGAGTGTCTTCCCAAGAGTGTCTTCCCAAGAGTGTCCCACCAAGAGTGTCTCACCAAGTGTGTTCCACCAAGAGTGTCTCACCAAGAGTTTCTTACCAAGAGAATTCGACCAAGAGTGTGAGCATTCGGGTTCGTGGGCTTCATCTTGTTTCAATTTCATTTTGCATATATTATTGATGATGTGAGAAGAACATAGAAAGGTCATCATGGTTGCTATATCCATCATATTCCGTCATTATGCAATGATTTAGCACATGCTACGTGAATGTATATACATATATCCGTACTATGATAAACTAAATGCATCTACATGTGTAAGGCAATCGTTTTTACATATATGCATCTTTTTATATCTATATACTCACATACATCTATGTATCTATGTATCCATCATTTCACCTGACAAAATGACCCCAGTCCCTTGGGGCATTTCCTTTGCAGGTGAACCCAACTCCTGATGAGGAACAGGACCAACAGGACGCGGCCCTTCGTCGATGGAAACAGGCCCATGGTGGGCCGAATATCGGGCTGATCAACGGGCAGATTCGATGATCGGCCATCATCTAGCCATGTCGTTCAAATGACTATGATCATTCAAGGCTTATGATGGGCTTCTGGGTATTGACTATCAACAGTTGTTCACCATCTGATTTGTTTTTTAAAACATGGTTTAATGGATTTGGGGCGATTGTTAGTATTAGACATAATCTTTACTAAATGGCTATTGGCCATAGATTTTGACAGCCTGTTGGCATTGTAGCAATGATCGTGAACAATTGGTACTACCATAGAGAGCGATTGCAGGCAAAACAAATAATGCAACATTAAATAGGCATCATCCAGCCATTTCATGTCATGATAAACATGTGTTCATTGATTTGCAGTGTTATGAGCATCAGATTGTCTTTCAAAAGATGAATCGCTGAACAATTATCAATTATGATTGCGCATAAATGGTATAACAATTGACCATGAGGATGTATGATAAGTCCAATCATCCAGATTTTGGATAATACTAATTTTTCAGAAGTATACATACAACCGGACCATCAGTTGCGGTTCATCATGGTATACTTGCACTATAGTCATCCATATAACTTGACAGGTACAACAACTGACTCATCCATAAATAATCAATGTATATATACACACATATATACATATATGTACAATAAATACGTATATAGATATATAGATATAGATAATACATGTATGTTTATTCATTTATACATTTATTCAAACAATACATATATCATATATTCTATACATGAGATTGAACCATGTCATCCTTAGCCAGCCATCAGTGAAACCCACCGCCGTTACATCCTCCACTCCTTCCGCGCCCCCGATGGACTCGTTGCTTCGAGGCGCAGATCCGCGACTGGCTTCGACGGAAGGAGGCGGAACGGCTCTCGCGTCGGCGGCTCAGGGGGCGTGCGGCTGGGAGCCGGGGAGTTGCGATGGTCGTTTTTCTATGGTGAGATTATGGTTGTTTAGGTATGGTTAATGAATTAGTGGGAAGTTTATGGTCAACTGTTGTTAAGTATGGTTGTTTACTATGGTTAATGGTGGTTAAGTAGGGTGATATTGTGGTGGTTGACTGTGGCTAATGTTTTTCTTTGGTTTGCTATGGTGAATGGTGGTTAAGTGGGGTGATATTGTGGTGGTTGACTGTGGTTAATGATGTTCTTTGGTTCGCTATGGTCTGGTCATATCGTGGTCTGCTCATCATTGCCATGGTTGATACTGGTTGGGAGGGAGGCCAGGAGCCGTGAAAGGGGTATCGGTGGATCCCTTCCGGGGAGCGAGGACAGGAGCGGCCCCCAGGAGTGGCCACTGAGCAAATGGTAGGACTCCATGAAAAACTGCTTGGTGGCTTTAAAGATATCTTATAGGGGATTTTATTTCCTAATGAAAAGATCTGGAAAGCAGATTGAATGGGATTTAAATTCGATTTTATGCCTTGTCTTGTCTATCATAGGGGATAATAATCAACAGTAATGGACGATTTATCTTAGTGATGATCCAGTTATAGCGGCAAATCTAGTGAGAAATATCAACAAACAGAGACATATGTTGCTATTTCTTACTAGTCCATGATAATCGCGAATACCAACTAGTGAGACACAGCAACAGATAGCAAAAGATAGTCACAATAGCTGTCAATGAGGAGATTGGGTCATGTCAATGGAAACGACTGATCACCTGAGATTGGGATGATTATCCCATTGATATCCTCCTAAGAATTGGTTACCAGAACAGCTTATCATCAGGTTGAAGAGCTGTGTTCGGAAATCGCATGCTGAGACGAGCCAGCATCATCAACCATGATCAGAGCATTGCAAGGTATGGTTCCCAAGCAAAGCTCTGAAGCTTGTGAATATATTTGACAACTAGCAGTTTCATCTGGCTGGTGGTTGGGAGGGAGCAACTGGGAGCCGTGCATACTGGGTATCCAGTGCTATCCCTTTGAATGGGGAGCAAGGACAGGAGCGGCCCCCAGGAGTGGCCACTGACCAACTGGATCTGCTAGCACTGGCAGATGCAAGAAATGTTTGTTGCTGACAGCTTGATCTCACTCCCACATTGTAATGATTGTCATGACAGCAGTCCTCCCAACAGCCTGTTGGAGCATCGTTTTGGAGCACCGAACGTGTCTTACCTGGCCTAATGAAATTGAAGATTACAGCAACTATACCTGCGGTCAATGGTGAGTTGATGGTATGTGATTCGGTGCTTACTGACTACATATCAGCAATTGCAGTCGGCGTAGTGGGATTGACAGAACAACCAGCAGCAATTCTTTACTCCTGCGTTCAATTATGCAATTTTTCTGGTGGTATTCTAGGACCTGATTAGTTTGGATGCTGATGTTCCCTTTTGAACACACATTCACATCACCATTATCAATCACGATTCATCAGCGGCCATTATATATTAACCTTCATCGACCATCCTTGCGAACGGTTCATCATCATGATTAGCCATCACAAGCCTGTGCTTAAGCATCCACCCTCATTGACCATGGTTATGCACCATTGTTCTTCACCATTACCAATCCCTTGCCCCACCATTGCCGCACCAACGGGGTTGGTTTCCTGTTTAAATGATGGCTAAGGCCGAAGGCAGCAGCAAAAAGAGGACGTGGGTTCTTGTGGTTAGACTGAGAGTAGGTAGGAAATAGTAGGGTAGGTCGTTGACACAACAAACAGGAGGTAGGAAATAGTTAGTTTTTAACAAGAGTAGGTAATAACAAGAATTAGTATTAGTGATTAGCAATATTAGCAATAAATAGTAGGTATTAACAATAGGGAGTAGTGGGAGTGCAAATGGATGTTGCTGTTGTTGATGGCCGTGTTTGCCCACCTCGAAGGTGCAATGATAGTGAAGCAAGGTGGGTTGGGCCTCCATGTCAGCCCCTGATTTCTTCGCTTGTGAAGCTTGGGGATTGCCCAACTTGGTAGTCTCTAACCTGGTTGCGCTAAATTCATCACCTGCTTTGTAAGGCGATTCACAGCCAGAAATGGTGGATTTCTATATCCAACTGGCCAGCTGGGGACATGGTGGTCCCACCTCTGGACCCGTGGGACTCTGGGGCTCAGGACGACATCCAACGAGAAGAGCAGGAATACCAAGACTTCAGACGCTACGAGAATGAGGTGATCTCGCTCGAGGGAAGAATGGTGGGTGAGTTCCGCAACTAGCATGTTGAAACAACAAATTCTTCAGGTCAATCAATAAGGAAGGTCAATGTTCAACCACTCATGATGAGTCCAATAGACAGTTCAAAAAATCAATTTGTTAGTCAATAGCGGTTCATGTCCATTGTCCATCCTAGTCATCCTAATCAAAGTTCAATCACTATTGATCAACCGCTATTACCAACCAGGAAAGGTTCATGGCTCATGGTCAGTGACTGTGGTGAATAGTGGTTGGCAATGGTGATATCGACCATGATGAAACCTGGCGCTTGGTATAGGGGTGTACAGCCAACAATGACCAGTAAGATTGGCTATCCTGGTCATGTTTGATTACTTGAACCCAGTGATGTTTTGCGGTATCGTTATTCTTGGGAAATTCTCCAGTGGTGTTCAAAATCTGTGTTGATCATATCCTTATGATGGTTGCTTACTTCGAAAAAAGGATGCAGGACCCTGAAAGATTACTCGCCTAGCAAAAACTGTGGGTTCTTGAGTTCCGTGGTCGCATTTCAGGGTATACCATGGATGAAAGTCCTTCACCAGAAACTATACATTCCCCTCACCTTTGGTATTCTCTCCAGCGTTTTGTTCTCCCAATGCTTTCTCATCCATCTTCAATGTGCAATAGTATGCATAGGATAGCAATCATCCATATTCATATGTGGTGATTTGGCAAAGGGGATGGTCAGACGGATGTCAACAGCCATGAACCTCTTGGGAATCATTCACAATGGCTCACATGCAGACTACTGACAATATCTTCCTGACATGTACGGACCTTGTCGACATGGACACCCAAAATGTTTGGCTTTCCGGCCAAACATGACCAGTTTCGGCTGGTTCAGGGGTAACACTATCCATGTTAATCATTGATATGGTGGTTTCTCAGGATATGATAGGGGTAACCCGAAAGCATCCAATATTAGTGATTTATAGTAATAAACCAACCACAATCTTCACATTGCCTGACCTTCCCCACATGTTCCAAGATCTTCACAGGTTCAGTTGGCCACGCAGGCCGCATTGCAACGGCAACGGAGCTGGCGACTGCACATGGCCGAGGTTCGACGGCAGGCGTGCTGGGTTGGTCATTGGGTGTCGGGTCGGGTTGAGCTTCGCACATTGAGTTGATATGTTGGGTGAGGTTGGGTGGATTAGTACATGGGTAATTGCTCCATCTATCAGTTGCAAGGGGCGCCCAGCGCAACTGCCACTGACTGAAGCTTCAGGTCTTAACCAGCGGAAGATTCGAGTTGGCAAATGGTTCTGGGTTTCTGGTGGAGCTGTTCTTTAAAAATGGTGCCTTGAAATGTTGCCAACATCAGTACAGCTTCGTGTAACAAGAAGCCAAGAGGCAACTAAGATTTTTCCAGTGAGGTTGTGGACTGCCATGATGATTTGAGAAGAACCCAAGGGTTTCACAAGGTGGGCCCCCTAGTAATAAGTGGGTTAATGAATCATTTACAGTAACTATACTTATCTCTACCATAACTAGTAATTAGCCCACTTAACCCTAGTTCTAAACTAACTTCGCTAAGTTGGAAGATCACAATCTACCAACTAGCAAGTAACCCACCTAACTTACTTACCCCCAACGGGGGATCCTCATCGGGATCGGTGATCTTCGAGGGGGCGGTGGAGAAGTCGCCAGGAGCTCCAGCTGGAAATGGATCACTTGATTTGCCCCGACTCCTCTGGGGACCACGAGCGAAAGGTGTCTCGTACGCATCGTCGGGCGGTGGAATGTGATAGCTTTGGGAAGATGAACATGGCCATCAACCGATCATCATTCTGTCCATTTTGTGGATGTTCACTGATATGATTTGGGCAATCACCTGCAAACATTGATATTTCTGAGAACAAGCGTATATTATCCTATACTAAGCGTTACCAACCATCAGAAAACATCATCAACCAGCTGAACAATTAGCTTAGGTCCCTTCTTTACAGCCAGAGCAGCCAAGTAGTTTGCAACGATTGCGGCCATCATGAACCATGCCATAGTCAAGCATCAATAACCACAATTGACAATGACCATCAGTACACCGCTACCCATCACCCCTCACCAGTACTCAACCATCACAATCAACTATTCATTCACCATGACTTAACCATGAACTAACCCTGAATGACTAACCCTGAATTACTATTCACCGGTAATAACCATCAGTAAACTATTCATTCACCGTTACGTGACCATGAATTGACTAACCCTGAACGAACCAGTACTAACCATCACCGTGCGCAGCCATCACCGTGCACAGCCGGAATCTCCCCATTGAGGCCAGATTAGGTTCCAAGACCTTGGTGGCCTATTCCACGCCTCGGGTTGGTCGCAGGACCGGCCGGGGGCTGTGCCTGACCTGCTTCCCGCCCGGCGATATCAGGTCATGGTCAATCAGTATCAAGTGTTGAGTACAATTATTGGTTGATCTGAGTCGGACATAAGAGGACATACCAACCTCAAGTGTTTGGTAAATATTAGTAGTATTCAATGGTACTACGACATTGCTTGGCTGGACATGTTGATACTCGAGCATTGCGTTGTGATCGCTAGCGCAGTGTCCAGCTTCGGGTTCAGTGCCTTTAAGCAGCTCCTGACGTCGCGATGGGTTCCGAGTTCCTCCATCGTTGGCGATGTCTCATCTGCTCACCATGGGAATTGTTGATTTTCATGCGTGATGGTTCGTGGGTGATGGAAACAATGGCGCTGGTAATTGCAGTTATTTGTCACAATTGGTCTGTTGTGAATCACTCATTGGCTCGTTGTTTCTCGTTTGTAGATGGTTGCTATTTAATGGATTCGCGTGGATGATTGACCATGCATTCATTGGCTGTTGATGAAGATGGCCAACTATTATACTTATCACAATCATTTGATAATATGGTGCTTTCTGAAGTCATAGGGGACCTGAAAGTTATGGTTGGTCTATTACTACGAATGATAGACGTTGGATGATTTAGGAGTACCTGTATGACTTGAGAAACAATCATATAGCCACGTCATTCGAATGACTAAGATCATTAAAGGGTCAATTCTGGATGATAAGTGGAGGTACCCCCATGGCTTGAGAAACCATATGAGACAAGAATGATTCACCATCAACTGTCGTCACCTACCAGGCTGGTAATGGTAGACCTTTTTGATCCCCAGGGTGATGGCAAATCAGAATCTATTTATGGTGAAAATGATAGTGGGTTACTAAGTAACGGATCAATCAACAATCATGATTGATCCATTTCTGAGTTGATTGTTAGTCAGTACTTAGCCATTGATTAACGAGGAATTGATTAGCCATCACTAACCATTGACTAGCCTCATTGAGCAAATTAGCCATTAATTAATCATCGATCACAACCATTATGAACCATTAATACCATCAATTCACTGTTGTTATTGTTGTTGTTGTTGTTGCTGTTGTTGTTGGTGGTGGTGGTGGTGTTGACTCCCAGGACTGTGGGCCGCCTGTCTCGGTGTCGTAGCGCGGGCGCCGGTTCCAGATCTGCACGGTGAAAGCCGGGCGAAGTTGTCTGGGAAAACGCCCATCTTCGGAGGGAAAGCGGCAGCATCTGTTGGTTGTGCTTGTCATTGGTGATAGTGAATTCCCAATGGTGGCGAACAACTGGCAACCATTACTTGTGGTGGTAATCCAGTAATTAGATTCTGGCACTGCTATTTTGTATTTTGTGGTGTTTTTTGTTGATCTCGCATGGTTAATTTTGACTCATGACGAATCATGATTCTTCATGATCCATTTGTTCTGACGCATGGGTGGTCGGAAAAGCTGTGTATTGATTCATGATGTTTGCAACCTGTTAAAGAGGTGTTCATCAGGGTCAATACTATTACTAGGTGATGGTCACTAAGTTGTGACTATCACCAATGGTTGTTGATGATTGACTCCCATGGCAAGGCTACAACCATTCTGTTTGACCCGAAAATGACGCTCAGAAAAGGGCAGAAATGGACTTCACAACTACTCCAACAAGGCCCTGGTTTTCAACTTGAAGCAAATTCCACCGAAGCAGCGGCTTGGAAGTTGTAGACTCGGGTGATTGCTCACCAGCTTCGAATTGAATGGATCCCACTTTCTGATTGAAAGCTTGTTACGCATCCAAATTGCAGCCCTCCATTTGCGAAAAGCGCAAAATGGTGACAAAGCATCACATGAAGCTTCGGAAAAAGCAGGGCAACCAGCAAGACTCTCGGCCGCTTGAGCCATTGAGCATGCTGGAGGGGGAATCCTGCATACTCCAGCATCGTTCTCACTGTCACAGCAGCTATTGGAACACGTGGTACAGGTTCCAGGTGCTTGGTTCTCTGTGAATCATCCAGCCCCCATTCGCCAATCCATGATTTGGCCATGTTGAGCTTTGCTCTGTACGTAACTAACCATTTCCAGTGATGATGTGACACACGGTCCAGCCTTCTCTCCATAAATTTGGTATATGATTTCCAGATGATTTCAAAATACAGCACATTTCCAGATGATTTCAAAACCACGGAAAAAAAAAACGCCGTGGTTTCCATGGTGGATTTCTCGACCGGCAAGGCCCTGGATACCTGCCTGTCGGTGGTATCCAGTCTAGATGACGGGTTGCACCTGAGTTGGGGGTTTAGGGATGCCCTGCATCCCAGTGTAGCAAACACCTCACCCTGTAGCAGGGTCTGACAATTACTGGGATGAAATCATCAAGATCCATCGGTTTCTGCAATTCTTTTGACCAGGAGCTACTGAGCATATTTGTGTGGCCTCGAAATTTTGGCGGCTTGATGGGTTGATTCTCCTCAAACTTGGATCCAGACATTTCGCATGTCACATTTCTCCGCTACTGGGCTTTGGAAACCACAGCATGGCTTTAAGCTTCGGGAGATGCCAATCTGATGAGGAACTTTGTGCCTCCGAAGTCATAGGTCCCTTGGGTTGAGTTTCCTTGCGAAGTCAGATCTGCAGCTGGTGGCCCACAGATGCAAGAAGGTCATGGTAGCTCATGCGCCAAAAACCATACTACTGGTGACTGAGATGATTTCGAAATATTTCGACAATTTGAGCATCTGCAGATTTCAACTTCTCAATCTTTGTCACTTCACAGTCATTGTGGTGCCGAACAAGTCTGCCAAACCCTCTGGAGCCTTGTCCGTTTGAGGCTGGAAGCTCAGAACAGGTGGCACAGTGAGTTCATGACCAGAGTGGATGCCAATCATCCCCTATCCACAATCCTTAACCATGATATGGCAGTGGGTCAAAACCCTGTACCCCTGGTCCCCCTATCACTAACCATTGTTTTCCCTATTATTGTTGGTTAATTATCATATATCCCTGATTGGTTAGTTAATATTGACCCACAGCCATGTTTAGCATGACATTTTACTCCATCAGCTGGCTGGACAATTTCCAATCGGTAAATGATCTGCAACCGTGGAGTTTCCAGATCTTCCAGCCAGCCATGCCAGGTCACCAGAGGGTAACTAGTTGGTGGGTTCAAACATTTTTTACTATTCCAAATGGATCCAAATGGAATTATTAACAAATTGTTGCTCGACAAACATATTTTTCATGACGGGGTGGTGAGCACCCACCGACCAGGTAACCATCATCCATTCCTTTCATCACACGTTCCCAGCACCGCGAGCCGCCACCGTTGTGCAGACTCAGGGCTTGCGCTGCAGACCTGCTGGAAACCATGGAGGTTGGGGCAGCGAAATTCGAGTAAGAAATTCATGAGGCAGTTGAGCTGGTCATGAACTGATCTTTGATCCGGTGGGTGCTTTGTTTCACATTTTTTGAAAACAACAATTGGTTACAAGTTACGCATCACAGTAATGATATCAACTATACTTGGGTCGCATTGGCAATAGTTGATATTTTTATCGACCACTATAGTACCCATGGTTAGTGGATAAACAAACATATTTTTCAGACGAATTGAAACCACCAAGCAGATGATGTTAGTCACACTGAGCAGCTTACTGTATCTATCAGCACCACTGCTGCCAGATACTGCGAAATAACATGTATAGACATGGGTGTTTCTCAAACTGGGGAACTCCCAAAATAGTTGCTCTATTTCTACCAATGGTTTCTATTGGATGATTTGGGGGGTCCGTATTTTGAGAAACCACCACACGAGTCTTGAAAAAAATCACCCACTTTAAGAGTTTCTCCATGTCTCTTCGAGAAGTGGATCAAGCATTCGTCCGCCTGCTGGATGTGCTTGATTGATGGATTGATCTTTCACCCACGGTTGAGACTGCCATCATTTGAAGAAATGCATCAACAAAATCAAATGGACCATATATGGCTTGATTCTCATACTTGGCATGATGTACATTCGTACAATGTTGTGTTCCGGAGCATCTCCAGGCATTTACAATAGCATTTGTTTCGGACATCGTCTTGTTATGTTTATTGTTGACCCTCACAGGCGGTGTTCATGATGCTTACTGACAAGTAGATTAGGATTACACAAATTTTTAAACAATGGTGATTTGATTGTTAATTGATGGTATGATGGCTGGTGCAGGTGAAATAATGGATGAATCACCATTGATGCTGGCATATCATTTCTATTTCACCCTGGTTTTGGGGTGGTGAAATGGCGGTTCAATGGCGAAAATAGTGGCTAAATATCTATTAAAGAACCATTATCAATAACCATATGTAACTATTGACAAAGTAATGACTTGGTGGAATGATTATTGAAGAACCATTTGACCATCATTAATGATTATATATATATACATATATATATATATGTACATATTGTTAAAGAACCATCATTTAACAGCTGAAATTGTGGCCTGGCACGCCTTGGTCGCCTTGGTCGCCTTGGTGGAACCCCGGGAGTTCCAAGTTCCGCGCCGCAGGTGGTTCTCCTGAGCAGTGAAGGCTTGCCCGAGGGCTCGGTGCTCTCGTTGAAGTGGGAAGGCCCAGAGGACCGCCACACTGGCGCGGTTGGACCGGTGGGGCCAGGCTGGTGGAGCCCTGGTGGAGGCATGGGCAACCGAAACGCCGCCCCCGTAGGTGTCGAGTGCTTCCGAAGGTGAGTGAAAATTTGGATGGATTATTTTTAGGGGTGTTGTGGTTTGACAATGGTGCTTCTTTCAGAACTGAGGAAGCTTAAGATGACGAAATCTATCAATCAGGAATGGCAAAGCTACTTTCCAGTTGACACACTGTTGGTTTTACAAACTGGCCCCGGCATAAATCAAGCCCTCGATGAAAAAAGTACCTTAGCTACTCCCCATGGTCATTTGTTTCAGAGCTGGTACTTGTTGATGGCTGGTTATGAAACAGTCCCCAAATAAGGACTGGTGGTTGGCAATGTTAGGTGGTAAATGATAGGTGATTGACAAACTAATAGGCTGAGGATAGGTGGTACATCAGTCATTGATGATTAACGGTGAGTAGTAGTGATATGCATATTTCTTGTGCATACATCACTTCTGGACAGGTCTTGCAACTCCAGGGCCGCCCAGTCTTTTTCCTGCCATGGGTGGCGGTTGACCGTCGCCCGTTGGGCCCCACGCCTGAGGTGGGGTGATATGAAGCGTCAAGCGCCGGTCGGGGAGCGCCAGTGGTGAGGAAGCCGTGGTCGGGGAGAGGCAACCAACCATGGTTCATTGTGGTTGATGAACGGTGTGATTTTTCTGAGTTGAATTGATGGTGCTTCCTTGTTGCAGTGAGTTGATGATTAACAGTGGTCTGTAAGGATTGACTCATCACAGAGAAACGGTAGTTAAGAATGGTTGACAGTGGTTGATGAGATTTGATAAGTGGGTGATCACTTATTAAACGGAAGATCTAGAGATCCCTAAACCACCTCCGCTGGTACCAGTTTGGACACCAGTATCAGTGACCAAGCACGGCTATAATTGACAAATGTGGTCATGGTAATCAGACATCAAATACAGCAACGAAAGTGGATAGTTGAGCATTTTCTTTGAGCGTCAACATTGAGTTATGATGAATTATGAACTTCTTGGGTGATGAACCCTTCGGCAACTTCCCCCTGTGGTATTCTTTGTTTGAATATTTTACCAGCCAAATTATACCGTTCCACAGGCTTTGTCCTGGGAAAAACTATCCCTCTGAACCAACCACTGCAGTATAATAAAGAGTCACAGCTGACAAACGCGCAGATGCAGCACACTGATCCAACAAAAAAACCCTTGCAGCTGATTCATAGCTGTGCATGAACATGAGAGCAGCTGCACATTTGCGTGCTGTTTGCCATTCACGATCTGCATTGTTGACTGACGATCAATCCTGAGGATGTAGCTATGACCCCAACGAGGCTATGGCAACTCAGTAAATTGCCCCTAGAGAGGTTTCACGAAAGATTGGCGTAGCTTCATTTCATTGAATTCTAATTTATTAATATAATTTATTATAAAAAACATTTTAATATATTAATAATAAACATAAACAAACGATTTTTCTATTCCCATGCCCAAGAATTCCTACCATGCGATTTGCGGAAAAGTTGGCGCTGCCGTCGAGGTCACCCAACAAGGCCAACCCTTTCGTTTCAACGACTCCGCAGTGCATCCCATGCAGATGAAGGCGGGTGATGATTGGTCCATGGTTAGTGGTGGCTAAGTAAGGGTAAACTATAGGCTAAAGGGGATGATAAGCAACAATGAGGTTGATGATGGGTGATGGTTAGTTCATGTTGAGCTGCATTTGTTATTGTTTTTGGATGCTGAGAGATGTGGACTAGAGTTTCCACTTGTTGCGGTTTTCTTCCAATGAATGCATGCTTTGTCGCTGTTTGTTCTTCCAGTGAGGTCAGTTGCCATGCTAGCTTTCGTCACCTACCCCTGGCATCAAGTTGTTTTCGGATGGTGAGAGATGTGGCAGGGATCAGCTGACATATGCTCTCAAAAATGCAGCTTCGACTGAGACCACTATTAATCACTATGAACCTCTATTCAGCGTCTAGCGAGCCTGGGGGACCTTGCCAAGAGCATAGCTCACAAAATCCAATGTGCAAGAAAACATGATCTCTTCAATAGTTGGGGCAAGACATCAGAAAAAATCAGAAAACAGATTCTTAGACACGTCCATGGCAAGTGTACGCCTGAAATCTATGAATAACCTGACTGTTCACCAATGATTGTCAACTGATGTCAGGCGTCACTCATGTCTAAGTCTGAATACCTATGGTTAATGATTAATGGTTGTTTCTCAAAATAGGGCACCCAAACATGGTGGATTTTTAACTATAAATGGTTGATACTGGATGATCTGGTATCCTTGTGAGAAACCACCATGTATGAATCATCATCAACCACAAATCATTGTGAAATACGCTTACATCATACTTCTAACATCTTCTAACCTATGGTTAACGGCACCTATGATTACCTCACATGGCTTCACCCCCAGAAATCCCCACAGGTGGAAGTGCTGACGCCCATGGCGCCTGCCCAGAGTGTGCCCATCGACCCAAAACAGGAGGGGACGTGGGGCCAGCGTGGCGTGGCCAGCGTGGCGGAACTGGGAGGATCTGAGAGGTTGCCCGGGATGACAGAGATCCATGATTTGGGGCAACCACCAGAGATGAGAAGAACATACAACTCTACGTACGAAAGGCACAACTCAAGCCGCACAATGTGGCTACCCTCTGGTAAACTAACCTGGCAATGAAAAATTCACCGGTTTCTGCCCGTAGCCATGACGATTGATGGCATAAAACTAAAGTTCCCGGGAGATTTTGCCTCGAACCAGCGAAGGTGTTGACGGGAGATTTTGCCTCGAACCAGCGAAGGTGTTGAAGTTTCTTCAGACATTTGTGTCTGCAGCAGCATCTGGGGCAGTTCATACTGAGAATCCCCAACCTTTTCTGACGGTGGAAAGCTGAGGCGTTTCAGTTCATCGCCCAAATCACCATGCATCCCTGGCTATTGATTCAATGCCCCACCTTTGCAACCAAAAACAACTGCCAGTGTTTCTATGGCTATGGGTCATTAATGAACCAATAATGAGGGGTAACCACCAACAATAACAGGGAAAACAATGGTTAATGATAGGGGGAACCAGGTGCACAGGGTTTTGACCCACTGTCCTATGAAGGTTGTGTGTCAAGAGCCGGTACCCTGAAGCAATCTCTAAGCCATGCATCCCCGGTGCCACGGGACTCCGTGGGGACAGGACGTTTTCGAAGTGGCCTTTGACTCCAGCATGAAGGCTCTCTCCGGTGCTGACGACGGCTATGGGGAAAACGTTGCAGGAAAGTTGAAATTAATGTAGATCCATAGGGGTCAATAGCCAACAATCATAGGGAACATGGTGGTTTCTTAAAATAGGGGTACCCTCAGTTATCATCCAATAGTGACCATTTGAAAAATACACCAACATACACCAACCATTTTTGGGGGGCACCCCTATCTTGAGAAAGTACCATGGAATGAGAATGGATCCAGTCGTTGATCCACCACCCGTATGTGGGAGAAAGCACCAGCTATTTAAGGGGACCTGGGGGATATGAACAAATGCAACTACCCTTAATAATGCAAGGAATTAACTCATGGGGGGACAGCCGGACTCGAAAACATTAGAAAGCCTTGCAATTGACAGCGGAAACAGTAAGAAAAACAACATGTCGTTTAATAATTGTCAATGGTAATTACTCTACCACTCATGTGGTGGTTTGTTAAAATTGGGAGCCCCAAAAATGGTTGGTTTATTACGGTTTATTGCTATTTATCAATGGTTGATTTTCGGACTGTAAATGATGTGTGGGGTACCTCCATTTTGAGAAACCACCATGTATGAACTTCAGCCCCCATCATCAACCATTCATATGAACCTTTGTCAATCAATTTTAATCATCATAACGATTTTCTTGATTCAAGAAAGGCCATCATCAACTTGTCATGAACCATTCATATGAACCAACATGAACGATTCCCAATCATGGCCCATCGGTCCCCATTGTTAGGCTTGTGTAGCTTATGATTAAGATTCATATATAGATCATAGATTAATCTCCAAACCCTTGATATTTACGCACTCTTGAGCCCCAATCATCCATCATTATAAACCAGTATCGCCGAGTTTCGCTGGGATTTAAGCACAAAATCGGAAAAAATAAATCATGAACCAGTAATAGACCTTTTATTTGACTTTTAAGCATTCTTCGGCTACCATTCACCACCCATTTTCACCGCAGGTGCGGCTCCAGCATCGACCCGCAGATGCGACCAACGCGAGACCGGTGGTGCCAAGCTCAACGCTGAGGTGGAAACCGGTGCCATGGCGACGAATGGTTGATTTATAGCTGATCTATAGTAGTTGATAGTTGTTAATGATCGTTGATCATTAGGATTTATTATTGATTTATGGCCTTTATGGTTGATTTTGTTTGATTGTGATTGACATGATGGTGGATTAGTGATGGTTCTTGGTGGTTGTTGATGCTTGATCTATGCTGGAGAATCACTGGGGTCAATGATCAAATCTTCGGCATCGTTGGGTGTCCATCGTCAGGGGTGCATTTGCCAATGGTCAAGGGATGACACTCCTCTTCGTTGTTCTACAATTCACTCCCCAATCTACCCTATGATGGTAGTGAGTTGTAGATTATACTAACCATTGATTAGATAGTCTGCCCATGATTCTCCTATTGATAATTCCCACCTCCCCTATGATGGTAGGGTATAACCATTGATGTTGACTCCTCAATTGATTGATTATACTCCCATTGATGGTTCTACCCTCTTTGTTTGCTCATCGTAAGATTGATTGATTCTACTGGTTCTACACTCCTTTGAAGATCTATTCTTGATTTACCTCTATAGTTCACATGACACCCCCTGTTGATTCGCACATATTCCCCGCGTAGCTGGACACCCTCAGGTAGACATCAAGACCGATGGCAAGGGGCCAGCGCCGAGCTCGACTTGGGTGGGATGGACAGGTGTGGCTGCCCTTGCCACCGTTTGGTGGTTGGTTGTGGTGAGGTGTCAACAAGAGGCAGCAACTGGGGCAGTTGAATCAACAAGTAGATCAACAGTTTACCTACACTCCGGTGATCGAACAGTTCGCTGGCTTCAAAATCACCATCGTTTATACCCTGGGAAACCATCAAGTGCTGGATTATCCAGCCAACGAACTCTTAGAACCGGTTTCTGGAACTAACACTTGAACGAACGGGACGTTGCGATGCGATGGATCAATCAGCAACTGCCAGCCTGCTTAGCACTGTGGATCCCAGCAGTACGGCGGCACTTGGACCAAGGTCGAGTGGTGGTTCCAAGGGTTCCCTTAATGGGCCCCTAGAAGGGTACGTTTTGAGCCTCCAGACGATGGGCGATAACCTATGAAAATGATGGTTTTTGGGGCCAACGGTACTTATGGGAACCGGTGGATATAGGATAGAACCCACCATCCAAAAGCCATAGGTAGTAGTGAACCCATCCAAACAGTTGGACTATTCGGGGAATTCTTGGGACGTTCATCAGGGGCACAGGATTTTGACCAGCTATATATTACAAGATGCCCAGAAATCTTCGCAGCTTGCCGCAGCATTGGCTTTTGAATCCTTTGATATTTTGGTTGTAGAGCTCAGCAAATTGCAGGATCCGAATCTTGGCATCAAATCCTCGAGTCCACCAGCATCTGCAGCTTGAGACCGCAACCGCGGCCAGTTTGTCAATCACGGAGTTGGTTGAAGCATCACGAACTCTTCCAGCAAGTCATCCACAATCACAAACTTTATCATCAACATCCATCAACCATCAACATCAGCAACTTTACCATCACCAACCATCTTTGTTGAATCATCATCCATCAACCATCAGCAACTGTACCCCAGCAAGTAGTCATCTATCAAGCACCACCAGCAAGTCATCTATCAACCACCAACTTTCACCAGTTCCAAGTCCAAGCCTCAGAAGGTCACCTTGATGAGCTCGGTGAACACCCGTGGCTTGCCGCCGTTTCCGCCATGCTGAGCGCCGAAGAGTCTGAAGATGTGGAGCGGTCCGAGGCGGGGCCCGGTTTAGGGATCCCCAGTGTTGCAGCTGAACCGGGGCCTTCAAAGCTGTGGGTCCTTGGTGAAACCTCAGGGCCTTCAAGGGGATGGCTTGAGTTCAACATGTTCAACATAAAACTAAGGCTAAGGTTTAACCAAGGTGGATGCCCTAAGGTTTAACTGTATCACATCACACCACAGCTGTTTATGCCAGTAAAACCACCAAAGGGCTGGTTGTGTGGAACATCCGAGCCATTTGCTTTGTTGTTTTTTCTGGTGTAAACATTGTTGTTGTGGGTGGTTTGACCTGTATGAGAAATGGTGTCTTCTCACGTAATCACGGTAGTTTACCGGTGGGTAACCAATGGCTACATTCGAATTAATCCATGGCATTCAAGTGGTCAATAGTGACCATGTTGATCGTAGTTTTTTTTCTGGTTTGATTCATTCATAGCGAGAATGGAGTGGTTCGATAGCAGCAAAATGATGGTTGATATTGATTAGTAGTGGCTTATCATGGTGCAATCCTAGTGGCAGTTTCTGTAGCAAGTTGGCGGCTTGAGGCTAGGTTGGACCATGGCATGCCAACTCCCCAGGCGAATGTACAACGCCACCAAAGGGGGCTGGCTAGTGAAGCGTAATGAAGGGTAAAAACACTTGATGATGATGATGATGATGATGATGATGATGATGATGATGATGACGATGATGATCGTGAAAAACGCTTCATGATGCTGCACGTTGCTGATGGTTCCTAGTGGTTGACCACCATCGATGGGGTCACTGACGGACTTCATGTGGATTGTCATGGTGCCACGTTGCCAGGACAGCAGCTCCAATTGCAGCCAGCCGCAACCAGCCGTTGCCGCTCGGATTTGTTGCGTTGGGTCGGGACCAGGCTGGGTGGGGGAGCGTGACCTCGGCTATTTCGCTGTACCGAGGTCACCAAGAAGTTCGTCGCAGCGTGTTTGGGCAACTGGTCCCTGGCTGCTTTCAGGGGTCAACATTTTGCTGGTTTTATGGGTGTTGGAGACTCACCACCTTATTTTCCAGCTGGGGAGGGTGCTAACATGTACTCACCATCACTGAAACAAAACCATGGCCAAACAAACAAAGATGGATTTCAGTTGAGTGAAACCACCTCAACCAATCTGATTCAACCAGAGTTGTGCCTGGCGCAGCTGTGCCCACCGGCAGTTGCCAGGTTGGAATGGTACGACTTCGGCGTCTACGCCGCCGTGGCGAAGATCCTGGGCGCCCACTTCTTCCCCAGCGGCGACCCTTCGGTGGAGATCATGCAGTCCTTCATGGCCTTCGCAGCGGGGTACCTGTCACGGCCCCTGGGGGGCGTCCTCATCGGCGTCATCGGGGACCGCATCGGCCGGAAATGTGCGCTCTGGACCTCCATGCTGTTGATGTGCCTGGGAGCTGTTGGTGAGGTTGGGCACAGCTGTTCACTGCGCTGTGGTTGTTGTGGGTGTGGTTGTGGTTGTGGTTGTGGTTGTTGTGGTTGTTGTGGTTGTTGTTGTTGTTGTTGTTGTTGTTGTTGCTTGAAACTCTGGCAGAAAAGTCGGCTGACTCAGCAAGCTGAGGATGTGCCCCACCTTTCTGATTGGTTGCCTTCCCACCTATGCTCACGTGGGCTACCTCTCCACGGTGCTGCTGGTGGTGCTGCGCTTGCTGCAAGGCATCGCCATCGGCGGGGGGGATGTCAGCGCCTTGGTCTTCAGCATGGAACATGCGCCTGGGCACCAGAAGACCCTCTCGGGCGCCCTGATGCGACTCGGATCCAACGTTGGACTGGGCGCTTGGCTTCCAAAATGGTCATCCAGCAACAGTAGTGACAGTAGTGATGGTGCTTCAGTCGCTGGATCATCAGGAGGAGGTATAGTTTCACTGAGATGGGGTCGCTGGCGGCACCCTCGTTTGTGTATGTCCATTTTTGGATCGGTCAAAGTGTAGCTTTTTTATGAAACTGCCGCGGTGACAGAACTGCTGCTGCATTGGTGGGCTACTCGTTCCAACGGGTCATTAACTGGGGAGCACTACCTGATGCTTCTCAGCTGGTCAAAGCACCGGACACTGAGATGTGGCTTGAGTACCTACCAGCCCCATCCAGCCGTTCATGGCCGTCATGTTCTTGATATGGAAACCATCCGAAACCAAACCACAACAGCTTTGGAGGTACACCATGATTGAACAAACCCATTAGGAATATTTGCTGTTGGTTCATTTAGTTCCATACCTTCGATTGTTGGTTCTGCGCGCCCCAATGAGTCAAGAACTGCAGGTTATAATCCCTTACATTGTTGGGGTAACACAACCCCAATTACTATTGGTTCCAATACCTTTCTTAGCCCTATGAATTCATGGTTTTCACCTGGTTAATCATGGAACTCATACCCAACCTACTGGTTCCTCTGTACCTTCCATAGCCCCATGACCCAAGAAACCACCACCGTTGACCCGCTAGGTCCATCACCGTGGCGGTTGGAACCTTCAGCGGTTTCGGTGTGGTGGCGCTGATGCAGAGCTTCATCAGCGACGAGGCCATGAACGACTTCGGATGGCGCATCTGCTTCTGGTTGGGGCTGCTGGTGGGTTTGGTGGGGCTCTTCCTGCGAAGTCAGGCCCGAGCAGCAGCCTGGGGCAGCCATGGGGGGTTGGTAGGGGAAGTCCTGTGAAGGATGGGGCTGGGAGGCATCAAAGATGAAATTCTGCTTGATACTTGGGAGCTTCAACCAGGGCACAGGTTGTCTTCTAAGTTTGCACACCGAACTGGGTGAAATCAAGCAAAGTTGGCCAGTTGGCGAAATGTGGCAAGATCCGAGTTGAAAAGGCATTAGGTTACAAAATGATCTGTCTAATGGGTAAACTTGTTTGACAACAACAATAGCACCTGCTGCAGGTTCACATCCCCTGGTACTTGAATGATTGCATTTGGCTCAATACATTCAAATTCGTAATTAGGCACATCCAAATAATACCCAAGAATTGACGGAGGCTGATTTAGCCATGAATCTCCACAGGGTCACGGGCGTGGGTCGTTTGTCATGCACTTTGTCAATGAGTCGTTGAACCAAAAAAGAAGAGGTATTTCAGTTAGGTTCGATGATGTAGTATAGGTCCATGTTCAAGTCAACGGGTGCATTGCCGTCATAGGTGCACAGATCTTGCACAGATCGAGCTTTCCGACCCAGCTGGTTACCCACTCTGATGCTGCACCAGCTTCTGATTTGATGAGTTTTTAGATGCCAAACTGTTTACAGGGGTGAATGATGGTGAGAACCAACAATGACCAACAGATACCAACAGCAGTGACTAGTTGCTGTATGGTGAATAAACCAACGATCAACTATGTTGATTCCTCGAACATGCTACCTATTTCCCTATTACTAATGATGCTTAGACCAAGGAATTTTGGTCAACCTTGATCGGGGAAATGTAGGAAAATATAAGCCAACAATCACCAGAGATTTGCCAATGTTTCCCTAGACTTGATGGTAAATCACCAGCTCTTTGGATGTTTGAATTTGAGCAGGTCTTCATTCAGATCTAAGAACATGTCTGACCATAAACTGTCACCATCGTTCACCATGAATTGCCTCCATCCCCAAGCCAATCCCCAACCATCCCTAATCATCCCTAAGCAATCCCCAGCCATCTCCATATGGTTCCCCATCATGGCCCACCCATCCCCACCCATCCCTAGCATCCTTCAGGTCTCCGACCCCGAGGAATTTGTACAGGCCCGGGAGTTGAGACGTAGCGAGGCCGCGCATCCGCTGTGGCTTCTGTGGCGCAAGCACCGTGTGGATGTGCTGCTGATGGTGGGGACCGAGGCCATCACGCCAGCGGCCTGGCCACTTGGAAGCGAAGCTGGGGATGCTACGTGGAACTCAGGGGGTTGGATGAGGACATGGCCAGTGGTGAATCAGCTGCTGGAAGAGTCGATAAGCTGGTGAATCAGCTTTAGAAGCTGTTTTTTTAAAAATTGGTTAAGGGTTGATGTGCAAACTGCAAAAACAGTTGCCTCAGAAACTTTCAGATGTGATTACCCAGGTAGGCCATGATTAGTCATCATACGGGCTTTCTGAGAATTGGGAACCCGCAAGTGGATGCTTTATTAACTTAATTGCTATGTAGAAATGATTACCATGGCATGATTTGGGAGTACCGCTATTTTAAGAAACCACCATGCCACCATAGAATCAGTATTGTGATTTAAGAACGTTTCTTTACACGTGACTAGCCATCATTTAGCAGCAAGTCGAAGCCAAGCACTGATAACCATTAAATTACTTGCTGATGGCTAGCCGGCTAACCATCGAAGTGATGACTAATGGTTAAAACATATTAAAACTAGCCACTGAAGCTAGCCTTGTTTTAACCACCAGTGTGATTGTTCGCCAGCTTCAGTGTATCACCCGCTTATTGTTTTGCTAAATCACCGGCTGGTGCATCATGCGGTGGACGTCGGTTACCTTGGTGACGCCACTGGTTACGGATAGCAGCTTCTTCTGGGTTGGAAGATGTTCCTGCAAGCGCCGGATTTTTCACAGCTTGGGACGTACCCCTACCAGGCTATTTCTGTTGATTCAGAACTAAGCTAGCTGGGGCGATTCCTACCAGTTATAGGGGTTTACAACCCAACTTGAATCTGCTGGCGGCCCACTTGATAGCTTGCTCAATGGCGAGTCTTCACCTTGCAACTGGGTATCACTTTCATTGCAGGACCCTGTACCTGGATGTGCATCCTTAGTACCAGGTAGCATGAAGCCACGGTTTGTTTGGCGTTCGTTCAGTTGCCTCATTGCGGGTGCAACGAACCATGGTTAGTCTGGGTGAGTTCACCATGGTTAGTTCGCTTTGCTTATCCAGGTCGTTTTTGCAGCTGTGAGTCCTCGTTGTGGGGCGCTTCGAGGTACCAGAATTTCATCTGGATGCTTCAGCTCTACAACGGTACGTTGTCTCATCAAGAGCCCATACCAGGCACCGGCTGCAGCTGTTGGTGGGTAACTACCAGGCGATGTGGCTATAGTTCGGAACAAAACTAGGGTATGACTAGGGCAAGTACCAGCTATTACCAGGCAGTTCTGGTAAGTAGAAACATGGTTTGGTGGCCACCGAATTTACAACTGCTGGGTCGGTCTGCGGCCAGGTGCACGACAACTGAACACTCTGATGCAACTGGCGCCTTCTGTGCTGGTTCTGGTCATTGCTTTGCTTCGCAGCGACTTTGACTTCAGAACTGCAGCAACTTGGCGGCAGCGACTCGCAGTGGGTGGAGATCAGTGGAGGCTTCCACCAGGGCCACAGGCTGTGGTGCAAGACTTTCACCAGGGTTACCCTTTGGTAAACTAACATGGCTGGCTGGAAAATCATCATTATTTGAAGGGAGACCCTGGTAAACTAGCTGTAAATGGTGGGGGTACCACCAATTTGCAACTAGCAGAAACCATTTCGAATAGCCAGCATGAATCGGTAACATAACCATGATTACATAACAAATCTCGACCGGTACTATGTCACCATTCACCATCATTAAGCATCGTTGGCGATCATGAACCATTATAGACCATCATTTTTTTAATCTTTGAGAAATCATCATCAACCATCGTTAGCCACCCCCAACCATTAGACAAGTAAGCAACATGACATTAAGACCAGTAATTCACCATCAACCAGTAACCGAGTTTAGCCACTCAGTGAACCACATTTGGCAAAGCATTTTTTGCAAGTATATGATCTACCAACTATGCTGTGCTATACTTATGAAATTTTATGAGCATATCATATTTGATGGTTTCTCGAAATAGGGGTACCTCCATATCATCCAGTGTATTCACCATTTATAGTACTAAACCAACCATTTTTGGGTTCCACTTTTTTGAGAAACCACTATTTAAAGACATATATCATGTACAGGTGCATACATCCATGCTCGAAACCAGCCCTCAGCAGAGCACCGTAGGTGCGTGTGGGGATGCTATGGCTGGGGATCTTGGCCTTTCCGGGGTATTGGCTCATTTCTTTGCGAAGCTTCTGGGGTGCCTTCGTGGCCCAACTGCTCTTTGGCATTGGTGCTGGATTTGTGGCATGGGGCAATCCCTTTCTCATGTGCCCTGGCGGAAGCGAAAACGCGCAAACGCGAAAAGTCCAACAAAGATCAGCTTGGCAGCTGTCATTTGATCATTCTGATCCGAGCTGTAAATCAGAGCTGCCTTTTGCGGGTCAGACACCGGCATGACCTCCCCAGATGTCTGATAAATCAGGGATCCCCCAGAGCTGACGGCAGCTCAGCCGCTCAGGCATAGCTCCTTTCCGGTGCACGTTCGCGTGGTGGGCATGGGAATCAGCTACAACCTGTCGACAGCTTTTTTTGGAGGTCCAACTCCTTACATCTGCTCGGAGCTCTTGATACATTTCGGCGGCTTGCTTGAGCACAGGAGATGTGGCGGCATGGGTCAATAGTGACCAACCAATCATAGGGGATAGTAACCAACAATAAGAGGGAAAATGATGGTTAATTAATGATCGGGGAACCAGGTGCGCAGGGGTTTGACCCACAGCCATGTAGATTCTGTGGTATAGTGGAACATGGTGCTATTTGCAAAGCACATCTACTGAAGTTGGGACACAACTTAAAGAAACATGTTTCAAACAACTATATCATTGAATTTTAGCAGGGGAACCATAAATATAGCACATGTTTCTTTGGGATAAGACATCACCCTAGGGGTTTTGTGCCAAGCGGCGATCACTCCACTCAAGTCGCTGCAGCCGAGGTGCATTAGCGCCTGCGATGTGGCTGTCATTTGTTGCACTCCTGGCATTCTTTTGCATGTTGATCCTGCAATGTCGGCAACAGCGAATGACTGAGTCCGACTGTGGGGCACAAGGTGTCCTGCCACTTCAAATTGGCAACGCGCCCTGAGACAGAAAGACCCCAGCCTTGAGCTTGCGCAATCCAGTCATATCATGGGAGTTCATGACACATTTCCCGAAGACTTGGATAGTCAAATGTGCTGCGACGAATGACGGTGAGAGTGACCAGAGTGCTCCCAGGCCTTTGTCGTTCTTAGTTTCGCACCTATGCCTCCTGCCTTTCACCTTCAGCTCGGCAAGTTTTTACCTCTCCGAGAGAGGTTTTCTTCTTGTGTGGGGTGTTGGCTGTGGTTTCCTTTCTGCTCTAGTGAGACTTTCTGTACAGTGGCTTTCCCGGATTTCCATGGATTTCCATTGGAGCCCATGTTCTAAGCACCCAGAAACAGATCCAGTTTTGCGTTGCAGCTCTCGATGTGTCAGACAACTGTGGACATGGTGACCCCCTCGAAGGTGACCCATTCCATGGATTCCACTTGCAGTCCCAGGCGGAACGTCTTCATATGGCACAGCAGGCAGCCTCCTATTTGGAGGTGCGGCTGGGTGCGCCGGGGTGTTGTTCCATGTTTCGTTTCC
>VSDK01016729.1:65752-86666 GCA_009767595.1 Symbiodinium kawagutii
GCACATTTCACCAACAGCACCTCCCGACAGCACCTGCCGACAGCACCTGCCGACAGCACCTGCCGACAGCACCTGGCACAAGCACCTGGCACACAGCACCTGCCGACAGCACCTGGCACACAGCACCTTCAGCCAGAAAGTTCGCCGACAGTGACCTGTTATTTGGGAAGTAAGAACCCCTATAGCTTCCAGCTATCTGGGGAAAAATAGGACACACAAAAAATGGACTGGCTTAGTATTAAAACTGGTTTATATGAGGTGATTTGGTGCCTCCCCCCCAATTTAAGAAACACTCATATGGGCTGATATACCAGCTGTGACCGCAGGTATGCCCGTGTAACTAGGATGAACCCTCAAATGGGCTGATCAGGGTATAGGTGGAGATTTCCTCAGTAACTTTGGCGCTGAAATCTTTGCCAACTGCCACTCCGAATCTGAGGGCAGGGTGCTATGCAGTGCTGGCCAGAGACTCAGCACCGGAGTTGGAGAATCACCAACAGCGGCTTCTTTGGATGGTCAAGTTAAGTACAAGGTGGGGCCTTTTTGGTAGCTAAATTGGTTTATAACTCGGGTAACTACCAGTCATGGAAACTAAATGTCGTAATTTTACGTCATTTTGGTTGTCAAATATATCGATATGTAACTCTAAGAGATGCTGACAAAAATAGGATAAAATATATGGAACAGGATCCTCATCTTTTCAGGAATCCCTGGAAAAAGCTGCTGGAGCATGGGGTCAAACGCCTAGGACCCCGCTGGGAAAAACATCCCAAAGCTATGGTCAGGAGCAGCAGATACACTGAGAACCGAGTCAATTTGGGATGTGAAGCCCGCCATCAATCCGGCCTTGAGTGATTTTTTCGGGGCCAATTTCACTGCAAACCCAGCTGCCACTGAGTCATCCATTCTCGCTCATCATGAGCCATGCTGTTAACCGTTGTTGGCTACAGCTCAAAATTAGTACTGGTTAGTGGTTTCAACCGCACCGGCGGATGATTGCTGAAATAGGTTGCAACCACCAGCCAGCAACCCTTCAACCATCATAATAATAGTAATAATCCGAATCATTTTGATTGGTTCTAAGATGTCAAATATATAGAACCACTATTGATTATCGCTAAACATTAGTTCAGATCATTTGTATTCATTATGTTCACTTGTGGTTATAAGCAATTATCACTCGTGTAATCATTGGTGTCCGATATTCCTAAGCAAGCCGCACCTGCAAGTATCATTGTGTATCATTATTACTATCAGTGCTATCACTATATTAGCCACTATAGTAAATAGATTAGTGTTCCTAGTCACGGGATTCTTGATACTCATACTGCACTGATCATTGATATACCATTCATACCAGTAGTATTAACTGTCGAAGAATTGATACTCCCTAACGATCATATTAGTTGCATGTCATCACTAGCTACAATCAAAAAATCGTTACAATCATCAACATTAATCATACTCCAATGATCTATTATTGTTGTTAGATTACACTTGAGTATTATCATGAGTTGCAGTCATGAGTAACTCTATGACAATACTTGTGATTAATCATCAAATTATGCTCTCATTATCTATTATGATTACTCTAGTAACTATAGACCTACTGTACATGTAATCTGTATATCTAGTATGCAACTCCAATACTTCAGATCTTTGATATACTATAAAAAAAACTTTACGCCTGGCTGCGAGGTGACACGGATCGCATGGATTCACCTGCAGGCACGGAGCTTTACAAGGCACGGCATGGGGCAGTTTTACAACCAGCTGAGACAGCGATCTGGCTGGGATGAAGAATGGTTGATTGATGATTGAGTAATGGTTGGTTAGTGATTTGTCGGTGACTACTACGGATGAATGACATATGGTTAAATCGTGGTTCATGATGCTAATTTGATGGCTAATTTACTGGTCAATTAATGGCTAATTTAATGCTTAATGAATAGCTAATTTTAGTGCTTAATTAATGGCTATATAGTTTAATGGCTATCAATGGTTTGTGAATAGTTAAATGCTTAATTCGTGGTCGATAGTGATTACTGATCATGGTTGATTAATGGTTATTTCATGGTTGACAACGGTCGAACATTTGTATCCATCATTTATGCCGCAAATTGCGAGATAATCCTGTATTGATTCTATGGGAAAGATGGATTAATACATGGAACCAGCCGCACGAACAGTGCTCTGCCATTGATGCATGGCGCTTTACAAACTGTGACTGGCAGATAAGACTCTGGTTGCTTGGGGTCAAGCACCAACATGACCTCCAGTTGGATTCGTTGCTTGAAGCTAAGTATGCATGGATATCTACCACGGATTACCATGGCTGTACCCCATGGTAATTCAACACTGCTGGAAAATCCAAAGTTGTAGATCATTTAGGCATTGGAACTGGTAATTTTCCAGGCAGTCACGTAACTACCGTCTTGGGTGTGCGCTGTTTTTCTCCTCTAGTGGCGCAACCTGGTGGGTTCTCCATCGCCGCTTGTTGAACTGGGACCAAGTGGGGAAAGTTTCGCCAATGCGACCTAGCACTGTTGGGGATCGGTCAATGACGATATGCGGATTCATGAACACTGGTTTTGCTTGTGCGTGGTGAGATGCAATCGCATCGGCTGAGCTTAGCAGATGATTAGTGGCGGCGGAATGGTTCACCAGGGTTACAGATACCTTGGTGAAGCGACGCCTTTTTCTGTGGCTGAGCGAACCCGACCATGATGAACAGCTGCTGGGAATACGCGTTGGGGCCTATCCCTTAAGAGCCAACAGGGGTGAAGCCGTTGAGGCCCAAACCGAAACACTTCACAAATCATCAAGTTGTGATGTTGTGAGTGCAGAAGTATAGGGAAACACCAGCAAATTTCACCAAAGATGATCAATCACTATTTTTGGCCTTGTGATGTCGCAGAAAAAACCGATGGTGTCAACGTAGCCACACTGGCTCAGCCGCGGTGTTTCAAGTGTAGCCCACCCGAGGGTGGGCTTCTCGTTGTTCGCCATGTGGAGCAATCAGTGGAGCAATCAGTGGAGCAGTCAGTCCGATCAGGGAGCGCGTGTTGGCTTCGTAGATCAGGGCAATCGTTGGCTGGGAAAGATGCAAGGCTGGGGGAAAAGAAGCAAGCCTTAAGAGAGTTTAGTAGAAAATAAGGCTTGTAGCTATTGAAGAGCCAACTTCTAAAGACTCAGGGCTATTGACAACAGCTTAATCGTGAAATATCATGAAACAGATTATAATATTATTGTAAAATTATGTTGTGGCAGGTATATGATATGGCTGTTAGCAGCCCCCCCTCATTTTGCTGGCGAGATCTCTTTCCGTGATCAGGCTACGTTCTGGGCCACACCCCTCTGGAGACGGAGCGAGTCTGTACGGACTGCCTTTTCATTCCACTCTTCTTGGCCGCCCTACTGGGCTTCCACCTCTGTATCGCGGAGGCCTGGGAAAAGGGTGGCTTCCAACGGCTCACGGCCTTACCGGACTTCGAAGGAAATTTGTGTGGGAGCAACGGCCAGGGCCCTTATCTCTATTTCTGTCAGGCTGCTGGGGGGTTGGATTTTCAACACCAAATTTGTCTCGAAAGTTGCCCTGCAGACAGCAGTAGCCAGATCTTTTGTCGTGGTACAGGGACGCAGCAGATGAGTTATGCAACTCATCCCTTGGCTGGAATGATCTGCATGCCCACAGCTGCTGAGCTGGCCAGTGAGACGAGGCAAGGCCAGTTGTTGATGACAAGTTCTTGCTTGGGGATAGGGATGCATAGGCTTGGTCTCTACTATACTGACTATACAGCTTTCATTTCCAACGAAACACTTATCCGATGAGCTTGGCAATTGAAGTTGTTCAAGCACGGGATGATCTACAAATGGTGCCCAAGAATAGTTGGCTTCCAGTAGTAAGTTTAGGCATAATTCAGAACCATCATTGAGCAATCCGTTGGAAGACCTCAGGCAGCTCTTCAACAACAACCCCTTTGTGAAGACCTTGTTTGACGCCATGGAAGTCACCTATGATTGGGAGCAGCTGCTTGTAGCAGCCATCGTGGCGTCGGCCTTCTCGTATCTGGTAACATTGGGAAATTCCACAGTTTCTGATGGTTTTTTGGGTGTGGAACTTGGGGGATTAGATGGATTGACCATTCATATCCACCAAGAATTCAACTTTGATCAAGGGATCTAAGCGCGCCAGCAAGGTATTTATACGTCTTTTGCATTTCTCTCTGTGCGAATTGCTTGGTCTGGCTTTGCTTGCTGGCCTTAGTGATCATCCCCAGCTGTTTGGGCATCGTTTATGTTTACATGTCATCAACTCCCGAGATGGTGAAAGCCGACAGCATCTATGGCAGCATCACCACGGGCGATGCTCAGAACGATTTGAGCTTCGGCCTGGCCTTGTTGGGCATTGGCATCCTCCTGGCGTGCGTGGCAGTCTTCAAGGCTCAGACCATCAACGTGGCCCTGCGGAGCATCGAAGAGGCTGCGGAGTGCATCCGCCAGATGCCGATGCTCTCCATCCAGCCGTGGATCTGTAGCGCCATAACGCTGCTGGTTTTCATCCCCGGAGTCATTGGCTTTATGATGCTCAACATGTCTGGAGATCTGCCCAAACAAGTGGATTTGACCTCAGGGGGACCGGTGTACACCGGTGATCCATGGATTGCAATCACATTGCTTTACTACCTGGTGATCTTCGTTTGGATCTTGGAGCTCATCCATGCCATCTCGCAATTCGTGGTGATGTTCACTGCACAGGTGTGGTACTTTCGGATGAAGGGAAGGGATCACAGCTTTTGGTCGCAGTTCAGCGGCTATGACATGCTCCATGGTTACCTCTACGCTGTCACTTATAACCTGGGCTCCTTGCTCTACGGCTCCTTCCTCTGCACCATCTTCAGAGTGGCGCGGATGCTGGCTGCGATGCTGGTGAGAGCTTCGGAAGAGACGGGGAACCCGGTGGCGCAATGCTTCCTGCGACGTGGTGGTGGTTTCATCGACATGTTTTAAAGTTTCCCAATGGTTGGTAGTTGTATCATGGCTCATGGGTAATAAGAGGGGATGACTGTGGTTTCAATTTTTTCAGTTTCCCCCAATAGTGAGTACCAATGGTTAACATGAGGGAATCATAGCCAACAATGATGCTTAAGCCGCTACTGGTTGGTGGTTTTTCTTGAACATTTCTTATCCCAATTGTATGACCAAACGAAACTGGCTGGTTGACTTGCGCATATTTTTTGATTACGAGGTGGTGAGCACCCACCAACCAGGAAATGCTTCACCTGCTGCTTGGCCTGTGCTGAGAAGTTGGTTCGTGCAGTGACCAGTTTGGCTTATTGCGATGTTGCTTTGAACTCCACCACCTACTGCGAGGGAGCAGAGCATGCAGCCCAGCTGGTTATGTACAAGGCAGGGATGTGCTGAAGCAAGTGGTTAGCAAAGAATGGTTGTTTCGATGTTACGCATATAGATTGTGGTTGATATGCAGAGCGTCGCTATCCAAACGTTGTCAATTGAAGTTCTTTTCCTCTGTGTACCCAGAACCGATCAAAAGGCATTGGTATTCTCAAGGAAAGTATGCCCCTTGATTCCGGGAGGGTAACTGGGGCTTAACTGACAATTGAAATTCGGGGCCTGTCATCGGATGTGTGGGGCCCAAAACAGTTTTATAGATTCTTCGGGGTTTCCGTACTGAAATCACCAGTTTTGGAAGACTCAGGGCTACCAACATCAACATGCATGGATCTTCCCATATTATCAAGCACTGTTGTAGCGCATCATCTCAGCATTATGGTATTCCTATGAAAACCACCCTCTGGTGTGATGTCCGAGGGAACAGAAATGCTGGATTTTCCTCTGCCAGATGAGTTTACCAGAGGGTAACCGCTATGAATCCGTGACCATCCACACTGGCGCCGCTTCAGGGTGGTACCCTGGTGGCAGTGGAGGGCCTTGCAATGGTGTTCTCCTCTGTGGGTGTGGCTGTGGTGTCTGCTGGCACTGCGGCCACGTGTTGGATGATGAGCAACAGCTTAGACCGCTATAGCAACCCCATGAGTGCTCACTATGTCCCAGACAAACAGACCTTTGACTTGAAGAAGTCCCGGTCGTGAGGGAGGCTGTTGGCCTTTTTTTGTGAGGGAGAAGATGGTGATTCGACCGGGTTCCTTTGATCCTTTGATGGTTGTCATTGAAATCGTCGCTGGGTTGGCTGATGGGAAAATCAACGCTGGAAAGCCTTGTATTTTAACCAGCAATGGGTGTCCCAGGGTGGTTTTCCCGCCAATCATTTCTTGGAAGTCATGTTTCGGCAGCACACTGATACTGTTGAGGAAAAACACACCCGCTCCCCGTAATCCGACCACCTGAGCTTGGTGATCACTGACCGTTCCACACTTGCCAAGAAAAATGGATATGGAAACGTGATGATCGGCAACCTTTCCGTGACACAGCGAGTTGCAGCAGAAACGCTTTCTCCAGAAGTTCTGATTGTTAGTGGGAAATGTTTGATGAGTGTTGAAAATTGATGGTTGACAACACCTTGATGTTTTCAGAACTTTTTCAGATGTATTTGCTGACAGTTTTCGAACCCCTTCCTGTAGGGAGACCATTGACCAGCAATGACTTGCGCACCAGGACCTTGATCTTTCTTCATGCTGCGGTTGGGGCTGCCATGGCCATTCCCTTCATGGATCTATTCGATAGCATTTGCGACACCATCGTATACTGCACTGCTGCCAGCTCGCTACAACCTGCCAGCTGGGGCTCTTCCGGTGGCTTTTTTGGCATGTTTACAGGTCACTAGATTCACTGGCTCAGCCGTAGGCTGATAGCCGTGGCCCAAAGATGGCCCCGAAGGACGCTCAGTGGCTGATGTCGAACAAGACTCGGACCCTGCAAAAGGTTGTTGTGTACGGCTATGGGGCATGACCTGGAGCCTTAAGCCCCAAAAAGGTATGGGGGAACATCCCAACAAATAGAGACTAGTCTGGTCATTTGGGGGCTGTTCACCAGGGCTAGGCGCTGCCGTATCGCACACATGGTGCAGCCATGTCAAACTAGGACGAAGAAATGCAGCTTACAGTGCTAGTGCTTATCAAGTAATGTTAGCCATTAAGCTTGACCTAGTAATAATATGATTGATCATGATTCAAGCTTAATATATACTACAATAGATTATATAACCATATATAGCATTATTTATGATTGCGATTGACCACGTATTCCCATATTGTGTGTTAGTGGACCATTAAAGTGAGGCTGAGTGGGAGAACAGTACACCTTTCAGTCCGGGGATCAGAGCTTGGCAGGACCTGGCACCACATTTCTTTATTGACAGGCTTCCAAATTACCATTGATTTTACATCATTTTTGGTCAATGCTCATTAGTTGTATGAAAGGCTGATAGTTTTGAACAACTGTAGAGGTCAATTATGGGAGACAGGTTTTGGTACCGCAGAGCCTGGTGGTTTCCCATTTTCATTGAAGATGAAAAGTGTTTGCAGGGTCCGTTTTAGGGTCATTACTATTGGTGCTCAGGGATACTCATGGTTTCTGGATAGCTTGATTTAGTTTGCATCATTGGCTCCAAAGTAGCTGGATCTCACATTGTAAAAGCCATTCATCTTCTCCTCTAACCACCAGTTTGTTATCATCCTTGGTGATCTCTGAGGTTCGCCGTCATCTCCGTCGTTCGCCCACTTTTAGAATTAAACACTGATTGTTTATGCACTTTGCCAAAGCGATTCACCATCACTACGCACTACTACGAGCTATGAACGATGATATAAACCACTGAAACCAGCATGGATACAATAACCAATATATAATATATAACTAATTCATTATTAAGCATTAATTACTCTTGACCATTCATCACTGCTAATCATTACAAATGCAACATGCATTATTGGCTAACCACTATACTATTAAGCCCAGTGATGCCAAGGGTGAACATTAGTGTTAACCACTATGACTATGAACCATTACAGTATCTAGTTATATCAGGGGTATATACCATTAATTATTGATTATTGTCAACCACGAGTATCCCTTACTCGTACCACTCAACGAGAACGTGGTGCCATTCATCCGAAGTTGGCAGGCAAAGAGGAGGCGATCAAGTGCGCGGCCTCCCTGTTCTTGTGTGCCATCGGAAGAAATCGTTACGCAGGTGTTTCATTGCTTTTGTAGTCGTTGTCGTTGTCTTGGTTGTTGTGGTTGTTGATGATGATGTTGATGATGATGATGATGATGTTGTTGTTTTGGTTTGCTTTTGGTTGTTTTTCTTCTTGTTGGTTTGTGTCCTTCTTTCCTCCTTCTTGTGAGTTGCGTATGGATCACGGCCCGTCGGATGTTCGTTGGCTTTACAACGTTTGCGACGATAAGTGGAAGCCCAACCATGACTTAATAGATTGCGGCCATCATTAAGCACTCTACTGTCCCTTCCATACTTCAGCATTCTCATCCTGCCAAGCATTGTCCACCAACATCCACCAAACCTAGCTTCAACGGTGAACAAGCGTCATCATCCGTCACCATTCACTAGTAACTCACCAGTAACTAACCATCACTATCCTCGTTGGTCACTGGGGTATTTTATTTTCTGAAGCGTGGCTGAGCCTCCCAATCTTCTTTTTGAACTTAGAAGATCATGATTCAATTCACCATGATGTTTCTCAAGTCATCGGGGTACCCGCAGTCATCATCCACGATCCATGTATAGTAATAAACCGACCCTAACTTGCGGGTTCCCCAGCGATAAAAAGACCCCACCCTACGCCAACCAACCATCACCATCCGTGACCGTCGGCTCCGAGGTGCGCGAACACATCCGAGCCAATCAACGCAATGCTGTAGGATGCTCCAAGGTAGACCTGCGGAGAGTTGGGTAGCAGAAAATTTTCGCCAGTGGTTGGTAGTGCTTAGTGGTGCTTAGTGGTGCTTAGTAGTGGTTAATGGTAGTGGTTAATGTGGGTTGACGGTCTACAGAATGACAGTTCATGGTTACTAACTTCATGGTCAATGATCAGAAAGATGGTGAGGGTCGATGGTTTATAGTGGCTGATTAATGATTATGGTGTGTATTGGTTTATCATGGCTAGTGATGGCTTTAGAGATGGGTAGTAGTTGTTCACGAGGGCTAAGTAGCATAAATAACAGCTAATAATCATGGTTGTTATTGGCTACAGTAATGATTTATAAAGGCTTGTGATCATGGTGAATAAGGGTTGATGATGATGGTTGATCATGACTAGTGATGATCAGCGCTTCATGATGGTTTTTGATTGATACTTGTTGATACTTATGGTGGACAATGACTTGGAGGGTCCAACAGAAATGAATATAATTTGGCCGTATCAGCTGTAATTGATACTGTTGGTTAATTAACAGTTGGCAAATATATATTGGCAAGTAGGAGTTGTTGACAATGGTCGATACTGACCCTGAATCTCAAACGACATAGATGAGAACAATCGTAAATCACAGTTGTAGAGTTCAGGAATCTTTTGGTCAAGCAACCAAAACCTTGTTGTCAACCTTGGTCAACTGATAACCATCATCAATCATCATTGCAATTGCAAGGTGGGCCAACAACCAGCTATTTTGGTTGATTTATAACTAACTTAGTTGGGGCCAACTACCAGTTATAGGGGTTTACAGCCTAACTTTGTATAAGCGAAAGGGACGAAAGACGAAGACCTCCATGCACTACGATCAGTCGAAGCAGGGCCACCAATCTGTGTCGACCTTGGTCAGGTAGGGTCCGGTTTTCACATGTCTTGGTTCTGGTCATCTTGGAGACCCGATCTGCGCCCATCCCTGATGGCATCGAGTTTGGGGAATTGATCACTATACATGGCATGAAGAATTTCTCATCGTTGATGTATTCTTTGGTTTGCTAGGGGGCAAGCCTTACCTCCATCTTGTTGCTGATCACACCAGATTTCACCATGGCCGAAGCCAGCTGTTGCCCCATGATTCACCACTTGGATGTGCGAGTTCGAGTTCCACATCCACCATGCTCAGTTTCAACAGATTTCTCACATGTGGATGTGGAGATAGAGTGGATATGGTTCTCATTCTATTACCAGATATCATGCTCATAGAGTTTACGACTCCATGATATCGCAGTACCACTTGGCACCCGGGCGCCATCGGGCTGGGCTTCACCCCAGCCGGACCTGGCCATGGCCTCCATGGCTCAGGTGGAAGCCTTGTTGTTGACCTTGGAAGCCGCCAGTAACAACTTGGAGCTGGTGGGGCCAGCTCAGTGCGACCCATGGCCAGCGGGGTCGCAGCCGCTTGGGCGGGTTGATGGATGGGTTGTTAGTGGTTAGTGATGCTTGATGTTGTGGTTAGTGATGCTTGATGTTAGTTAATGCTGTTAGTGGTTAGTTGATCATGGTTATGGTCAGCGACGGAGACAACAGAAGCAGGGCCTCGACAGGAGCGCACGTTGCACTCTGGTCGTTTTCCAACCTTCACCTTTTCCTGAGAGTTGTAACTCCCGATGTTCAACTGACTTCCCCTGTTTTTTTTCATAATTCCTGTGGGGGGCCAAATGTTTGCAGGATTGAATGTACCTGTGTTTTCAGGGAGATTACACAGAATATTCCCGGTTTGGAGGCAATCAGACTTTTCTATCATTCTTTTTTGTGCACCGGGTAAAATTAATGATGGAAAAAACATTATGGTTCGATCATTCTCCATGGTTATCATAGCTACTTTCTTTGAATTACATTTCCTCAGGATTATGCTTGGGAACAGTAATTGACAATGATTTGTATGCACTGGACCCCTCTGCCGACAGAATTATGGAAAAAAGACTAATTATGGAAAAGAGTTGACATGTTTAGGAACATCGGAGCTTCCCCGAACCTGCACACGATTCAACCCTTCTATAATTCTGTCAGCAACTGCAATAGTGATTGACAGTGGTAGTGATGGTTGATAAATGATTCTCTAACGATATTAATGATTGACAATGATGTGATGGTTAGTACTAGATCTCCAATGCTTAGTGACCGACTAAACATGATCAATGCTGGTTGGTCGTGATCCAGGTCTTAAGAGGCCACACAAAGCTTACTATATAGAAAGCTTGTGGTGTACCACCAAATATACCGGGATCTGATATCAAGCTGCTTGAAATAAGATCATTGCCAAGAACGGGGCCCTGTAGTCACAGATATGGTGAACATGGTGACCTTAGGGAATTGCAACAGGTTGACAGCTAACAGTTGGGGACTCCAATCATGTGTCCATCCTCATGTTAGCCAACAAAAGTGCCCTTGGGCTCTGGGCATGTTCGGCACCATGGGTTCCATGGGGCCCTCCATGGGGACGCTGGGTGCCCCACGTGGAGGTCCTGCACCTGGTTCCCGAGACCTTGCGGGAAAGCATCTCCAACGCCCGCTTTGTGCAACTGCCCGGGCAGCCCAGGGGACGGTGGTGGTTCACCACCTCGAGCGGATGAACTGATGAAGGATGGTGGTTGAACGGTGGTGAAGCGATGGTATCCCTGGGATGAAGGGATGAAATGCTGGTGAAGGAGGATTTTACATGATTTCACTCCCACCCCAAAAAAGCGGCTGTCCTACTCAAGATCCGCCTTATTCAGAAACCTAGCTTCGGGCTTCATCCTGGGGTCAGCCATAAACGGGGTCAAAGGTCAAAAGCAATTGATCCTTTGAAGACTAGGGATATGCTGGTGACGAGATAGAAAGATACAAAATAAACTGGTGCTTGTGATGCTGAAGGATGGCACTCACTGCATGTGGTGGTTGGTTTCTGACTACTGCAAGATTTTCCACAAGCGAAAAAACAGGCATGTTAGAAACCCATATTCATAGTTCATAGGGGAAAATTCCCTTGCGAACAGCCCCCTTGAAATTGCCTCGCTGCGACGCCGGCCAGGTGCGAAGAAGAATTTCAGAAGTTGGATAAGGAACAGCGCGGTCCGGACCTTTGGCAATTGGGCACTTTTGGATTCAGCCGGAAGGGAAGATGTTGAAAGAAAAGGAACGTCATTGATAGTTACTCTCAGGTAAACTAGTCTGGAAATGGAAACTCATCATTGTAAACTGAACACCCTGGGAACAGCGGTTACAATCGGTGGATTTTCCATTGTCAGGTTAGTTTACCAAAGAATAATGTTAAGGTCAATGGAATGGTGGTTAAGTCACGCTTAATTGATTGATAGTCAATGTTGCTTGATACGAATGTCAGTGGCGTCATGATAGTCTTCTCGATCAGCCATCCTGGTTACCACGACCATTCATGTGGTTGTTGCGCCCACCAACTTCTTAAACATCACGGTTCTTGACCCTTCACGATTGCTGATTGAGGTTCGTGACGATTGAAAGTAATCATTGAGCCTTCGCAATCAAGTCATGTGAGATCAACAATTCTTAAGATACCATAAGAATCCATAAGATACCATGATAATCATTTAGTATCAACATGTATGAATCATTTTTTATCACTTCATTGATGGGATCCTTGACAGGGAATCACCATGACCCTGGAACCATGGCGGCCCCTTGCCACGGTGACCACGAGGTGAACTCACATCCGATGACCTCTTGGATGTGATCGTGGGCGCCTCGAGGGGTGGTTGAAGCGCCGTTGTTGCGCGACGGTTGATGCGACTGATTTCCTCCTGGAAACTTGACATTAGATAGTTTCACGATCAATCATATTGTTAATGATAGGGGTTGAAAGGGGATAATTACCAACAACACTTGTGAAACAACTATTATATGGTGGTTTCTCGAAAATAGGGAACCGGCCAAAGTTATGGTTGGTTTATTTGTACAAATGGTTGATATTGGATGATCTTGGGGTGCCCCTATTTCGAGAAACACCCATATCCCAGTAATCATGACAAATGATTCATAGGAATTCGTAGGGGATGAATGATTCGTCAGCGCAATGGCGAATTGGTTCATGGATGGTCAAGCAAGGGGTACTGACATTTGATATCATCTAAAACCAAGCTAATGACCGTATGATCAACTCCTGTTGAGTGCTGCTTGATGGATTCATAGGTAGGTCTCACCAATTTACCATCATGCTTGATGGTGGTTTCAGATACTGTAACGTTTTAGTCACCATGGTGGATAAGTTTGTTCATCCGCAATTATGCATTTCGTCGCTGGCAAGTGATGGTCAGCAATGTTCAGTCTTGAACAATCATAGGACAACTGATAGATGGTTGACCATTCTTGGAAAGATGATATTTGACTACAAATTGTGGATTGATGGAGACGCATTGTTGATTAGCTATGGTTGATCATGGTTGACAATGGTCAATACTGGCCAACTATGATATGGTTAATTAATACTGGTTCACATTGACCACCAATAAACTTGCTGGTTCAAGACTGGATCTTTGCTCAACAACCGGTAAACTATTTCCCGGGATCAGGGGCATTATGTATTACACATGAAGATGAAAGCGGTTGATGATCTCGATATTGATGGTGTGTATCATGCACGGGCCCCGTGTCAGATGAAGTATCACTAACATCCCCTTGGGGGAACCAGCCCAATGTTGCTGATCGCTTGATTTTCCAGGAAAATCTCACCATTACACCCTCTAAGCTGGCTGTGCATTAAAGTATCACAGTTCTATGAACCATGATGAACCACTATGATAACATTAGGAACAATTCCATGATTACCCAAAGTTAATTATATAACCAAAACAAACCCTTTTTGAGATGCATGGACCATTATCAACCATTATTCGCCATTGTCAACCATTATTGGACCACTACTCATCGGTACTAACTGTCACTAACCATTCATCATCCCTCAGCAGCCCTGCCTTTGTCTTAGGTGGAACTCAGTCGTTCGCAGAAGGATTCGATCTCGCAAGTGCAATGCAGGCGCAGCCATGGTGCAGCGAAAGCTAGACCAGGGTCGTTGTGGCTAAGCTGCTTAATGGTGGTAAGCTTTGACTTATAGATATTCAAACCTTTTTGAGGTAGGAAAATAACCGATTCAAAACATCTGTGAAAATGCTAATTCATTTCCTACTTCATTCCCAGATTTCACAGAGGTTTCACATTCGAAGTTTCACAGATGTTTTCAAACACGGCTGTGGGTCAGTTCACCCTGTACCCTGGTTCCCCATCACGAACCATTGTTTTCAATTTTATTTTTGGTGATAGCAGCTTTTGCCCGGTCATAGCAAGCAGGCGCCACAAACAGGGGCACAGACTTAGTGCAACGCAAAAAAAAACATACTTTTGGTGATTATCCCCCATGAAATTGGTTGATTCATATTGACCCAGCTCGCCATATATAAACATATATAGCTGATATATCCCCTACAATTGTTACCTATTATAACCTATTATCAACCATTCACCAGCTACTTAACCACCTTAGGAAATGAACCTGCTGATTCTTAACTTCAGATTCCCAGAGGCCAACCAGCAAGCAGTTGGTCGTAGCGGGGCCCCGCCTTCGGCTGCAGGAAGTTTGCCGAGATGTTTGATACGGACCAGGACAGGTGGTTGGAAGTCCGGAGAGTTCATAGAAGTGAAGCATGGTTGATCATGGTTGATCATGGTTGAAGTATGGCTGATCATGGTTGATATTAGTGATAATGGTTGAGTGTACTTGACCACATAGTTGATAATACTTGATCAAATGATAGTGATGATGATTATGATGAATGGTGTGTCAATGGTTGGTCAATGGTGGGGCTTCCAAAATGACACCACTATAAGATTTCGCCCCCAAAGTCACTGGACTTAGATCCGATCATCATTTTCCACCATTGAATCTGGCAATTTTGGACTTCCAGATTCACCCTGGGAAAGGTAGTTGACTCAGTTGACTATGACTTACATTCTGTGTGTGGCGACCGCACGAAGGCTCGTTCAATGCATAAACACACCAGCTGATTGAGCACGACTAGGTGAATCTTACCAGTGGGATAACAGCTGTGGTTGGAAAGATTCAGCTAGTCGGGTTTAACCAGGACTGTTCAACCCTTGTTCACCAATCCTTACCAGGATGTGCGAAGTATTTGTTTTTTCAATTGTGTTTCCCCTAAATGAGATCCCTGAGACCATCAAGCTGTCCCCCCCAAAGTTGATGATCATAATCAACCATTTTTGCCATATACAACCAGTATGAACCAATAGTCAACCATGAGTGGTGACCAACTCCAGGATGAGATCCCTGTAGCTTCCTATCAAGCTGTCCCCCCCGACCCCCTGTCAAGGGGGAGGTTTTACCTTTGAGATCCCTGTTATAGGAAGTATCAAGGTGAACGCTGTTTCGTTGGCAATGATCCCATTCCATCTGTATCAAGGAGATGTCCCGTTCGCCCAGGATGGCTTGATCAACATCTCGGAGTTCACGCAGATGGTGCAGTTCGTCACGGTGGCGAGCTGGCTCGAGAGCGAGGAGGGCAGCGTGCGGCGCCACTTCCCCCTGTACCAGCCCTGGTGGTGGAGATGTCAACCAGGTGGTTAATAAGAGGTTAATCATAGGGGGTGATAGGGGTTCATAGGGAATTCATAGGGGTTTGTAGGGGTTTGTAGGGGTTGTAACTAGCTACAACCACTAAGAATGGTTACTAATAGTGATTAATAGGGGATAATCACTCACAAACTTATGGCTAAACAATTACTACGTGGTGGTTTCTCAAGCCAGTTTGGGAACCCGCAAAGTAATGGGTGTTTTATTACTTTAAATAATGAAGAAACCGGATCATGACTGGAGTACCCCTCTGACTTGAAACATCCAAATGGTTCATGAATCCCTATGCTTCCATTCACCATGAAATGGCAAGTAGCTGGTTTCCATTGTTTCAACTGGGGTTGGTTGCCTGCTATTTCCTGGTCACAGGTGAGGGCTCAACGCTTGGTGATCTTTGGGGTCCCTGGCAAATTTGAGAGGATCATCCACTGGTCAAACATGTCGGTTCCAGTTTTTTTTTTCGTTTCTCACGAACTTGTCATTTTTACTGGAGTTTCCCATGAAATTCAAGGAATGATCCCCCTCCTCGAGGCACCTGCAGGTCTTCAGGTGGCAGCAAACAGCTATGAACCAGCCATTCAGTGACTAAGTCAAGAACGAATTCACCAATTCACAAAACAAACTAAGCAGCCAAGTCTTGCAGCTAAGTAAGTAGCCAACTAACAACTGGCCGAATGAAGTCACCTTTGGCTACCTTCCAGTGGATTAAAATCACGAGTTCATGGGTAAATCATGTCTCAGCCATGACCTGACTACTCTCTGATAGTTGGATATCGCCAGGATACCCGTTGTACCCATTGGAAGCTCCACAGTTGGCGGTTGTTGGATACCTCAACGTTGGTAATTCAATGTTCACCATCTTCCAAGGAGTATAGGAGGTCTGATCCATAATCCTTGGATTCCTTGGTGGATCGCGATTTGAGCTCAACTGAAACCTCCCAGCTGTCCCAGCTGCCAGGAGGGGAAGCATATGATCCAGAAGGCAGACCGTTCCCTAGTGGTGACAACCAATGGTGAGCCAACTGCGCTGCGAAGTCAATTGCACCTTAACCCCGGGTGAATCTGCGAATCCCAACGTTGTTTGCCCCAAGCTTTAGATGTGACGGATGCTGTTGGGGACACAGCGTGCCATGGCGCGATCTGCGATTCAGAAGGTATGACCTGAGGAAGGTAAATTGAGCAGTTCATTGATCTACTACCTACAGGAAAGAGTTTGGGAAGGTTCGGGAAGTCGATCCACGGTGTACTACCTATAGGTCACCATGGAGAAGGGTGGAGACCTTCACTTTTGGGAAGTACTGGTACTCTGAGCTGTTTAGCTAAAACTACGTGTTGTTAGTAGAGATGTGGCTGTGGGTCAAAATCCCGTACCCCTGGTTCCCCTATCATTAACCATTGTTTTCCCTATAGTTGGCTGGGTAATAACCAGCATTATCGGTTGGTTAATATTGACCCATAGCCATGTCTTTACAAAGCAGGGCTTTGGCTTCATCCTGAGGTTCAATCACGCGATTGAATCTGTCACTGGACACAAACGAGACTGGCGCCCTTGGCAAGTATACAACATCAGAGATGACGGATACGTTTCCAAGTTGTTTTGAATCTCCGACCTTTGGATCTTATGATTATATGACCTAAGAATGACCCTCTGATTATTCTTGCGAGTCATGATCACAGTTCATGGTCTATGCCTCTATGATCCAGTTGGTGTTTGTCCACTTCTTTTGTGGATCTGTCGCGCCATGTGATGTTCTTGCTACAGTGATTGATCATGGTGATGTGTGAGGCTGACCCGAAGATGGGAATTCGAAGGGGAAGCCACGTTCAGCTATAGCCCGCAATTGTAGGAGGGGGAACAACATAGGACCGATCTTTGGTGAAGTCAGCGTGAATAGATTCTTAAGCGCTATCATGCAGAACCACTATGAACCGTCATGTGCTACCATCAATCAATCGTCACCAACCATCAATTTCATCAACCATTCACCATTTTTGATCATTTGCCAAGTTAAATGCAAATCCCCCTTCGGCAGTGGTCATTGCTGGGGAAACCGCAGAGAGGAAGTGGGCTATAGATGAACAATGATGAAAATCCCAACAGTAAGACATTTTTTTTTGTTGCTTGATGCTTGTTGCCGGTTGTTTGTTGTTTGTCGTTGTTTGTTGCCGGTGTTTGTTATGAACCCTTCTCATCAATCACGACCCATTGCTGCAGAGGCTTCGCTGGCGGAGCGTACCTTCCAGGAGAGCGGGGCATTTTCGGGCTCGGATTGATTGACCTCTGGTGGTCGTGATGGTGGATGATGGTTTATCAGCTGGTGAATGATGGGATTCATGATTCTTCATAATGATCAAGAGTGGTTAATCAGATTTCAGATTGTTACTGATGTGTGGTTAGTAGTGGTGACTGGTGTGTCTTACAAACGAATGAATGAGTAGTGATGATTTATTTGCGATGGAAAATGCTTTGCAATGGTGAGTGATGATTCCTGGTTGCTGATTCGTTGCAGTCGATATTGGTTGATGGTTACTCCATGGTTTGGTAAGGTGATAATTACCCACCCCTATTCGAGTTTCAAAGAACGGAAATGGTTGTGAGAATGAATGTTGGAATAGAATGCGTATCTCACCTCTCAAATTAATGGAGATTGGTGGTGCTTTGTGATGATCCGTGGTGGTCGATGATTCCACTCAACAGGTAGTAGACCAGCCTTAGTGGTTCCATGGCATCAAACAATCTACTCCATAGGCATACCACCACTTTCAGGAGTTGAGATCACGAGGCTCTGGCAACCCTCATGCGCAGATTTCCTCGGCTTGTTGACATCATCACTTTGGGATGGTGCCACCGGATGATGATAGGTTGTAGTCTTTGGGGATTGGTGTGACCTGATGGGTCGACAGATGTTTGCTATGAACATGATACAAACCATGTGTATGCATGTGTCTACGGTATACACTTGTACCACCAGTAATGATCATAATCAACGGTAGCTAATCACCATATATAAACAATCATTGGCCATGATCAACCATTATTGACCACTATTATCAACCATGATTAATCAAATTTTATCCATAATTACTAGTGGTATCCCCCTTATTAACCATTATGTTATTTATGGTTAACCATATTAGTAGTTAATCTAATATCAACCATTACTTAACCATAGATTATTGTTAAGCATTATTAACCATAATTCACCATTATGAACCATGATTACTAGTGGTATCCCCCTTATTAACCATTATAAACCCCTAGTTACAACCATGGCTGGTGACCACCAGGCGCAGGTCCCCAGCCTTTCGCTGAACCAAGGACTTCATCAAGATGATCGAGGCCGACAAGGCAGGGGAACGCGGCCGAAGCGCGGGGCCTGGGCGGCCAGGGGTGGCGACGCCCTGGGAAAGGGCCGGTTTTCCCAGTGAGTTTTTGGTTGGCGTCTAGGGAAAACTGACCTTTTCCTAGGGGAAATCATTGTTTACCCTAGCTAGGGTTGGTTTTCCCAGAGATTTCATGGATTTCGAATGGTTTTCCCATTGTTATTTTGGGAGCTTGAGTCAGCTGTTCATTGGTTTTCCATGGTTTTTCGAAGATATGGCTTGAATCAGCTGGCCACAATCGTCAGCATGCTGTGGTGTCAAGATGCGTCAAGTGTGTCGAGCAACACTTTGCTAGTTGTTGTTTTTGCGGGAGATCGTGCTAATGGTACTGTAGTTGTTAGCTGCTACGCAAACATCGGACAAACATGACTACTGTGATATCTAGGTCATCCACCAAGTACTGGTTTTATTCCATGATTCTTGGTTCGTGTTGGTCGGTCTACTTTTGCTGCGGATGGTTGGAACAGCATCATCAGAGACCAAGCATTCTGAAGCAGTGAGTGGTTGGTTAGTTGGTGAGTCCTGGCTGGTTGGTTGCATCGCCAATCTGATTCCCTGATCACTTCACGATTGTTACAAGCCATGAAGTCACATGGAAATAGAGCGACAAGGGAAGCGCAAGGTTGGCTGTTGGGTTCAACAGGCAGCTTAGGTTCCCCATGCTTCTCCTGTTCCCAGGAGAGACTCTGGAGCATCATTCCCTTTCTGCCCGAAGGATTGGCGGCAGCCTGAGGACGGAACTGAAGCTTTGGACTGACACGAGACAGACCAAAAATTCATCAGGGTTGGTTGGTTGGCTGCTTGGCTGGCTAGTTGGCAGCATTGTGCCACTCGGTTGTTCATAAAGTGTGAATTATCTCATATGGACGGATCGAAGAACCAGCAGCCACGATAACCATGCATGGATTCAGTTTTTAGATATGGGCAGAAATGACCAGAAACAACCAACCCCACGACAAATCATCTAACGGCAGGCCAAGGTTCTCTCGGTTGTCAGTTGTCAACTTGACTCAACGTGAAACAGTTGATGCCAAACCTTCGGCGATCAACATTGAAATTAAATCAAAATGATATTTGGTGGTTGTATGAAGAGATGGTACATGCCCAGTACCATGGGTGGTTTTCTAATTGATCAGGGCAACATTGGATGACCTAAGGTACAGCATGTATGGTGAAAGAAACCGCACCCTTGATACTTAGGAGAGGTGCCACTCCTAGTGATTGGTCACGAAAATCAGATCCTGCCACTGGACAAATTCCAGTGCACCAGCAGGCGGTTTATCATTCTTCCAGCCTCGGGGGAGTACAACAAAAGCCCTTGGCAAAGCGGCGGACACAGAAAAAAACATGTAGCATCTCGTGTTTCAACGATGATGCCGGATACCAATGCTTGTCATGACCGCTAATGAAGAAAAATCCGAGGCTCTTTGTGGAGCTTTGCCGGGCGATAACACCACGGATATCGTCCAGGGAGACATCAACTTGTTCGTCCTATTTGAATTTTAGTTGATTACCTGGATGACATGCTCTATCTTAATTAGGCGATAACCATCAACAGTGACAATCACGGAGACTAAAAACGTTGGTTTATAAGATTATGCTATCAATCAGAAACAGTTGGTAGATTGCCAAATCCCTGTCAACCATGATGTAACCATCATTAACAAAAAATTACTTTACTTCGAGTGATCCCCACCATGTCATGTCATCACCGCTTGTTGACTCCACTTTTGTCTGGCATTCTCTCCGACATACCTTCTGACATTCTTTCTGGCAAATCTTCTGTCATTCCTTCTGGCATACCTTTTGACATTCTTTCTGACATCCTTTCTGGCACATCTTCTGACGTTCTTTCTGACAACTTTCTACTCGGACATTCTTTCTGACATTCTTTCTGACATCTCTTCTGACATTCTTTCTGACATATCTTCTGACATTCTTTCTGACATATCTTCTGACATTCTTTCTGACATCCTTTCTGGCATATCTATTAACATTCTCTCTGACATCTCTTCTGACATGTCTT
>VSDK01016746.1:1720-58119 GCA_009767595.1 Symbiodinium kawagutii
ATCTTTGAAGATCCGGTAGAACCACCGGTTCCAGAAGGAGATCAAGAAAGAGCATCCTTGAAGAGACAAGAGATCAAGGAGCCTGCTACTTCGCCTCAAGCGAGGAGAAAGGTTCAAGCCCAAGGAACGAAAAGAACTGGTGAAATGAAGATGGCTAGACAGCCACCAATGGCTAAGTCTAAAATGCCAGACCCACAAGGAACCAAACGAGCAGCTGAAGAAGGAACAGATGAACTGAAGGAAAGAACATCACCAGAACCGCCTGCAGCGCCAGCGGCTGAGCCAGCCGCAGATCCTGCAGCATCCGATGCACCAATGGGAAATGAGCAACCCAGTGAACAGGACCTGAGAAGTGTAGTCCTAGCAGGACTGAAGGAAGTGGCATTGGAGAACATCAAGAGATTAGTGGAAGAAACGTACAAGAAGAATGGCATTGACATCACCTCCCAGGAGGTCATGGACATTGCAAGTCTAAGCTGTGAAATGGCAGCAACTGACATTGGAGAAGTCTATTCACCAAAGAGATTCACAGCATTGGCAAGCCAATACAAGTTGAGACCTGGTTTCGCTGTGGACTTAAGTGAAACGAAAGAAAACGGTGAATACTGGAACATGAACAAACCAGCGGACGTTGAAGAGCTCTTCGGCTTAATTGACCGAGACGAGCCACTGTTGATTACAGGAAGTCCGCCCTGCAACTTGTTTTCAAGATTGCAGTCGATAGGTTGGTACAAGATTCCACCAGAAGTGAGAGAGAAAAGAATGAAGGAAGCCCTGCATCATCTGCACACATCTTGCGATGTGTACGAGAAGCAGATTAAGGAAGGAAGGTTCTTCCTGCACGAGGCACCTTGGGGAGCCACAAGCTGGAACGACGAAAGGATCCAACGCATATCCTCAAGGGATGATGTGTACGTGGTCCGAGGGCCCATGTGCAAGTGGGGAATGCAGGCAACAGACAAGAGAGGGCTGCAAGGAACCGGGTGTGTGAGAAAGGAAACAGGTTGGATGACAAACCATCCAGGTCTAGCGCAACTCCTGCAGCAAGAGTGTACAAACAAGACTGGAGAAGCACCATGGCATAGGCACATCCATTTGATTGGAGGCATTGCCCAGCAAGCGGCGAGATACCCACCGCAGCTGGTAAGAGCAGTGTTGAGGTGCCTAAAGCAAGAACTGGTCTCCAGAGGAGAGCTGAACGCAGCCGAAGCGTACAGTGCAGGACCAGTCCCAGAAGTCCCATTTGTTGATCCCGAATGGGAAGAAGCATATGTGGACGATGTGAAAGGCGGCATTTTGCCAGCCGAGGAAGTTAAGAAAGCAAGGGACAAAGAAATGGAATACCTTCACAGACAAGGTGTTTACAAGGTTGTCCCAACAGAGGAATGCCTTAAGGAGACAGGCAGAAAGCCTATTGGTGTCAGATGGATAGACACCAACAAAGGAGATCCAGAACACCCGAATTACAGAAGCAGGTTGGTGGCGCGTGACATTAAGGCAGCAAAGAAACCTGAAGAACAGCTGCCAGCAAACCTGCTGTTCTCAAGCACACCTCCACTGGAGGCTATGCGCATCCTCTGCTCCTTGTGGAGCAGCCAGCAGTATTCGAAGCACAAGAAGAAACTGAAGCTTGCGTTGTGGGACATATCCCGGGCGCATTTCTATGGTACGCTCAAGCGGCGCATCTATGTGCAGCTTCCGTCAGAAGACCCAAGGTCTGAGAACGGAAAGTACTGTGGGCTCTTGGAAAAGAGCATGTATGGTACACAGGACGCACCAAACATTTGGCAGTCACACTATTCCAGTATCCTCTTGAAGGCTGGATACGTGCGTGGCAAGTCAAATGCGTCAGTGTTCTACCACCCAGAACACGACGTAAGGGTGATGGTCCATGGGGACGACTTCTTGGCATTAGGAGATGCCCAGCATCTTCAAAGGCTGGAAAGTATCCTCCGTGAATCGTACGAGCTGAAATGTCTCGGCATCTTGGGAGACGAAGAAGGAGATTCCAAAGAACTCCACTTCTTGAATCGTCTGATAAGATGTGCAGAGTCTGAAGGCAGACCTGCATTGTGGATTGAGCCAGATCGACGTCATGTCGACCTCTTGGTTCAAAGTTTTGGAATGGCCAACGCCAAAGGCGTGGAAAGTCCAGACACCAAGAAGACGGCCGATCAACAAGCCTTAGAGGCAAGGAGCCCAATACTACCCAAAGAAGAAGCAAGCAAGTTCCGCTCCGCAGTAATGCGTGCAGCATATCTTGCTCAAGATAGACCTGACATATAGGGCATGCGGTAAAGAACCTTGCTCGCCGGCTGGTTCAGCCGACAGAGGCAAGTCTCACAGATCTTAAGCGGTTGATCCGCTATCTGTTGAGATACCCCGACATTGCCCAAGTGTTTCGGCATCAGAAAACACCAAACAAGCTTACCATCCAAGTGGACAGTGACCATGCTGGTGACACTGTTACCCGTAAGTCAACCACGGGGATGATAGCTTACTATGGTAGGCACGTGCTGAAGCATAGTTCAAATGTGCAATCCACCATTGCACTCAGCACTGGAGAGTCAGAGTATTATGGACTCGTGAAAGGTGGCAGTGTAGGCTTAGGTCTGCAATCACTGCTGAAGGACTACGGCCTCGAAGCGGCAGTGCATGTTGAGTCAGACTCAACTGCCGCAAAGGGGACAGTCAACAGGGTTGGCCTGGGCAAACCCCGCCATATCCAGACTAGGTACCTTTGGCTCCAAGAGCGCGTTGCCGAGTCCCACCTGCGAGTTGGGCATGTGCCAGGCAAAAGCAATAACTCCGATGTACTGACCAAGTCGGTGCCTGGAACGCAAATGCGCCAGACGATGCTGAAGTCAGGCTATGAGTATCTGAACAAGAGGAGCAAGGGCCAGCTGAATCTACTGAAGTGAAGGCCCCTGGCCAGACTCCGCTACCTCAGGTCGAAGAAGAACTGAGATCTGAGGGTTACTCTTTGTGAGTGTATAGAAATCACTCTTCAAGAGAGGAGGAGTGAAGACATGTACAGTCCATATTTACCCACAGCCAACACGGTTGTACCACGCTACTTTTGGCTCAAGCAAAACAGCGCTCCGCAGCGCTGTGTGCGATCGATAATATCCTTTCATATATTCATACATATGTATATATATATATATATATATCCATACATGCACTGAGAACTAAATGAAACATATATTGAACATGTATATCCACAAAATTACCATCCATGTAGCCACCACACGCCGAAACCCATAAATTTTTGAAATTTCCAACTATCTCTTTGTGACACATGGTGATTTTCCATGAATCCATGTGCTCACATGACCTGTTTCAGTTGGTGCCCTGATGGCGTTCTCGTTCTTCAAGGCGTGGGCCACACGGTGCGGGAGCTCCCTAGTGGATGCAGCCACAAGAACCATTGGTCATTGTTGGCTGCTGCTTGGGAGGTGAATGAGGCAAGGGTTTTTCTTCGTAAAGTGGGAACGAGCAAAGTGGCCACCAACCAAACGGTTAAGCCAAACAATGGGTTTTAATCGTGGAAATGTTCACATGTAAGGTTAGAGAGACCGGTGAAATTAACGAATGATTTTCAAAATGTTGTAAAAAAACACATTAGATTAGGAGTCAAATCATGAAGGAATGATAACCAACCATCAATGATAATCATATTCTGATCGGTGGAACTAGCAATGGATATCCTCAATGGTCGATGTTTACATCCTATGGTGACAGAACAACATTTTGCGCCTGCGAGGATCATGTAGCCTTGAAGATTGCCAGATATGGGGGCCAGACGTAACCAAACAGCCATTTAAAGGGCCTTTAAAGGGAGCGATTTGGAGCTACCAGGAGGCTTGTAGCCAAATGCCAATCATTAGTATGATATTTAAGCAACACAGGTTGTTTGACTTGATGTGTGGGGCCTTGTGTGCTTCGACCATCGTCGATACTCGTTGGGAAAATGATATTGAGGTATATTGAGGTGCTTGTTTGACAACAAAAAAGTACAACCACTATTGTACTCCAATCATATTTGGGTTTAAAATAGAAGTATTCTACTATATATAGTCGCTACAGTGATTCTATCCAACAACGTTTGTAAATTATGTTTCATTGACCTATCCATTTTTGTTTCATGCGGCTCTTTATCACCAAAATCAAGCGACTCGATGATCCTGCGACCTCGCCTGTCCAGGGAGAAACAAAAGATCCTGCAGAGGACCGGGGCTTGGGACTTCGACCAAGTGGTTTTTGATGCAATGTACGCGGTGGTTGTTGTGGTGATGGTGCTGCTGCCAAACGTCACTATGGCGGGACCTGTGGTGTCACGCTGCCATTGGCACTCAGAGACCTGGTTGCCCCGCCACAGGAGGCCAGAGAGAAGCGCGAAGCCAGGTTGAAGGAAGTGCAGGACACATGGATCATGGGTACTGGTCCATCACAGAGAAAAGTTGGAACCTCTAAAATATTTCAGAAAATATTTGATTGATACAAGTTGCTGGTCAATAATGGTTAATGATATGGATGATGACCAGCGATAATAGTTGAAGAACTACTGGTTCGTGGTTTGATTGACATGTTTTTTTGATTGACATGTTTTGCCGATGTCCCCAAATGAAGTACCTAATGGTTGGTCGGTTGACAAACATTTTTTTTCATAGTCACTAAAAGCACCAACCAGATGCATTTTCAGTGTGCACGTGTCTTTTGTAGCATGTATGTTTAATTGTTCAGAATATCTACAGATAGGTAGATTTGCTGCTAGTACCCATTATGAACAGCAGCGGCGAATAACATCAAGAGGGATAAGGCTAGTGTTTGAGTGCTCGAGGGAGTCGCGGATATCCAGTGCCCTTTTAAGTCTAACCAACTCAACACAGTTGGACATGTCGCACAGAATATGGGAACCTCCATGACTGGTTTGTGGTTTGATTGACATTTTCTACTTTCCCGAGTGTTAGAAAATGGTTGGTCGGTGGCTCCGGACCCCTGTAAACGTGCGTTCCAACGCACGTTTTTCTGCATGGCACCGCGTTTTATGGGAGAGGAACTGGCACAAGCCTCTATCTTCCAGGGTTCAAATGTCGTGTTGCCAAGTTCCATTTGTGGGGCCATGGATCGCTGTAGGCTACATCTTTCAGACTGCCTAGTGCTGTGATCGATAGAAACGAGTCATGAGTCCTGACTCAAGATTGGAACAAGTCTGAGCTGGGGTTCACACTTGAACTTCCCATCCGGCGTGGGTGACAGATCCACGGAGGGTTGTTGTTGCAGTGCCTTGTTGGTCTGCGAAAATCTATTCGCCATGTGAATCGTTGCCATTGATTTTATTAAGCATACGATGTGCATTGTGGGTTATGACATTCACCTTACCCAACCCACCAATCCACGAACCTTCCAACCATCCATCCAACCCACCATCCAACCCACCAAACCCACCAAACCCACCAACCCATCAACCCCACCATCCATCCAAGCAACCATGCATCCAACCAACCAGGCAGGTCGTGGCCAATAATGTGTTTCCCAGGACCAATGCGGAGCATACTTCGAGATCACCGAAGATGTTCTCAACGAGATCTTCGGCGGCGAATCTTGGAGGTGCCAGGGACATGCGTGCGCCATGGCGAAGCCACGTCACCTGCAGCGCCCAGGAGACGTGGCTTCCAGCACTTGACCTTCCGAAGCGAGGTGAGCCACGGTGGGTAACTGGTGAGCCCTTGGTGCCTTGGTTATGCCTTGGTGGTGAAGATGTCTTGGTGCCTCATTTTTTGGGGACCTGCTGTGTAGTCTAGAGAGATTTTTTTTTGGATTAGTGATTGATGGTTGATGATGGTTTAGGAATGGTTGATGAACAATATAGATAATTAGTGGTTGATGATGATAATGATATAAGATTTCCGTATGATGGTTGATCGTCGTCCATGATGGTTAATGGCCCAGACATGGTCAATAACAGGGGATGCCAACAAGAATCAGCAATGGGTGACCATCAAGAGTTGGTTGCATAACACATTTGAATCCGAATCCAGCCGATTGATAGTTGTGATGGAATCCGAGGAAGTGTTATAAGACACTTGGTATAACATGAATATTCTACCTGTATATATACACTTAATATCCCGGTGTACAAGGGTATCAATGGTGCATCATCGGACTACAGTCGTGATACCGCGTGGGTTTCTAAGGAGCCAAGCTTCCTCGCAACCTGGAGATTCAGATGGTTTCGGAAAGCGTCCCATGCCATGGGTTCATCCAGTTGTTGACTCCAGTGGGGACTTCTTGTATTGGGAATTCTTGCAGCCTGCAGCCTGCCAGCTACATTTCTGTCATGTGTTGAACCCTGGTTATCAGTGTGGGTATGGCATTCTATTTTGGGACTTGCGGTACTAGCACGGTGCGCACTGGGCAATGTGCTCATGAGCAGTGGACAACTCTGGTTGTCATCAAGAGACGACAATCTATTGATACCATTGGTGCTCCCCGCGGAGAACACCGAACCAAGATCATTGACGGAGCCCAGCAAATCTTTGCATCACCAGGTTTCCAGCAACAATCCAACACTGAGCTCTTTTTTACAAGGTCCTTGTTCCGGTAGATATTCCATGGTTAGTTGCGGGTTTATTGGCCACAAGCGCTACTGTTGAAATGGCATGCTTTGCAAACTTATGCAGGAAATCGAGATATAATCATACATATGTAACCATGTAACCATACATGAGCATACAGCACATGTTCAAGGTTCAATTCTTTGCCCCTGTCCCCTTTAGAGACACACTTCATTGAGCCGGACCGTGGATCAACCCATCATGGGCTGCGCAGCTCCTGTCAGATCTTCAACCTGAAGACTCTCACGGGCCTTTTGATGCAACCCATCGTGGCTGGGCAGAGCTGGTGAGGAAAGCATGAAGGGTGGATGCATATGTGGCCACACACATGTCATTGCTTATGTATGATATCAACTGATATCATATAATCAATGATAATGCATATGAATACACACATATGAGTTTACATAATAGGATGTGTTCTAGAATGGTTACATATGGCATCATATGGCTATGGACTGTGAACTTAGAAGTTGACCTGGGTGCCGTTGGTGATGCTAAGCTGGTTGATGGCGGGCTACAAAAGGGGAAACGAAAGGGCTAGGAAGTGAATCTACAAAGGGGTGATTTGTCACCAATATGTTCATTGAATGCTCCAGACTTGTGAAAGACAGCTGGTTGTTTGTTTTGTTTTGTTTCATACAGTTACTACACCACATGAGCCTATTCGCCACTTAGGACGATGGATCATACCAACCCCTTGACGGGACCAGAGTTAGACTGCGGTTCCTAGAGTCAGCGGCTTTTTTTGGGAAGATTGGAACATGGGTCATTGCCAATAGTCCCAAGAATGGATGGACGAAGCATTTCAAGCAGATTTTGATCAGGCATTGTGGATTGAAATTGATGATTGTTGATTGAATTGTGATTAATGTTTGCCTGTAAATAATTAACCCCCTCCCTTCTTTCAAACCCCTCAAAATAGACCTGGAAAGAATTATTTGGAGGATGACGATTGTTTTAAAAGGACGAGTAAGAAATCCAATTGGCAGGAAATCAAGAGTCTCACTCAGTATTGCTAATCTGAATCTAAATTGAATTGCAGGATTTTTTTTCCACAAAATTTGGCAACCCCCCAAACTTTGTGCGCACTTTATTTAGGGGGGTTAATAATATATTGCAAACCGGCAGCGGGCGCACTTTATATGGGGGGGTCTTATTGACAGGTTGACAATGCTATGAATTAATTGACTTTGACAGTTATTGATTTGATTTTTTGAATCTTCATTGAATGTTATTTCTATGATTTTATTATCATTATCATACAGGCAGTGGGAATTGAATGTGGTTGTTATTGTCATACTTTTGAGGGGCGTCTTGCGAACTTCCAAGAACTTTATGAAGAGATTGTTCAAGGGATCGAGGGGATTTTATTTTTGACGCCAAATGCTTGTTTTGGGGGGTAAAACCACCTAATTGATTGTCGTATTGGCGTGATTTCGGACATTATTGACTAATACAGTGCATTCATCAATCCCGAGTTGACATTATAGATCCTGATCTTAAAGCATCCTTACCAATTTTTGGTAAATCACAAACTATTCAGGTTTAAACAGGTGGTGGTTACGTAACATGGATCTCCCATTGATATCCATTAACCGTCACCATATCCATTTTCAAACATCATTTTCAAGCGGGAATCGTTAACAGCTCTGAAGCGATTTTCCATGGCCATTTGCTTGCCACTGAGGATTTGACGTTCCTGCAAAGTCTTGATGCCGGGGGGATCCAGGGGCCCGGGGAGCGATGCCAGTGGACGTGAGTACATGTAGATGTATGGCTAATCAACTGGATCAACGATGTTGATGAGGATAAGGATGAGAACGAGGACGATGATGACGATGATGATGATGATGATGATGATGATGATGATGATGATGATGATGATGATTATGGTGAGTTGAGTTGGGTTGAATAGATATTATGCCCAGGATACGCTGGAGTTTATATGATAGCTCTTTTGCAGAGATCATGTCCTGCTATCCAAATGAATGCCGCAATATCCATGACATGGTCAGCTGACTTTGAGTTTACACCTGGCACAAACAACATTGTCCAAGATTGACTGGTTGTTTGAGGATTCTAGGGACAACCTATATCCCATAGAGAAATCTGCATGGGTATTTAAAGATGCTGTATGGTGTTTTTGGTGAACTGGCATTATATATACTATGTCAACGTATCAGTATACATTGATGCATACAGGAATACCACACATGTCCAAGCAGTATAATCGGCAATGACTCCTTTCAAGGTCTATTTGGCGATCAGAACATTTGTTATCTCCATCATACGTTAGAATGAGCTAGACATCGACCATGCAGAGTCGATTTGTCTCATTTCCAGCCCTGCAATTTGTATCTAGGTAGGCTAAAGTACCCGCAGGTCAAGATCATTCAACAGAGCTATTGTAGGAAGTTATGATGTGTGATCATTATCAGGTGATGTATTACCATCCTGGAGTAGATACAACATACAACCATTCACTAGCCTTAGAGATGCTTCAATTTGATATTTTATCAAGGTCAACAGGTCAACAAGGGTATTTATCAATTAACTTTCATCAGGATGTATACATAAATGACTGTTTCTCAAAATTGGGGACCCCCAAATCATCTAACATTGACCCTTTATAGTCATAAACCAAGCATTTTGTTTTTTTTGGGGGGGTTCACCTTTAAGGTAAGAACCCCCCAAAAAATCGGTCATTGATTCTTAGCAGGAACTTGTCACGTTGGAGGAACACGGTTGAGTGGTCGGCCTTTGAGGCCAGCGAAAATTCGCTGACGGAATTGAACTGTTTGGCCGGAACGAGCAAGTGCGCCGGTTGCACCAAGTGCTGTTGGGGAGTGGCTGCAATTTGGGATGCCCTGGCTGGTCATGGTTGACTACTAAACTGGACAATAAGCTCGTTCATCATGGTCAATTATGTTGAATGATGGTTAATGAAGTTAATGACGGGCACTATGATCAAGCGACAAAAGTGGTTGTGGTTGTTGGCAAGCACGCAGGAAGAATCAGTAACAGCTGATGCGACATTTTAGGGAAGACCAATGTTGGTTTACAACGGAGATCGTGGGTGATGGTCTCAAGTTGGTGCAGTACTCCAAGGGTCAGTTACAATAAAGGATTCTAATCAGCAGCAGTGGCAGCAGCAGGAGGAGTAGGAGGAGTAGGAGTAGGAGGGGTTATTGTGTCTATTCTCCATCTTTGAAACCATGTTCTGGAATAACAAGAGCTACTTAAACCATCTTAAACCACCAGCTACTAGCAAAACTGTCAGCTCTTCAACGACTTCAAAGGGGTTCGCCCCCGGTGCTTCACCAAGGGGTTCACCAACCCCCGGTACTTCACCCATCTTCACCGCCAGGAAGTTAAAGACCGCTGGAGTACCTCAGGGCATCCTGGTTTTCGGAGCCTTGCAGGTCCGGTGGGTCCGGCCGGTGGGGTCCCATGAACCACGGTGACCACCCGCTAACGGGCCACCAGCGGACGAACCACTGGGAGCACCAGGGGAATCACCTGCCGCCACTCTGGGAAACCGCGATCATGAAACCCATCCGAGACTGAGCAAATCGCCTGCAATTTGGCACGGAAGGATTGGCTGACGCCAGCCATGCATCAGTGGTTAAGGGAAAACTGAGAAGGTACATCCTGAAGCCAAGGGGCTATACTACTTGGCAGTTATGATAGTCTGTACCCCTGGATGCTTGTGAACTACTCAGTCCATTGCGCAAGTGGTGGTTGGACCGCTTCCAACCTTATCAAGTTGGTACCACTTGGAGCCAGTAGCAACGTGTTTTCGTTGAGCCATGCAGGGAGTCCAGGGCTTGACCTTCAACCGGGGCCACAGCGAATTTGATGATCGAATTGGTGGTGTTTTGTGATCGAGCGGATCTACTGGACAGCCAATCACCTGAACATGTGGCTCAAAAAGATACGCTCTGTATATGCGTGTTTCTCAAAATTAAGGAACGCCAAAATCGTTGGTTTGTTACTGATAATTGATCAAACGAGGAGGATTTGGGCGTATCCATCTGGCTTGAGAAACCCCCATATCCCCTTGTAAAATTCTTCAAGGGGATCTTGGACGATCTTAACATAAGCAACGACCAGAACACCTGGCTGAGGACACCAAGCGTTCCGGGGCTGCCCGCAGCTCCAGGGTTGGCTCTTGCATTTGGTGAACATCGAATTGCCAAGTAAACAGCTGGGTGTCTAGTTTTATATCAGCTGTATGTGGTACCCATTTTTCTAGGGTTGTATGTTGAATTACAAAAATTGCCAGGGCGAACAGGCTTGCGACCTCTGGACATATGTTGGATGTACGCACATTGATGGGTGCACAGATTTGATTGCCCACATCACCATGCTTTGCCGCCCCATCCGACCGTACGAGCTATAGGATGAATCAGGGTTAGCCATTGTTCACTATCAACTGTGTGAGTAACATCTGGAACCACCGTTCACCACTCATTCTCCGACTGTCCGACCACTGGGTTCTTTCCATTTTACCTGGCCAGGTATTAAAGCTCAAGAAGAATTTGCTGCTGGCACTGGCATGTTTAACACGATGTGCATTGCAGGCTGTAATGACGCGACACTGGCGTATTTGCAAATGAATAACCTGTTTGGTGGTTTGATTGACATTTTTGATTTTCTCTATAGTCTAGTAATTAATAGGTTGGTTGACTAATACTTTTCATAGGGGGTGAAACCAACAACCAGATAATGGTTCCTTTGGCAGTCCCTAGCCTGGATACTCAGAATCACATAGAATCACCATTTTCAGAGGTCGGTAGGACCCAGTGACTATCTCCGGTAGAATATATTGTGATTAATTTGAAAGGCGGTTGGGTATTGAAACGTTCCCCGACAAAATGGTGGCAAACACGTTGAAGCTTCTTGCCCAAGACCAACAGAAAGATGGTGAACATTTGAGCAAAATTTGGCAAAAAGCGTTGCAATTGAAGTAAAATGGAATAGCGGACCTGGAAGGAGTTGAGGCTTCAAATCAAGTGCTTGAAGTCTGCAAGACATCAAAGACCCCGCCTCACCCATTGGGCAACAGGTCCAGATGCAAAGATAATAGTTTTGCTTCATTCATCTTCACGGGCTCGGAAAAACATGCCCACCGTATGTTTGACGTGGGATGCCTTTATGGACGCGCCAGTAAACTTGTTCAAATGCTACGTTTTGTCACTATATTTTCAATCCCTCAGGCCACACACCCTACCCGTAAGAAGGCAAACTTGGCACACAAATGTGCACATAACAAACGGTTAACCAAGCGCTATCTGGGTCCGATTTAGCTTCACATGGGGTAACAAGAATCATTTATTTTTTGGTTTGGCTCCCTCAATGTTGTTTGATAGGTGATGGCATGGCAAAGTGCAGAATCCGAAGAACGCCACATACAATCATACAACGTACCATGCAGAAATTTAACAGATGGTCAAAGTGTGCTACTTCTACCAACTCGTGCTAATTTGCCCAAGTGAAGGGATGCAAAAGGTAGAGTACTTCAGTACCTTTGTTGTTCATCCAGCTGTTCATTTTCGTCATCCTGTCGTTCATCCAACTCAGCTGTTGTTCATCCAGCAGTTCTGTGGTTTGCTGCGCGTGGTTTCAGGACATCTTTCTCGTTGAAGTTGCCCGCCTTAAAAGAGTGGGAACCCCAGCAAGGCGTTGCAGTTGATGCCTGGCGGCAATGGAACGGGTGATTGGTGCTGGTGCTGGTTGGTGCTGGTTGGTGGTTGGTGCTGGTTGGTGGTTGGTGCTGGTGCTTAGTGCCCAAAGCTCTACCGGTTAAAACCTGTGGCAATTTACGGAGGTGAAACCTTTAAGAATTGGTGGCGTCCTGTTTCCTCCAAAGGAATCATTGAAGGCGGTGGAAATCCAAAATGAACCTGCACCCCAAAGGACCTCCAAAGGAAGTTGGGCTTATGCAGGATTTAGGGTCGAACGGTAGGTGCCACTTGTTTCACAGCTGGTGATGCCAGATTAGGTTGTTGATGTTGGATTCGAATTTATAAACCCCCGGGCCCCATGCTTGGCAGAGTACCACGTATTTAAGGTAAACCTCGCTGGTCTATTCATATTGACCTACCATTCTATCAATACATGGATCTTCCTGTGGTCAAGCCCAACTGAGGTTGGATTTGAGTTACAACAGTCTGCAGGCCCGGAGATGCATTGGCATGGATTGGCGTAGACTGTCGTGGGTCGTTGCCAATAGGATCTTGGGCAATGTGAGGTCCGTCCTGTTGATAGCCTGGGGGTAAATCAAGAACCATTTTTCTATGATGACTAGTGACCCATGGGCGACCATGATTGTTGACTGCTATCATGGTCACCCAGTAGCCACAACCAAGCATCATGACTGTTGCCAGATTGCTATGCCACCAACAGATGTGCCATGCGATCCCGAGATTCGCAATGCGAGTGGCCAGGCACTTCCAGTGCTTCAACTCCTCCCAAAGTTGGAGGCACTGAGCTGGTCCAGTGGCGCTGTGCTTGGCGGAAGGGGAGGCTCAGCACCAGCCAGCGATATCCAAGATGAGTCCATGAGGATGGTGACTTTTCATATTTCTTCATACTTCATGAGGCCTCATTGTTGTTAGGAGATGTTTGTTGTGATTTCTATTCTTTCTAACTGTTAGCCAGTATTTGTCATGATTTGACCCGTTTCACTAACCACTGGACTGCTAATTTCCATTGGCAATGACTGCTATCCAATAAGCATTGTTCTCCAGTCAATCAGCAACCGCTTATTCTTTCTAACTGTTAGCCAGTATTTGTCATGATTTGACCCGTTTCACTAACCACTGGACTGCTAATTTCCATTGGCAATGACTGCTATCCAATAAGCATTGTTCTCCAGTCAATCAGCAGCCGCTCTTGGATTTGTCAGGGCTGGCCCGGGTTCATGAAAGAATCCGTTGGCAGTGCTGGCGCTGCAGCTACGCGAGAGGGTGATTTATTTTCCCAAGAACCCATGGCACTGGGTCCAGAGGTTTTTCAACTAGCGATATTCCAGAGCCAGTGCGGCTAGCCATGGTTTCCTCCAGATAGCCTATGGTTTCATCCATGCTTGTAGCTTCAATGGATGATGGTGCTGTATGTGAGGCAGGTAACCAATGATTTTGGCACAACTTTTCTCCTTTTTTGTCAAAAGCGCTATCAGAATTCCTCACCATTCTTCCCAACACCGGGGGAAGGCCAACTTTGGTCAGTTCACTAGAGGAAGTACTAGGTTTGATACATCTAGCTGGCTCGCTCAAATGGTTTCGCAGCGAACTTAAAACTGCAGGAGCACCATTTTGTAATAGTTTTTCTCTCATTCAGAAAAGTGAATCATTGTAATCAGCAAGCGCGGAGTTGTTGATTGGGGTTTCATTGTGTTTTCTTTTCCATTTCAAGATTGGATGATCTTGATGAACAAGCATTCCCAATATTTCCAAATTACAATGTAGCAAAATATGCAGCATAATGCAGCAAATGCTTCTCTTGCAACTTGTTTCCTTGCACTGGTGATTTCTATGGTCAAGTATTGCGCCCGAGCAGTAGTGAACACCGGCGGGAACTGCCTGGAGTAGCCTACCTATGCTACAGCGTCCCAACATAGATGAGTTCAATTGATTTCAACTCTGAAAAGTGACGCTTTCAACTTTGATGTTTTTCATTCACCATTGGTTTCACTTGATTTCACCCTTTCACAAGACTGTCAAACAATGCAAAACGCCATGGGATGCTCCATGGTTTCACCTTCAAAGACGTGGTGGTTCTCCGACCAGCCCATGGACCGGTCCCAGCATGGCCATCCCCACGCCGCCAGGTGCTTCTGTTGGACCACAACCACATCAGTGGCGCCTTGACGGAGATCAAACATGCCAACGTGCCGAGCTGAGGGACCCGTCGTCAGCCGCCCTGGCTACGCCGGTGCGTCACAAGTCAGAGCTACTTGAACATATACTTGATAACCACGAAAGTATCAATTCCCAAGTAGCTAAATAGTTTCAGAACTGCTACTTGAGAACCACTTACCACTGATAAGTACAACAAGTTGATCCAAGTCGTAAACCGTTCCCCTGGATGGGAAGCTTCCAGCCCCTTGGTGACTCGGGGACCGCCATGGACGGCCTCCCAGTTTCGACCCGGCCTCAGAACTTGAAGAAGTTGGACCTCTCCCACAATCAGTTGGGATCCTAAGGAACCGTGACCTCTGAAGTGACCGGGGATGCTGGGTTGCTGGTTGTGCTTGGCATCATGATCATTAACCATCAGCAAAACCATCCTGGTCAATCATTGGTATCATTGCTACAGTGGTTTCTCAAAATGGGGGTACCTCCAAATCATCCAAGTCATTAAGCATTTATAGTAGTTAACCACCAAAGGTTTTGGGTCCCCTATGACGTGAGAAACCACCAAATGGGGTCAGAACACTGGGTCATAACGATTTGGTGATTTCAATGGTGGTTCATGAGAGCTAATGATGGCAACTAACTAGACCATGACTTGTTGGTGCTTTCAAGATGATTTCTTATTTTCAAACCAAACGTGGGGATAAAGGAACAATGAGGATGATGACCCACTTGACTAATCCTTCTGAGGAAAAACCACCAGCTGGCTGAGCCACAGGGCAAGCGCTCCCAGGTTTATGTACAGCGCTGTGGATTTGGAGCAGCAGTTGCAGGAGCGGAGCGGGTGGAGCTAGTGCCCGGTGCTTCAGTGATGCTTATGCTTTCAGGGTGGTCAATGATGGTTACAAAATGCTTACATGATGCTTGATTGTTCTTAATGATGGGTTGACTATTGTCGAAGGATCGCTAATGGATGTTAATGATGTTTAGCAGTCTATAATGCGTGCGAACAATGATGGAATAGAGCTGCTAACAGCTGTGTTGTGTTTGGCGGTTTGCCTTTGTCGTTCGCAGGTCTCAAACGATTTTGATGAAATTTTGAAGTGCAAACTATCAATTAAATGAGATTGAGTTGCTTTCGGCAAATTGATAACCTTGCCAGCTAATGCAGTTTTGAGCTGCATTTCCCTCCTAGGTTTGCGGAGCCGCTCGTTTTGACAGCCAGGGGGAGGGAGCTAGTCCAGAATACCCTGCTCAAGTATACTGCCAGCTGCTGTGGTTTCCAGTGATTGCATGGCGAGCAACCCATTGAAGTATACTTGCTGTATCTTACTGTGTATCTACATAAACTGTATCAAATTGTATCATTAGATATTTGCTATAATTGGTAGGTTCCAGTAGTTATGACAAGACCTATCTGGGAGGGGCGGCCACATTGTCCAGCTGCCTACCCCGAGTGACGCTGGTGGCGGCCTCAGAATCTCCTGAAGTTCGATCACCTGATGCTGAAGCTCAAGGACGACCTGGCGGTGGCGGTTGTAACTTGCCGCTGGGAGAAGTGTGGTGTTGCGTGATGCCCGCAGCAGGGCGGTTTTTTACAAGTGGGAACCCCCCCAAGTTGTGGTTGGTTTATGTTGGTTTCTTGCGTTAAATGACTAATATTGGATCATTTGGGGGCCATTTGCTGGCTATTATAAGAAACAATCATGTACCATTCAGGAAATATCGAATTACATGATTCTACGACGTAATTGATTAGTGATTGTTCCCATCATAATCTAAACTTACAACAAGAGCAAGTTGCTCCTTTGGATTCTTCACCATCTACTCACCATCAATCACTGTCAATAAGCCATTCATCAACCATATCATCATTATACATAAACCATTCATCAACCATATCATCACTATACATAAACCATTCATCAACCATATCATCACTATACATAAACCATTCATCAACCATATCATCACTATACATAAACCATTCATCAACCATATCATCACTATACATAAACCATTCATCAACCATATCATCACTATACATAAACCATTCATCAACCATATCATCACTATACATAAACCATTCATCAACCATATCATCACTATACATAAACCATTCATCAACCATATCATCACTATACATAAACCATTCATCAACCATATCATCACTATACATAAACCATTCATCAACCATATCATCACTATACATAAACCATTCATCAACCATATCATCACTATACATAAACCATTCATCAACCATATCATCACTATACATAAACCATTCATCAACCATATCATCACTATACATAAACCATTCATCAACCATATCATCACTATACATAAACCATTCATCAACCATATCATCACTATACATAAACCATTCATCAACCATATCATCACTATACATAAACCATTCATCAACCATATCATCACTATACATAAACCATTCATCAACCATATCATCACTATACATAAACCATTCATCAACCATATCATCACTATACATAAACCATTCATCAACCATATCATCACTATACATAAACCATTCATCAACCATATCATCACTATACATAAACCATTCATCAACCATATCATCACTATACATAAACCATTCATCAACCATATCATCACTATACATAAACCATTCATCAACCATATCATCACTATACATAAACCATTCATCAACCATATCATCACTATACATAAACCATTCATCAACCATATCATCACTATACATAAACCATTCATCAACCATATCATCACTATACATAAACCATTCATCAACCATATCATCACTATACATAAACCATTCATCAACCATATCATCACTATACATAAACCATTCATCAACCATATCATCACTATACATAAACCATTCATCAACCATATCATCACTATACATAAACCATTCATCAACCATATCATCACTATACATAAACCATTCATCAACCATATCATCACTATACATAAACCATTCATCAACCATATCATCACTATACATAAACCATTCATCAACCATATCATCACTATACATAAACCATTCATCAACCATATCATCACTATACATAAACCATTCATCAACCATATCATCACTATACATAAACCATTCATCAACCATATCATCACTATACATAAACCATTCATCAACCATATCATCACTATACATAAACCATTCATCAACCATATCATCACTATACATAAACCATTCATCAACCATATCATCACTATACATAAACCATTCATCAACCATATCATCACTATACATAAACCATTCATCAACCATATCATCACTATACATAAACCACTCATCAACCATATCATCACTATACATAAACCACTCATCAACCATATCATCACTATACATAAACCATTCATAACCCTTCATCAGCCATCATTTTGTTGCTACTTTGCTGTTGCCCTAGCCCTGCTCAGCTGCAGCGCCGCAGGACAACCCCTTCTGCGTGACCATTCCCTCGTGCGCTGCGGATGCGTTCACAGGGTCAGTTGTGTCGATCCTTGGAACTAAGCTGGAGATCATGAACATGCCATCATTGATTACAATGATTATGATTTTTGTTCATGATTATAGTGATAATCGTCCATTCTGATAAAAATCGATCCATAGTCTAGATTTTTAATTTGTTTATGATTGTAATTACTGAATGGTACTGATAACACTTTGATGGTCGGTTATGGGCATTTTTCGGTGAAACATGGCTATAGGCTATAATGATTGAACTATACTCATTGATGATGGTCTCATTCCAGCACCGGGGCAAGCTGGAAAATCCCCGTACGTTCACGGCTTGATCATCGGTCACCACTGGTGCCCTGTGGAAGTGGCTCAGCACCTGCGACATTTGCAGGTACCAAATTCTGTGTCTTCAGATGTTCCCGCAGTTTCTGGGGCCGCAGCTACAACCGCAGCTCCTGGTCACCAGAAATCGCTTGTGATTGCCCAACATTGGTTTTTTTCATGGCACGTTTTGGGCTATCAAGAGTTGGATCTACCATGTGACGAGTTGCTTGGGAAATCCAAAATTCAGACAATTCACCAGTATTCTAATGATTCATCAGTGGTTGGTGATTTGATTCACCATTAATATATAAGTCATTAGTGGTTGATAAACCAACCAGTCTTCTAATAGTTCATAATGAAAACAAAGGTTGGTTCACCATGATTCAACAATGACAACTTGAACCAACCATAGATGAATCGTGGTCAACCAAACTTTGTTGTCATCAACAGAGTTTGCTTAAGTATAATTCATCATTCATGACTACATTCCACATCAATCATGTCCATCATTCATTGACGAAGTATTCTGAATGGTTAATGAATGTTAAGCAACAGGTTGGTCAACTATAATTCTTCATTAATCAACCATAATTAACCAGTCATTAACATGTTGGGATGATTAACCAGTTGAAATCATTAATGATTAACATGGTTATGTTGGTTAACCAATTAACCAACATGGATGAGTTAATCATTCATTAACCAGTCATTAAACATTCATTAACCAACCTGTTGGTTCACTAGTCCCATGTTGTCATTTCCCCATGTTTCTTTGGGACGCGAGACTTAACTCCCAGACCTCTCCCAGGGTCCGGTTGTACAACGGTTGGTCTCCTGAAGCGTTCGGTTGGTCTCCTGCATGTGGGTAATCCATAGGGGTAAAAATGTACTCATATTGAAATGATAGAGTAAACATGAGTAAACTTACAATCAACTATAATAAACTTAATCATGCTATTGGTTTTAGAATGGTTAGCATGGGACGGTTGTCGAGAAAGAGCAATGTGGTAATCCATGGGCATCATATACAGCATATTACTTGAGTGAGACTTGCACATGCACAGATGGTGTAGATTTGTTGTGCTTGTATTTCATCGCCTATCGACTGCTTGAGGAGTGTCCGCAGGATTTATGAACAGAGTTGGAACCAGTCACTAAATTGCAATGTTAACCAGTATTACCTCTTTACCACTATGTTCATCTATAAGATCGATGATATATTTATATATACTATGGGCAATGCTTAGTGGTGAATGGTCATTATCGGAAAAAAACACTAGCATAATGGTCAGAAAATAAACCATGAACTACTGTTTTCATCAACTATACTGATAGACCATGAACCATTGTACAATCATTAACATTATGAATTCATTACGCTGCGTTACTGTTTGATCAAACCATTCACCTTATTGGAAAGTAATTGACCTTATCAAATCAGTACTGTTATACTGTAACCATCAACCATTGACCTAATTGACAAACCATTCACCTTATTGTAAAACTATTTTCGAGGCGTTAGCGCGCGCCATTGTGATGTGGATCATGAACTCTGAAGCAAGGGTTATTTTTTCACCACGGAATCATAGCCATTCTGGAGCCGTTATCAAAAAGCAATAGAACCATTTCACTACCCATTGCCAAACCAGTATTGAACCATGATTGCATCATCCTGCATTAGCCATTTTTTTCCATGTCCGGAGCTATCAACGATAAATTTTCAAGTGTTTTCTAATCATTAACAACCGAAGTGTATAGTATGTACAGTGCATCAATTATCAACCATTATAAGCTAAGACCATCAGTAAAAACGATTTTGATTGTTCTGAACAATTACTATAGACAGTGCAAAATATTCGTATTATCAGTAGATGTGACAATCAGCATTGCATTTATTGTTTATAAGCCCTTGCTATGATAGTACAATCATCGCTACAACATTCTACCTAATCCTTATAATGACTTAATGAGTGATTGTAGCCACTTTTAATTGCGTTGAGCTGACTATCATTATGACTAATCACTGTAAACGACATGTCAACCACTATTAGGGACCAATGTGACCAAGTATGAAATCCTTCGAGCCAAATTGCAACCACTATTATAACCATTGTGGCCACTATCAGAACCACTACAATTGCAAGAAATATCCATGGCTTGAGAATGTAGAGCGCCAAGCGTAAGAGCTTCTAACGGTGGAGTTACACGCAACCATGGGGTCCACAAATTTTGTACCCTTATAAGCCCTCTTTTAGAACCCCTATAAGCCCATGATGAACACTGAGGCTGCGTCGTTTGGACGACATCCAAGCCCATGATATGGACAAACAGCGCCAGGCGTGTGGTCGCCAGTGGTCGCCGATGGTACGTGGCTGATGCCATGGTGACATATGTGCTATGAAGCAATGCTGGTTGAGAATGATCATTTCCATGGTTTGTAGTGGAGAATCATATATAATCATGGCTTTATCCATGATTTGGAAACGTTGAGTATGGGTAAGGATGATTGTAGCAACTGTAAGAATGATTCGCAATAGCTAAGGATGGTGGAAAATGGCTGACAACGGCTAATAATGCCAAATACAATGGTCAACAATCCGTTTTCACTCTTGACAGCGATTGGCAGTTTGTGCTTTGTTTTTGCGGAATACTGGTTGATATTTGGTGATAGTGGTTGATGATAAACTGCAATGGTGCACGATGGTTGATGCTTAACAATGGTTTATCATGGTTCATTGTCAGGATTGGCGCCAACGACATCTAGGAATGTACCAAGGATCTAGGGATATCTAACTGTATCAAGTACTGACTAGCCCTGCTTGTCCACACTCACATAGAAATGCAGGTAGCCATTGCATGTCATACTGCAGATTCAAGGCCCCTATTGTCACCCCTATTCTGAGCCCCTACTCCCAATAAACTGTTCGACGTGGTTTCTCAAGCCATAGGGGTACCCCCAAAATCAATCAACATCGTCCTTTACATATCATATTCATATAATATACCAACCCCTACTGATTGACCCTATGATCTATTTTTGGCCATTATTGCAGGCCATTATCAAACCCATATAATAATCCAATATGTATGATTATAATCTCTATAACCCATATATCCCCTATCATCAACCCGATAATTTATCCCTCTTGAGATTCTTTGTTTTCCCCTATTATTAGCTCTATTGTTAATTAGCAATTAATTAACCACATTTCAATTGTTGAACCCTAGTATTAACCCCTATTAGCCATTCTTTCCCAATCATTGGCCATTAGTAGCCAAGATCTTGACCCCAATCAATAGCCAAATCTATAAAGTACCATTAATCCAAGATACCAATTCATCCATTAGTAGCCATTGGTAGCCATTCTGAACCCCAATGAATCTGCATATGGCTATGGGTCAGTTCATCCTGTCCCCCTGCTTCTCCATCATTAACCATTGTTTTCCCTATGAATTTGTTGGAGAACTTATCCCCCATGATTGGTTGGTTCATGTTGACCCATAGCGCTATATAGCTGGCATATCCCCCATCATTGTTGGTTATCTCCTATAATCAACCATTAACCATTGGTTGGTTCAACCCAGCTCGCCACATCTTCGGCATCTTCCAAGTGCTGAGCACTTTTGCTGTTCCCAGGCTGCCGCCTCGGTGGTCCTGAACTTGCGACAGATGGATGACATGGCGGTCACCGACCACCACAAGGTGGGCAAAGCGGTGGTCGGCTGATGGCGGTGGTATAACAAGCCATGGTGGTAAGGTCTAATGATGATGAAAAAGCCATGATGATGATGATGATGATGATGATGATGGTTTTAATGATATGGTTGAGGTTTAAAAGTTCAAACATGATTGATGACAAGCCGTGATGGTTTGATAATGGTGAATCAGTGCTGAAAATGGTGATTGTAATGACGGTGTTGTAATAGTGTTGAATCATTGGTTGATGATGGTTCAATGATGGTTGATCATGATGGTTCACAATGGTTTGTTATGATGGGTAATCCTGGTGTAATGGTGGTGTAGCTAAGTTTACAAACATGATTGACTATTTGTTTACAATGATTTGGTCATTGATTATGTTTGCTTGATCATATCAAGATTCCATGATGATTCTTCAATTGTTATCAACCACAAATCAGGATACAATATCCCACTGCTCAGTATTCAATATGTGTTTAGACCATGAATGTCGCTGTTGATCAATGGGACAGCCAAGGGATGTTCATATTCGCATGCTTATCCCAATGCCACCAATCAACCAATTCACAGTTTTTCACTAATACTAAGCATGGGGTCATAACTATTTGTTACCCTTCAGTGACTAATGGCATATTACTGGATGTTATTGGTACAACACTGATCAATGTACCAAGTATAGTTATACAATTTGTCGTTTTGCTGGGGAAGTATTATTGTAGTTACCCTTCTGGAAAAAATGTATCAGCTTTCTGGAAAAATGTAGTTATACAACTTGTTTACTTATTGGCTATAGTTCTGGCTCAAGTTTTTGGCCCTAGGTTCATAACTGGCTCTAGATTGGCTACTGTAATTATGCAATGGTTGTTATGTCCATTGGAATCGGCTATACTTCAAGTAACCAGTTGGTCGTTATATCCAGGAACCATTGGCTAGAATAGGCTATAACCATATATTATCCAGAAACCCCAGTTGGCTATTGTAGTTACCAAGTCGTGTAGTTGTACCACTGGTTGCTGCATAGGTCCGTTGTGCTGCCACCAATGTCCTTGGTAGCCACCAAGCTGGGCCTGAACCGAAACGCACCACGCGCTCGGGCAGGTGGCTCACGATAAGGCCGCGCAGAAGCCGCAAGTGCTGGCCGTCGCCGAGCTGCACCACGATCATCAACCATGAAAGCGGTGAAGCAAGCGACCCCCACCGGACTGAGATCATCAGTGGTCTCAGTGGTTTGGTGATATGTTTGTATATGTATGGTACCCCCTCGCAAACGAAAACATATATATTTCTAGATAGTATTGTTATTTAGTTACGGTATATTTGAGTGTTGGTTATTCAGATGATGAAGTATGATTAAGTACCAATGGCGGAATAAGCATGTAGTAGCAATATTGGGTTATATCACTATGTTGGTTATCAGTATAAGTGTTGGTGACTATCCCCAATAGTTAACCATTGGCTCCTCATCCTCATCATCCTCATCATCATCATCATCATCATCATCATCATCATCATCATCATCATCATCATCGTGGTCGTCGTCGTCGTCCACATCATCATCATCATCATCATCATCATCATCATCATCATCAAACTTGTCATCATCATGGTGAGTCCCAGTGTTTACCGGATATTCAACGCCGATTTTTGCTTCTTCCTCCTCCGCATCATCATCATCATCATCATCATCATCATCATCATCATCAAACTTGTCATCATCATGGTGAGTCCCAGTGTTTATTGGACATACCATGCCGATTATTGTTGGTATCATCATTGCATCATCATCATCATCATCATCATCATCATCATCATCATCATCATCATCATCATCATCGTCATCATCGTCATCATCATCATCATCATCATCATCATGATGATCAGTCTAATCATTCGTCAATAATGGTCATCATTTGTCATCACCACCCTAGTCATTCTGACTACGGTGTTTTCGGAAGCATCAACATCATCGTCGTCGTCATCGTGGCGGCCACCACGTCAACATGACTTGGACAATAGGATGCCCAGCAGATCAGAAGATGCCGATTTTTCGTGATTGATCAGACCTTTCTGTGTCCATATATGCGCTGTACATAGCATGCCTTTGCCATTTTGTTTCGTGGTTGTCAATCCATTCTGTTAATGTAATCAAGTGACTCACTGGAAGCCCACTATTGGGAGTTGATCCTGGTAATGGGATTAACCTAGTGACCTAACACCTCGTCCTAGGTCTCCTAGGTCACTGTTAATCAAGTGACTCCTGCAATCAAATTGGAAGCCCGTCATTCGCCAGTGCAAATGACCGTAGCCTTCCGCCACAGCACTAGCCCAGTGGCCGCCATGAATTCACTAGCGCTAGCCATCATGATACTACAATGACCTTTACGCAAGCATGATTACCACTGATTATTCACCATGATATATATTGTATAAATTGTGATTCACCATGATTAAGCATCAATTATGTAAATTGCCATGATTGACCATCGTTAAGCATCATAAAGCCAAAGTGATTCAGAAACGAGGCTCAGTGTACGAACCGTCCTCACACCTGGGATGATGGCGCTAGCGAGCTCAGGTCTTTCGCCCAGCAAACAAGAAGACCGTCTTCAAAGAAATTTCGGACTACTTTGCCCGGAACTTAGATTTTGTTGAGATATGTTTTGTTTGCTAAGAAATTAGAATGTTTTTGTTTAGATATTTTTGTTTTAAAGAAATTAGAATGTTAAAACACAGAATGACTGTTGTTGCCAGGAACATCATTTTGCTTTGGTATCTTTTGAGAGAATATATCATAATGTAACTTTGATGGTATTTTTTAGGAACTTATTTTGTTTCGATTTTATAGTATAAAAGCAGAATCACTACATTGCCCGGAACTTATAACTCGCAGCTTTGCCGTTTGCTTCTTCGCTTTCCCTATTAGTTATTGACGGTGGACCTTGATACTGTAAACGGGGATCACCTACCACCGCCATGATTTCAGGAACGTGGCGAGCCGCAAGGCCAAGCAATTTTGTTCTATGGATCCGCTGGTTGGGAGTAGCCACCACAGGGTCGGGGGACTAGCATCCGCAAGCCACAGACAAACCATTTGAGTTCTTGGAGAACACCTATGAACCCTCGATTTTCTTTGCTTCACTCCTACTTCACTTGGTCCTCCCGACCCTAAACCCTTGTGAACCACTGCCAAACCTGGGGCCTGCCGATGGTGGAACATGGGAATCACTGTTTGATTGATCTATTGTGTGAAATTGTATGCCCCATGTGGAAAGGCCCCACTCCATGAAACATGATCATGCTTCCTGTTGAAAGTTGAGAGTATCTAAGGTTAACGAAGCAAACACGAGCAGTAGAATCATTGCCAACAAAAATTGCTAACTGTGATCAACCACTAATTATAATTCTTACCCTGCGCCCCGAACATAGATGCGGAAATACATATTGTAAGTGCTGGTCATCAGCTTTGATTGTCGATCGAGGTTTGACCCGTGATCAACATTGATCAACCAGTCCGGCATTATCCCATGCAGATGTTGCCTACCAGATGAACTATTCCCCGTACCAACTCATCATACCGAGATATACCGAAGGTGGAGATACCTGCTAAGGTGATACCTAAACTGTTGATTCTCTAGTGGTGGTTCTGTTTTTGCATTTATGACACCCCGGGCCCCTGCCCCAAAAGATTTTGAAACAACTGTACCTATGTATGTATATAATATGTATATGTAAAATATGATATGTATAGAAGCTGCGTATACTAACACACACCGTAATAAGTTGACCAAGACTTTCATCACACTGAGTGCAGTTCAACTGCGCCCTCTTCCCGTGCCGTGCTGTGTCTTAGGCTCGGGCGCTGAAGGATCCTGACAGCACGCAGATTTGCATTGCAGGGGCCACCAGGCACGATGGGGAACTAGTGGCAATGCCACGACCTTGACACATTTGATGGCTGGGTGTCTATGCTCAAGGCTTCATTATCTTGGCCCAAGCAGGGACGAAACACCCATCAGCAATTTGCATTAATTAACGATTCTCATTTTATCACATCTTATCACCCTGAAACACGACATTTACTTGGTTGTGAGCTCCTCGGAGCCAGGGGTGCCCATCAATCTCCCAAGTGTTAGTTGTGGTCCTTGATTTGCTCGAACATTTATCAAGAACCCTTCATTCACCACAAGGTGTGACCCCACAGCGTCAAGTGTCGAAGTTGCTTTTTAACTAAGGCAATTCTGGTGACCAGGCAAATGGCAGACATGCCCAGCTTGTTATATGGCGAATCTTCACCGACTAGAAACTGCTTGCAGGGCCCCTGTCCCTTGCATCCCCCTGTGACGAAGCACGACTTTCCTCCGTTTCGTAGGCTGACGCATACGATCTCCCAATGCCACACGGTGGATATGGTCTGGGCCTTGGTCGGAAGCTGCAGGTTTAGGCCTTCCCAAAAAGGTGCCCAACAACAAGGAACAGACCCCTTATATACTGTAACTGGTGGTACCCCAGCTAAGTTAGCTGTAAACCAACTTAAAATGGTTTGGGGCCCACTTTGTAGCTCAAAAAGCTCCAGGGGGCCACAATCAGTCAAACAAGCTAGGAATGAAAGTGTCCAAAGTCAAAACTGTCCAATCAAGGTGAAACCAGTTGAATTGATAGTTGGAAAGATCAAATCCTGACCAAAATTGATTAAGCATGTCTAAGCTTCATCAGTATGTATATATTAGACTCATGTCATTTGATCATTTGCAATGACATAGACACTTGCATTTCTTTGCAATGGCATAGACACTTCTATGTTTAAGTTTCTTTAATGCGTGTTACATATTGGATATATATATTCGAACCAGTATGAACACTCATCTACACATGTGTGAATACATACTGGTACACATCTATATGTCTCATCATATTTATGAGACATGTTTTGCAGTATGTATATATATATATTTATACCACATATTATATATATATATACATTTATGATATTTATTTTACCACATTACATATCATTCACATATATATGTATTTATTATTTACATATGTATATATATATATATTTTACATTTATATATATATATATTATTTACATATATTCAAAGATGCGTGTCACATATTTCATGGCAGAGCTGATATTTCTACCTTGATCAGTGCCCGAGCTCAGGAGAATCTTCAAAACGAGCTTTTGGAGTCCAGGGTGCGACAGCCTGACGAGTCACTGCCCTTCGGGCAATGAATGACCGTGGTGACTTATGGCGAGTTAGTAATGGTCAATTACTGGTTAGTAGTGACATGGCGAGTTGATAATGGCGAGTGAATAATGGTGAGTTAATAATGACCACGATGAATAAATGATGGGTCAATCGCGACTAGCCTCATTCAGAAGATAATGATAATGGAGTGTCAGTGCTTAGTCAATTATTTTGATATGTTTTGATCATTCAATTGAGTCAACCCTGAGTTGTTGAATAAATGACAAGGTGTATTGTGATGGGCATTCTGAGCTAAAGTTATTTTTTTTCTAGGCAACTCACTAACTAAAACTGTGCAGCTGTGTCCTGAATTCCAGGAAAGTTGATGTTCATCGCATGTTATTGTTTCTTACTATTAACCCAAGGTAATCATTCATTTATAAACAATTCAGTTGTGCCTTCTTACCAATTTTTGAGCACTCTCAACCAACATTCGCCAGCATAGGCCATGTATAGTCATGACTACCGTGTATCAAGCAGCATGAGCCATTGTTATACAATCATTGTAAACCAATACCGTTTGAAGTGGTAATCATTACAAACTATTATCCTCATGATTGGTGAGCAAATTATGGCTATTTGTCAGCATAAGCCATTGGGAATCATTATAAACAATCATTGTCAACCATCATGGTCCATCATAAAACCATTATGATCAAGTCTACAACCAAGATGGTCGATTTTGATGGTCTATCATGATTACCAATCCAACTTATGCTGAGAAATCATGGACCACCACTTTTGATCGAGTCCATCCACCAGAAATGGCTATGGGTCAGTTCACCACCCCTGGTTCCCCCAGCATTAACCATGGTTTTCCCCGTTTTCCCTATGAGTTTTGTTGGTGAACTGATCCCATGACTCACCCAGCAGTCCATGACGGCACAGCCGTGGCCCGACACGTGGGCAGGAGGGCACACCCAAGGAACGGATCGCCGAGCTGCTCCAGGACGCGCGTCCCATGGCGACCTGGCGACCTGTCGCCATGGTGGTACCTAGGGGCACCATCCAGCTGTTTAGTTTTGTCATCCTCTTTGCCATCCAGCATCATGGCATCTAATTCACATCGCTACAGAGCCGTATGTAGTGCGATGTTGTGTGATTCCGTTTCACAGAATGTAATGTTTGCCTGCAACGTTTGTCATCCTTTTTATTGATTTCTTGGAACTGACCCCCCAACAGAAGTGGAACAGGTACCTGCAGTCGAGGCTGACAGGGGAATAGAGTTTCCCTTTTTGGTTACAAAAAGGTAGTCGTTAATATTATTGATAATGGTCAATCAAGGGGACAATCACCAACAACAACGGTGAAACAACTACGGGTTGGTGGTTTGATGAAGCGTTTGGGCCGGTGACTGCCTTGGCGTGAATCGAAAACTCAGTGAAAACTCAGTGGTTGGTGGTTTGATTGCCTTTTTTTCAATAGGGGATTATAGATGATTATAGTGGTTTGATTGACATCGATAGTGGTTACTGGTTTGATTGGCATTTTTCATTCTCCCTGGTAATTAATCATCTAAGTTCATAAGGTCAATGATTATGTACTTACCACTAGCCATGTCCACAAATGGTGTACCTATAAGTTTACTAACCATGTCCATTAATGGGGAAACCTCGGAAACCACCCGTTTTGGAGGTACACCATTTTTGGACGAGGCTATTTGGGTGAGTAAAGTCACCAAGACAATGCCAACGGGTCCTTTGAAGCATCGCAGGACATCAAGACGCTGGCTTTGGAGGTGACAGGGCGGAATCAGAAGGCGAGACTGGGAAGCCCATTGATAGACTCAGACAGACTTTCAGTTGCATTTCACATACCTCGTGGCTGAACCTGCAGACCTGAGGAGAGTAGTTGCCTACGTGGATGTCCGACTCGAGTAGATCAAGCCACCAAGCATTTTGCCACATTTTCTCGAGGGAAACCGAGCATTTGGGAGACCGACTTCGACTTTTGTTTCCTTGTAGCATCATCAATGGTCCATTGTGAGTCGTAAACTGTGAATTCGCACCTGAATAAGCCCTGTCTTTATGTGCTTGCTTTCAGTGTTGGTGTTTCGATGCAACAGTTAGCAAGTGTTCCATAAGCCTCTGTACAATATCGCTGACCAGTACCCATATCCAGCCCATGACGTTTGCAGAAGTACCCTCTCAACCAGTGGAGCGAGTTGGTTCTCCCACACCGCGAGTTGGGGAATGGTGGAAATGCCCAGATTCTGATCTACAGAGCGGTGGCAAAGATGTCAGTATGGCACTTAGACAGGGCACAACCAGTGTTTGAGCAGTGGCCAAAGCACTTTGTTCACTCTGTTGATATTGTTGTGTTGGGCTTATCAAGCGACATGTTTGTGTTCCCCACATCGTTGTGTGGGGTCCTTGCTTGTTGGGAACGATCTCATCTCACCTCCTCGTGTTCCTCGACATCATCATCATCATCATCATCATCATCATCATCATCATCATCATCATCATCATCATCATCATCATCATCATCATCATCATCATCATCAATCATCATTCATCAGTGTGGTCATCGATTATTGCCAATATTGCCATCACTGTCATCACTGCCATCCAGTTTGCTTCAGCAGGGGTCAGCCCTGGAAACGCCGATCAGGGTCTGACATTGCTGGGATGCCGCGCCAGTGCGTCCGACATGTTGGCCTGGGTCTTCTTTGAAATCTTTGGCTGTCGTACCGAGTGACAATGTTTCACAAGGCCGCATTCAGCAAGAAGAGCTGATCATTTGTTTGTCATGGACCATTACTTCAACCATGATGCGAGAGTAGGTTTTCACATTACTACATTTTCATGCGCAAGATGTTTGTTTGGTTGGTGTTTTCAAACATTTTTCATTTTCTAAATTATATTGGCAAACTGGTCGGTTAGGTGACTAATACTTTTCATAAGGCTTCAAACCACCAACCAGTTGTCCAGTTTCGCCCACCATTCGCCAACCATTCGCCAAGCATTACGGTGCCATGGCCGTCCCTTGGCCGTCTACCAACACCGGCGGCTGCTTGCCACAGCTACCGCGGCACCTGAGGTGGTGGACGTGCACCACCTGGGAGATGAGTGCATGAAGCTGTTGAGGTGCCGGAAATGGATGGCGGGGTCGTGATGGTCACTGGCTGGGGCTGGTGGTGGTTTTAACCGTGGTTAATAGGGGTTAATCATAGGGGGTAAGAAGCAACAATATGGGTTTAACAACTACTGGCTGGTGGTTTGTTTCGCATGTTTTTTTCCGAAGTAGTTGTGAACCAATGGTTGGTTGAGTAATATTTTTCGTGGGGGTTGGAACCACCAACCAGCAATTGATGGCAGTAACGATGACACCGCAACTGACGGTATAGTAACATCAGTTGATTGCCAGCAATTAATTGATTCGATTCGATGGTTGATCAGTAATTGATGATTGGAAATGGCTTGTATGGATGGTCATCATTGTCAACAATGGTTAACAATGGTTAGAAAATGGTAACGATGGGTTATGAGGGAAACATGGTCTAATGGCAATGAAAGGCTAAAATGATGATTAGCAATGGTTGATGATGGTCATGACGAATGCTACCTTTTGTTTTATCATGGGAACAGAGTCGCTACCATGACGAATGCGTGCATGCAAATGGCCAGCAGCACTCGGGATCAATATCAGAACCATCGACCATAGGCTTTGAAGGCCAATTACCACCGAATGAACCATGACAATCATCAGGGAATATGGAATACCTTTTTTTGAACCGTGACCATCATTAGGGAAGATGGAATACCTTTTTTCTTGGCTTATAGAATACTCCGAGCTATTGAATACTATATGGAATTCACAATGCTTAGCTGTTTGCGGCCTACCGGTGGACATGATGGAGGGCCACTCCCAAGAAATCTTTGGGAGGTTTGTGGATCTCACAGCCATCGGCCGTTCTTAAGCGTCACATTCCCTTGGTTCCTTGATGATTATCCACATGCATGGTCGATTATTGACACATGGGTCTTTCATTCATCATGATCATCATCATGATCATCATCAGCAGCAGCCGCATCATCGTATTTGCGATCATGGCTGTTGATTATCTATCCCCTGAAACACTAACCGGAATGATAAGCTGGCCAACATGCAATACATATCAATGGCTACCAATGTTTTGATATGGGAGGTTCTCACTAGACATGAATCTGAGGGGATGATTCTTGGGTCTCCAATTTTGGTAAGCACCTGTACGCTTGGTGATGGTTAATGGATTCTTCTATGATGCTGATGCTTATATATGCCTATATAATATCATACAATGACTACTGTATATAAGCTCATATATAATAATAGTGGTTAACGATAGTTATTTAATCGTGGATACAAGCGCTACCATACAATATATGGAGCTGATAATGGTTTAAAATGGTAATACATCAACATCTACCATGGGGTAGGTAGTGCCGCTGACAATCAGCAACAATACTGGTTAGGGGATAACCAGCAATATTGTGCTACTTATCCCCTTTATGCCCAATACAGCATTATCAATCATCAGTATTGATCCCCTATGGTTATTTGTAACTTCTGGTTGGTTCATATCCCCTGGTTGTTAGTTGTTGTTTATAACTCCTGTTGTTGTTGGTTAACAGCCATTATTCCCTTGACTACAAGAGGGATTTATGCCCTATGATCATGAATACTTATCATTCCTGTTGTTGTTGGTTGTTGGTTCTTGGCTGCAATATGGCTGTGCGTCAATAACCCCTGGCTGTTCACATCCCACAAACGACCAGAAGAGTCAAATTGTAGGGATGGGCTCACTACTACCAATTATTTGGTTGATTAATATTGACCCATAGCCAATATACAGCTGATATATTCCCCATAGTTGTTATCCCCTCTTGTGAAACATTGATCACTAGCAACAATTGGTTATCAACCAGTAACCATTATGTAGACTTTATAGCTATCTAGAACCATTAACCAGCTATACATAACCAAGATTCACCAGTATTAATCATTCATCAATAATATCCATGACCACATGCGTAACCAATATAACTCATTAATCTAACCATTAACATCCCCCAGCCAATTTCCCACGACAAAGTCAAGGGACCTAGGTCCCTGACAGAAGGCAAAACTGTCAGGCAGATGGGTGTTTTTGATTTTACCTTTGTAGGCATTGGTGAGCTTGAAGTTATCATGAACCTGAACATCCCTTTTTGTAGAGGCCCTTGTGGCTCTCATATTTAAGCCTTCCGAATCGTATCCATGAACCATAAACCCATATCAACCATAAACTAATCTTAACCATGAACCATATGAAACCACATGAAACCAATATTGATCAGTAAGCAATATAAGCATTGCAAGTAATATACTTGTGCAGACTCACAGTTACACGCTCGTTCGCAGTCAAGTGTGGTTCAGGAAAAACAGGGGCTTGGGTTAGTGTGTCGTGCGGTGCCGGACACATAGGTATAGCCATAGTTTGCGGAACCTGCCATCTTCGACTTGAAACGGTTGACCCATTCAAGATCTCGGTCAGGGACTTGCATGGTAGCGGTTCGCCTCATTTAGGTGTACAAGATCCAGGGTGGCCTGCTCTTGCACAGCCAGAGTAGGAATGACAGGCCTTGACGGAGACCTGACACGTTCGAAGGAGGGCATTCCTTGTTGGAATGGGGAAGCTTCTAGCTTTCAAACCTATGAAGAAGCAGCTCTACAGTGGGAACAAGGGGTGCCTTGGCAGAAACGGTACCTATGTGGACCGAAGTTGGTGGCCGAGCTCACAGGCACGGCCAAGAAATACATAGTGGGAAAGCGACCAGACTGGGTGTCGTACAATGGGGGAGTATCACACCTACTTTCCTACTTGCGGCAATCATTGGGAAAACCCAAGATTTCCGATATGTCGGACCACTTGAACAAGTACTTCAAGAACACTCGGAGACGGCGGATGGAGACAATGAATGACTACATTACTCGGAAAACCGAAGCCTACTCACGAGCTCGCCAGGCTCTGAGTAGGGTCGAGGAGGAGTATGGCCAGGACCATGTTCGACCTCGAGGGGGAGCCGGTTGGAGTGACGAGTCATGGAGACATCGGCCGTGGGGGAGATCCGGGTGGCATGGTTGGTCCGGATGGCGAGATGAACCAGGAGAAGATGACGGCTTTGCTTCACCACGGGATGGAGATGGACCAGAAGAAGAAGGAGATGATGAACATCGAGACGGAGATGAGTGGACCGGATGGCAAGACCCATGGTGGCAAGGACGTCATCCACGCGAACGAGATCGAGAAGACGAGCTATGGACCACCCAAAGTCGGGAACTCCTTCCCGATTTTCTACAGGGGTGGTACCTGCTTCAGGATTCATCGTTGGATTCTGGAGAGAAGAACCTGGTGCAGACAGCAATCAATGGCAACTTCAGCTTGATGAGGGTGGCTCAGGAGTTGAGGAGTCAGTGGCCAGAGGAAGACCTCAGGAAGAGAGACCAGGGCAGCCGACAGACAGGTATGTGGGCGACTGAAGATGCTTTCCTGGGGAATGATGATGAGGATGGAGAGGACACGGCCATCTACGACTACAACGACCTCGTGCAGCAGGGCATGACCAATGAAGGGCTTTCCATGATGGGGGAAGCCATCGCTGATGCTGAGCTGGCTTTCACGGCCATCCAAAATGGGCGAAGGACATTGAAGGAAGCGAGAGAGAAACAGCACCAGGTGAAAATGGCACGACAGTACTACAAGACCTCGACTACGTGGAAGCCACGGAGTAGGGACTCATGGAACAAAGGTGTGGGAAAAGGGAGTGACAAGATTACCTGCCTGAGATGTGGGGGCTCGCATCGAACAGGGCAATGTCCGGATAGGCAAGCTCCAAAGAATCCAGAACAATCACACCAGGCAGAGGAGGCTCCTTTTGTTTGCTACACCGAGGAGGACCAGCCCGTGGACATGGCCTACTTCCAGAAGAACACAATGGATGCCATCAGCTCCGGTCTGGGAGTGATAGATGGCGGCGCAACCAAGACCATTGGCTCGGTACATGCCATAGAGAAGATCTTGGAACTGAACCAAAAGAAGAGTGGAAAGACGGGTTTGCGAGAAGTGGATTTCAAAGACCAACCTACCTTTGGCTTCGGGAACTCATCCAAAGGAACATGCATCTCGACGGCACACCTGGAGATCAAGGCGAATGAGAAACCAGGCCTGCTGAAGATACATGCTTTGGACCAGGGAACTGGTCCAGTGTTGATCTCCATCGCAACCCTGAGAGCTTTAGGAGCCATCATCGACTTCCAGAACGATGTGGCAGTCTTCCGAGCCCTAGACGACAAGAAGCTGGTGAAGTTGGAACGATCGGCTTCGGGACACCAGCTACTACCACTCACTGAGGACCTACTGACACAGGCAACGGAGTGCAAACAAGCCATTCCGAGCCTGTTAGCCTTTTGCTAGGGACAACACCTCCCTCCTTCAGAGCCTGCTGAAGAAAGGGAGGGCCTAGATGTAGATCAGGCGTGGGGTAGGAATACTTCCGGGGGCAACAAAGAACACAAAGATGATGGGAGTAGTACCACCAAGGATGATTTTGGGAAGTCAGTCTTAGGACAAGCCAGCGTGCACTCGACATACAGAACACAACACACCGTGTCGGAACCTTCAGAACCTGGAGAAATCCCGGATCAAGCACAGGTAGTGTTGGGTTGCGGCATCCGTGAACCAAGCAATGGCTCCCAAGACCAAAGTGGAATTCCAAGATGCCATTCGCCAGTTGGGCGAAGAGCCTCCTCAGAAGTGGGGAGTGATGGAGCTGAAGGTACGGCTCCTCGAGTTGGAAGAGGAGCATGGCATCACCCATGGAAGGAAGAAGGTGCTGACCGAGCTCCAAGAGTTGACCAGGACTCTCAACCAGATGTCACGCAAGAAGGCAGAGCTTCAGAAGTTCTGTGGCGAAGAGCTCATGATGGCAGTGAATCCCAATGCGACCATCAGCGAGCTGCAACGCCAGGCCATGGACAAGATCTACCAGAAGACGAAGGCAGATGGAACAGACCCAGTGGGATTCGGGGAACATGCGGCGATGTCGTATGCGGAGATCCTCGAGACCAAGAAGGAGTATGTGGACTGGGTCAAGAAGACAGCAGCAGAAGGTCAATGCTCAACCCGCCTGCGACGTCTTGCAGTGTGGGCCGAAGCACAGGACAAGACGAACCCAGGAAAAGGGAAGTCCAAGGGCAAGACCTCGGGCAAGAAAGGTGCGGTGGAACCTCGAGGAGAGTCACCTTCCAAGAGGACGTCGAGCAGCTGCAGTGTGACGAGCAGCGATGTGCAAGCAATGATGGGAGTCATGCAGAACCTGATGAAGGAGATGACGGACTTGAAGGAAGAAGTCGAGGACATCCGAGGCCGCAAGAACAAGAAAGTCAAGGACGAAGAGGTTGTGATGGACGAGAGCCAGTCCTGGACGGCGGTGAGCGATGCAGGAACCCCTCAACCATGAGAGAAAGGGTGGACATCAATTCAAAACAGTGTGGGAAAAAGGAAGATGTCCAGAAAGGGTGCGGAAACACTAGGACGATAGGAGACGACACTATGAGACATCTTACCCACATCTCTCAGGACATAGCAGCCAATGTTTTTCAGGATGTCACTAGGAAGTCTGAAGTGATGTTGATTGAAGTGGCATGCAGTCCTGAGAGCGTTTTGGCAGCACAAGTGCGACAAGCAACCGGGAAAAAGGAGTCTGCCGTGAGGTGTTCACACTGGAATGGGTGTGACATAGGAACAGGAGACGGGGTCAAACTGACCATGAAAATCATTCAGACTCACAAACCACAACATGTTCACATATCTCCGGAATGTGGGCCATATTCCCCGTTACAAAATCTCAACCAAAAGACCGAAGCTCAGAGAGAAGAGTTGCAAAGAAAACGGAAGGAGGTGTTGAAACAGTATGTTGGTGCTAGCTGCATTTTTCAATTCTGTGTTCAACAGGGGATTCATGTGACATGGGAGTGGGCTGAGAAGTGTCAAGCGTGGCGGTTACCCCTCATTCAACGGTTGCAGGAAAAATACAAGCCTTATGTTGCGGTTACCCATGGCTGTCAGGTGAACCTTCGGAACCAAAAGGGTAGACTGATCAAGAAAGGTTGGAAATTGATGACGACCCACAAACGGTTGGCTGAAATGATGGATTTACCATGTCAGTGTCCGAAACACCAGGTTCATGCGACATGTGAAGGGGCGGAAACCAGGAAAACGGCTTACTACACCAAGGAGTATGCTAAGAGATACTGGGAAGCCATTCGGTTTGAGATGAATCGTAACCAACTGGTTGACGAAATGAATGGTGACAGTGTCTTGGTTCCTCGTTTTGGTGAAGGGTTGAGCTGTATTTGCCATGACCTTCAACAACATGAAGCCCAGGTGACCTGTGGGAGCTGTCAGTGTGAAGCCATAGGAACACAGATCCAGCACGAGGGTTACATGAACACACAACAGGATACACGTACGAAGGAAGAACATGATACCCAAGAAGATCACAGGATAAAGAAACAGTTGTATCTCTTACATGCGGCTACTGGACACACCAGCAAAAAGAACATGATACAATCACTTCAAAAGCGTGGGGTGTCGGAACGGGTGCTGCAGTTGGCTAGGGATTTCACTTGTCCGTTGTGTGATGAGAAGAAACGAGCTCCACCAAGACATGTGGCGAGTTTGGAACCCTTACCCCCCAAATGGGCGACCATATGTGCGGATGGGGGACACTGGACTCACCCAGGTAATCAACAAACCTATGGCTTTGCGGTGGTGATCGATGAGGGTTCTCGGTTTCGGACGGCTCGGATACTGAGTAGGGGAAAGAAACAGACCATGAATGCTGCTCAGTTTCTCATCTATCTCCAGGAAGGTTGGCTGCAGTATTTTGGGAAACCAAACACCTTACGGTTGGACCCTGCTGGGGCTTTCAGATCCAACGAAGTGGAAGTGTTTTGTGACAAACAAGCTATCTATTTGGATTTCGTACCGGCTGAGGCTCATTGGAAATTCGGGGTGTGTGAACAGGCTGTTCAAGGGTTGAAAGAGGTGATGAACAAACTGGCTGCTGAAGATCATGACATTGACCCCGAAGTGGCTCTTAGTACGGCTGTGCAGGTGTTTAACCAGAGGGAAATCCATAGAGGGTATTCTCCGGTTCAACATGCTTTAGGAATTGCTCCTGATGCTATTGGGCGGTTTGTGCAGACCTTGGAAGACCGACACCGTGATGTACTGTTGGGTAACCCTCATCAGGATTTTCAAACCAGTGTTCAGCTGATGCGCGCGGCGGAGCAAGCACACTCAGAGTGGGTGGCTAAGGAACGCATCAATCGAGCACTCAATTCTCGGGGGCAAACACACCGACGGTATTACCCAGGGGATTTGGTGTACTATTGGAGGAAACAACTTCCTAAAAGCATGGGCACCACGAAACTTCGGGGTTACTTAGGACCGGCTCGGGTGTTGGTGACTGAGAGTCATCGGGAACCGGATGGACAGTTGAGACCAGGGAGTTCCGTTTGGGTGATACGGGGGCGACGGTTGTTGAAATGCACACCAGAACAGTTGCGACCTGCGTCACAGAGAGAGGAACTGTTGGAACACCTCAGTACGGATGTTGATCGACAAGCTCCGTGGACGGTTCCTAGGATGGTTGAACAACTTGGCAAACAGGAGTATGAGGACATTAGTCAGGAACAACCCCCAAGTCAGGATGACCAACCGAATGTGTTGAGTGATGATTGGGACATGGGAAACCCAGTGGATGATGTTGATGGGGGAAATGACCAGGATGGTGAAAGTAGACCTAGGAACCCCAGGACCAGGCACAGGTGGAAGAGACCGGTTGAGGATCCTGAAAACCCAGAAGGAATAGGACGTCGGCTTCGCACTACACCAGCGGTTCCCTCAGATGATGATGATCTTCAGGCTGAAGCTTGGTGGACCCATGTTGATCATGATGAATGGCATGAGGATGTTGACATGGATGAACGTTGGGAGGATCCCCAAATGGCTGTTGAAGTTGGAATTGACATGCCGGTTACCAATAGAGGCTGGAAACAATGTTTGAACAACATGGAAGGCTACTTTGTTGGAAACATGAAACGACGGGCTGTTGAAGTTAGTGAACGGAAGCTTTCGGAAGAAGACCGGGCCCGATTCAAGGAGGCTAAGATGGTGGAGGTGAAAAACTTCATAGCTGCCAGGGCTTTTGAAACGATACCAAAGGACCAAAGACCACCCAAGGAGAAGGCGATAGGAATGCGTTGGGTGCTGACGTGGAAGTTGAAGGATGATGGAAGTACCAAGCCTAAAGCTAGAGCCATCTTATTGGGATATCAGGATCCGGGTTATGAACATAGGGCTACGACCACCCCTGTGATGACTCGTCAAAGTCGACAGATCTTGTTGCAGATTGCGGCTATCAAGAAGTGGCAAACCCAAAAGGGCGACGTTTCGGGGGCCTTCTTACAGGGGAGAGAGTATCCGGGAGAGTTGTTTTGCATACCCACACCGGAAATCTGTGAAGCGATGGGTGAGGACAAGGAAACCATCATGAGGGTGAAGAAAGGTTGCTACGGTTTGGTGGATGCCCCGCTGGAGTGGTACCGTAGTGTGTCGCAGTTCTTTCACCAGATTGGTTTACAGAAATCATGGTCAGATCCGTGTGTGTGGATGTGGAAACCGGATGGAGTGTTAAGGGGGCTCATCAGCTGTCATGTGGATGATTTTCTGTTTACGGGAAACCCCAATGATGTGCAGTGGTGTGAACTCTTAGGAAAAATCAAGAAGGAGTACGTTTGGGGAGAATGGGAACAGAAAAAGTTTGTCCAATGTGGAGTGTTGATCGAAGAGTTACCTGATAATAGCTATCGGCTTTCACAACCGGATTACATGGAGAAAACCAAGGAGATACCCATTAGCGCCAGCCGGCGCAAAGACACGAAGTCACCCACCACGGATTGGGAACGGACTCAGCTTCGGGGGTCTCTGGGGGCCCTAAGCTGGCATGCACAACAGGTGGCACCACATTTTTCAGCGGAAGTGGGGCTGCTCCTATCGGAGGTCAAAAGCAGCACGGTTGAAACGTTGATCAGAGCTAATAAACTTATTTTTGCGGCCAAACAACGAAAAGATCATGTGTTGATGATTCACCATTTTCCGGAAGACCAACCAGTTGGTTTTTACATGTGGGCTGATGCGGCTGGACAAAACCGTAGAGATGGTAGTAGCACCCAAGGCTTGTTTCTCGGTATGGGACCCCTAGGATTGTTGGATGGAACCATGGAGAAAATCTCGGCTATCTCATGGCATGCTAACAAGATCGACCGGGTGGCACGGAGTCCGGGGGCTGCGGAAGCCATATCAGTGGTGAATGGAGAGGACCTGCTGTACCATGCTCGGCACCAATGGGGTGAGTTGACCACGAAAGAGGGCACCAATGTTTTTGATGTTGATGTTGCTGTTAATAGTGTTGAAGGAACTTTGATTAGCGATTCTCGTAATGTTTATGACAAGTTACAAATGGAAGAACTCATGACTAAGGGTGCTGAAAGACGAACCAGTTTGGAGCTGATGTGTGTTAAACACTCTCAGAAACACAATGGGACACGACTTCGATGGGTTCACTCGGAAGCCCAATTGGGCAATGCCTTGACGAAGGCTCAAGGTAAGGAACTAGAACTTTACTATAGACTAGGATGCCAATGGAAGATCGTGAGCGACTCGAAGATGCGCTCTGCTCGAAGAAGGAGAAGTACTGGATTGACCGCCCTAGAAGACGAGGGTACACCAGACCTACACACACATGTGTACACCAAGACTGACTGCCCTGCTGAAGAGAGCTAAAGTTGCCTCGGGAAGTGGGACCAGTGCAAGTAATATACTTGTGCAGACTCACAGTTACACGCTCGTTCGCAGTCAAGTGTGGTTCAGGAAAAACAGGGGCTTGGGTTAGTGTGTCGTGCGGTGCCGGACACATAGGTATAGCCATAGTTTGCGGAACCTGCCATCTTCGACTTGAAACGGTTGACCCATTCAAGATCTCGGTCAGGGACTTGCAAGCATTATAACCATCATAACCATTATAACCATCATAACCTTGACAACCAATATTGCAATAGTAACCATTATAAGCAAGCCACAGCCATTGCCACCATTCATCGTTTCCGTATCGCTGGGTGTTACGTCGCCATCGTCACTGAGGCAACTCACAGAGCTGACTCCCACGCTGGAAGACGAGGTCCTCGCAATGCTCGAGGAGCTGCTTGGAGCTCGCTATGGTGGATGGCTACTAAGCATCCGAGGTCAGAATGTGTTTATCAAGCATGGCAGATTTAGTATGGTTGATTTGCCATAGATTGTTTATAAACAATACCAACATCACTGATTTAGTAGATGGATTCATGATGTTAGTATTGTTTATCCAATGGTTGATCTAAAATAAATTGTTTACCATGGTAATCCACGATGGATTAGTGATGTCTGATTTTGGGAGATTCTGATCACCATAGTTGTATGGGCTCCTATGAAGTCACTGGCATTGTTACCACGATGAGTCATGAGCCCGGCAGTGGCTTCATTGACTGAACCATGTTATTCGCCTCCCATGATTTATGATTACTGACATGTCAGACCATTGAATATTGGTCAACTCATACGGAGTATCAAGATGTATCAATGTAATAGTAACCCCATGATTCATAATCAATTTAATGTAGTTGACCATCATCATACCAGTATGTTTGTTTTAAATAGTTAATATATGTTTATCAATTTTGAATACTATGGTCAATGACATGATTCTACTATACTCTAACTACTAAATATCACCATTATCATAATTATCAATGTAAATAGTAATCCAATGAGTCATAATCAATTAATGTAGTTGACCATTATCTATGTTTTTTTGATAATTAATATATGTTTATCAATTTTGATTACTGTGGTCAATGATATGATTACATTATACTTTTACTATTAAATATCACCATTATCATAATCATCAATGGAAATAGTAACCCAATGATTCATATTCAATCAATGTAGTTGAGCATCATCTATGTTACTATTCTCATTTCAATACTTGACACGATTCTCAATGTTAATAGTAAGCCAATCACAACGATGTCGTGTGCTCACCATCTTCGTGTCGAAACTGCTGCCACTGAGCTGGCAGGAGCTGATCATCTTTCCCCTGAAGCACGAGTACCACAACTGCAAACGGAACGTTCACAACCAGCAGGGCTCCCTGGGGAGCTGCGCAGCGGCTGGGCTGGCGAGCCCTTACAGCGCGTCCCGTCGTTGGAGAACCATGGAGAACCGTTAACGATTCTCCGGTTGCGAGTGAGATATCCATGTTCTGGTAGATGAATGTTTTTCCCCACCTGTCAGGTGAGGGTTGTTAGATTTTATCACAGTTGTCTCCTTCTCCTCCTTCTCCTCCTCCTTCTCCTCCTTCGCCTCCTTCTCCGCCAGACCTCAACCACGAGCATCCACGCCTAGTGGTCGCTGCCGGACCTCAACCACGAGCATCCGCGGCCAGTGGTCGCTGCCTGACCCCAACCACGACCATCCGCGGCAAGTGGTCGCTGCCGGACCTCAACCACGACCATCCGCGCTCAGTGGTCGCTGCCGGACCTCGACCGCAAGGAAAGAACGTCAAAAAGAATGTCAGAAGAAATGTCAGAAAGAATGTCAGAAAGAATGTCAGTAGAAATGCCAGAAATATTGCCAGAAAGAATGTCAAAAGAGATGCCAAAAAGAACGTCAGAAGATATGTCAGAAAGAATGTCAAAAGAAATGCCAGGATAGAATGTCAGAAGAAATGTCAGAAGACATGTCAGAAAGAATGTCAAAGATATGTCAGAGAGAATGTCAGAGAGAATGTCAGAAGATATGCCAGAAAGAATGTCAGAAGAGAATGCCAGAAGAGATGTCAGAAAGAATGTCAGAAGATATGTCAGACAGAATGTCAGAAGATATGTCAGAAGACATGTCAGAAAGAATGTCAGAAGATATGTCAGCAAGAATGTCAAAGATATGTCAGAGAGAATGTCAGAGAGAATGTCAGAAGATATGTCAGAAAGAATGTCAGAAGATATGTCAGAAGAGGTGTCAGAAAGAATGTCAAAAGATGTGCCAGAAAGAATGTCTGAGACAATGCCAGAAGATATGTCAGAAGACATGTTAGAAAGCATGTCAGAAGAGATGTCAGAAAGAATGTCAAAAGATATGCCAGAAAGAATGTCAGAAAGAATGTCAGAAGATATGTCAGAGAGAATGCCAAAAGAGATGCCAGAAAGAATGTCAGAAGATATGCCAGAAAGGATGTCAGAAAGAATGTCAGGAGATATGCCCGGAAGAATGTCAGAGAGATTGTCAGAAGATCTGTCAGAAGACATGTCAGAAAGAATGTCAGAAGATATGTCAGAAGAGAATGTCAGAGAGAATGTCAGAAGATATGTCAGAAAGAATGTCAGAAGAGATGCCAGAAAGAATGTCAGAAGATATGCCAGAAAGGATGTCAGAGAGAATGCCAAAAGAAATGTCAGGATAGAATGTCAGAAGAAATGGCACAAGATATGTCAGAAAGAATGCCAGAAGATATGTCAGAAAGAATGTCAAGAGATATGCCAGAAAGAATGTCCGACTAGAAAGTTGTCAGAAAAAACGTCAGAAGATGTGCCAGAAAGGATGTCAGAAAGAATGCCAAAAGGTATGGCAGAGAGAATGTCAGAAGATATGCCAGAAAGAATGTCAGAAGATATGTCGGAGATAATGTCAGAAGGAATGTCATTCTACATGTCGGACAGACTGTCAGACAAAAGTGGAGCCAACAAGCGGTGTTGAAATGACATGGTGGGGATTACCGAAGTAAAGTAATTTTTCTTTGAGGGTTATATTAATGAGTGTGGGCGTTTCAGAAATTCGGCTGGGTCAGCAGGAGGACTTTCTGGGCTCCGGGGTGGTGATTGATTGGTTGGATTGCAAAAGACCTGCTGCAGATATGGTCGAGATTCCTCGAAAGTAATTATGGGAGTGAAATGTGCGAAATTATCTCACAATTGTTCATTAACAAATTGTTGATATCAGGTAGATCCTTTTGACAGATCCTCAATATTTTTGATATCATGCCCTTATGACAGATTGAATAGGAATAGATTCAATATTCAGCCCTTATTCAGCTTAGTTCCTTCATATTTCTGATATTTCAAATAGGTCAATATCAGCCTGCGAAAAGATCTGTCGTAGTCTTCGGCTCTCCTGCAGTTGGCTCTGGGCCGAGCTGAGTGTACGAATCCAAGCGTTCCCGCGATGTTGACATGGAGAAGTCGTGACGACAAGCGGTTAGCAGGAAGGTATAGCCATGTATAGCCAACAGTAGTGGTGGATGGTGGATAATAGTTGATAACAATGTAACACTGGTGGATAATAGTGGTTGATAATATTTGTTCAACCATACTAGTTGATTATATTGGTTGATCATACTTGTGCACATTGTTTTGTATGAGTATATACTTTATTTGGTGTGTTATTGAGTTGTGCATGCATTACGTTATGTATCTCCAATTTAGCCTGTTTATATCTATATGTTCGATTATATATGTATATAGTTGGAATCAGTATATATAGACATACACATTATATAATAAGACTCTATTTGTGATTTACACACGCATATGTAGATATATATATATATAATTAAATATATAATGTATATATTGTGTACGCAATATCGAACTTAGACTCACACACACACACATGTCACATTCTGATCGCATGAAAGCCTGGCTTAATGGTTCATCCACCACAGCGAGGCGAGTGGAATCATACGTCCGTGCGGGAGCCGAAGTTTTGGATGGGCTTTGTAACAGCTATGTACTGGAAATAACGGCAAACCATGGTCACCATTGTAAGACGGTAATATTTGTCAAAAAGATTCCGTCAATCAATAACAATGGTTAATGAATAGCATTGGTTATGAATAAATGAATGGTTGTGAACAACAAAGGTTATGGATAATTGAACAGTCATGAACAACAGTGCTTCTAAGCAACATCAATCACAATTGTCAGCAATGTTTTTGAGACAGTAAGGGTTATAAATTTGTTAAGGTCAGTGTTAGTTAAAGAATATCATTGTCACGGAAACTGTTATCCCTCAAATTATCTTATGCATATTCTTAGAACTGTTATGTTATGATAATTGTCCTGGAAACTGTTATGCATATATGGTTGTTTTCTTAGAACCCCAAGCTGCTCCTATGTTGTTCTCAACAGAAACTCGTTGCTGGGTGTCCCTTGCAGCTGCAAGGAGAGCCCAGACCTCTTTTCGAAGCATGGGGGGCATCACATGTTCATCTCGTCCAGCAGCCTTCGTGGGGCTCATCCAGATTGTTTTAGTTGTTTTTTGGGCTGCCTCCCATTTCAAGAAACCACTACTCGCTCAGATCACAGACGTGATGGTTAGCTCATGTCATCCCGTTTTGATGGGGAGAATATCGCGAAATTACCCTTGATTTGGGGTTGGTGAAGCATGAGTTTTACTCGTCACCTTACAGTGTTGAATTACTGTCGTGCGCAATCCTTAGTCGATATGAATGGTTGCTACATTGTGATGGTCGTTGAGTCAGTGCTTGTCATGGTGATCATGAGCCCCATGTGACTTCCATGAATCATAATCACCTTCTCGTCGTATCATAAATACCTCATTCAATGTGGCGCATGAATCGCTGACAAAATGTGATGACATGATCATTAAGTATCTAGTGATCATCAACATACCTAGGTATTAATAATCAAATAATGGCCTCAGTGACGATGAAAGTCACCATGATCATATGGCCCATTTGTGATCATTTGGAGGCCAAGATTTCAGCGAAGCAGTTGATGGTGGACTGCTTGCTTCCAACAATTGCAGATAAGCTTATATTTATCCTGGTTGGTGGTTTGATTGACGTTTTCTATTTTCCCTAGTAATCATGAACCAATGGTTGGTTGAGTAATATTTTTCATAGGGTTGAAACCATCAACCTGTATATATTGTCTCAACAAGTTGTTCCAAAGAATAACATTCAACAGTGCATAGTGTCTATATACTTCCATATAGATATTTTGTTCATATAGATGCTATAAGTACTTCATATTTATGTGTTTATGAAATTGTGTGATTGTATATATGATGTTATGGATGTCACAACCTGTTGGTTGCTGTATAGCTTGCGGGTTGCAATGGTACCATCAATTTTTACCAGCCTGTTCGCATGGATCTTTACCCAGCTAGTTACTGGTAGCCACTACCTGTTTACCAAGCTAGTACTGAGTTTCACTCATGGTTGACCCAGCTCGTTGCTTATTCGTGGATCTTCATGGTTTAGAAGCTGTAGCCCATATTTGGTGGTTTCTCGTACTCCAAAATGGCTGGCCTATTACTGTAAACAATTATTATTGGATGATTTAGGGGGTCCCCTGTTTTGAGAAATATTTCTTTAATAACCAGCTATAACCAGCTATAAACCAGCTATATCCAGCTATAAGCAGCCATATGTAGGCTATAACCAGCTATGACCAGCTATAACTCCTGTGTGTACCTGCCGGCTCGCGCCGCCCAGGTATCCTGTCCAATTTCGACTCCCCAAAGTTTGGAGCCGTCGGGAGTCCACAAGCACCTGGCAGGGGCAATCTGCCAAGGAACCCGGTGATGCCTCGATACCCGAGCCCGCTAGGGATCAGCGCCATAGATAAAGCTGTCCAAGAGATGGATACATCTGGCTGGATTACTACTATAAATGATTGATATTGGATGATTTGGTGGTTTCTCAAAATATGGTGGTTTCTCAAAATGTGGGACCGATACGAACCACTTCTCGATGATGAACCAGCCGTTTTTGGGGTTCCCTGTTTCAAGAAACCACTTTATTGAAAATTACAATGATCCATGTGAGACACACCATATATGCGAGATGAGAGACGTTTTGAAAAGACAGTATGATCTCGTTCATGTTGTCGCTGCCCTTACTTCCTTTCTATCAATAGAGGTTGGTGATGTTGTGTTAGCGTTGATTATATCAGCGTTCACCATCAATGCAGTGATGTTTGTTGTGAACTTGTTGTTGGCCAATCAAACACTCTCCACTCTCATCATGACAGTAGTCAGCCGCTAATTGATTTTCCGTAAGTGTCCATTGGTTTAGTACCAATAATTGTGATTACCAAAGCTTATCGATTATCATGTGTGACTGTTGTTCCCTATTCCTATTACTAACAATTTTGCCAACCATTACAAGTCACCAATCAGAGCAAAATTGACCTCAACTGACCACTGATAACCAGTCCTGACAATTGCCCTTTGTGACGATTGACCAGTACTAAGCACTATCAAGCATCAGGTGACCATCGCTCAAACACTATCAATGACCATTCTGCATCAGAAACCATCATGCAATAGACACCCAGTATTAACAATAAGTGACCATTCTTACAATTTCTTGCCTATTTTCAAACATTCTCAATCATCATGACCATCATCAAAGCCACACTGAATCACCATCACTGGCCATCAGTATCAACCACTGAAGTACAGAAACCAACTCATTCGGAATCATGACCATCATTATCATGAAACAAGTTCAGACCATCATTCAACCATCACGAAAACCACAATGAAAACCACTAAGATCAGTACGATAAGTCATCAACTCCAGCATCCATTGCCATGCGCTTTTCGTCCACCGCAACGGCCATCGCCGGGCGGTCCCCGACACGTCGGGTCCCCGTCGGGTTGTCGGGGCTCAGGCATTGAAGCCCCTCACCGAAGAGCTGGCCGAGATGCCACTGGGCACTGGAGGGCGACGTGCGCACCAAACAGGATGGTTCATGGCTATGATGAATCATGAATAAGCGATAGAATACTGGCATGATTAGCCACGATGGTTATAAGGGATGGTTTAATGGCATGATTAGCTATGATATAAATCATGGTGAGTTATAAACCAGAAAGGATGGTTAAGCCATGATTAATGGGTTAATGGATGGTTGATAAACCAATTGGTGAATCATGAATAAGTGATGGTTTAATGGCATGATTTGCCATGGTGGTTTATATGATGAATCATTATTCTTTAGGATGGTTTAAGGTTCGCTCTAGTGAATAATGGATATAAATCATGGCTGATCATGGCCTTCAGAACCATGGTCACTGGCTATAATGGCGAAGCAATGCTTAAAAAGCATTGGTTGCCGATTTAATAGTTGATAAGGGACACTCTACCGGCTGATCAGTGTGACTTCGACCAGCCGCCGACCCCCACGTGAGACCCCCAGGGACAACTCAGCGGATGCCCCGAGTCGTCACCCAGGTTTTGCAAGCTGGTGAAGGAGGCGCGTGCTGCGCTCCGGCTTCCCCTCAATGGGGATGGCACTGGATGGCCCAGGCAACAGCTCGTTGTTTAGAAATTGGAGGTCAGTGGATGGTGGCCATGAATCATGCGACGTGTTGGTGGCTTTGTCATGGTCAATGATGGTTACTCTCTGGCAACTAAACCTGGAAGCGGAAAATCCTCCACTTATAGCTGGTTACCTATTGAAACCTGTGATTTTTAACTTCCTGGTTAGTCTAACAGAGTGTAATCATAGGGGGACCAACAATCATGGGTGTGCAACTAGTAGTGGGTGTTTTTGTTGGTTTTTATATTCCAGAACATTTGTGATGCTTGGTTGACCGATATTTGTGAGAGGAGATGAGACCACCGATCGGTTAGTTGTAAATTGATGATGATTCATTGTTTCTTTTTAATGAACAAGTATTGGGCTATACATATCTATAGATGTTGATGATGATGATGATGATGATGATGATGATGATGATGATGGTGATGGTGATGGTGATGGTGATGGTGATGGTGATGTGATGGTGACGGTGATGGTGATGGTGATGGTCTTGGTGATGGTGGTGGTGATGATGATGATGATGATGATGATGATGATGATGATAGCTGAATTGATGATTATCAATGATGTTTGTCAACATTTGTCAAGCTGATTATCGATGGTTGCTGACACTATGCTGATCTATTGATGACATAGAGATGATTTTGAATGATATAGATATTTGATATGATCATTGCTTTACTATCTATATTGACTATATCGATGATGATTATTGAGAATTACCCAGAGACAATCATCAATCCTTGATGTTTTCATCCCGTTGCTTGTGGACACTTTTAACTGTCCCCAGTGGTACACGAAGTTCCAACCAGTTCCAAGCAACAACTACAAGAGGCATGAACTAACTAGCCACATCACTGGATAATCACTGAAAACCTGGATAAGTGGTGGATAGATAAGTGCACATTTGGATGACTAGTGGACAAACCACTGGATATCTGGAGAATTGTTGGATAAGTCACTGGATACTTGCCGAAATTGATCACTGAGCGACTAGCTTGCAAACGATGAATAGTTCGCAAATGTAACAGCAAAGTAACTGACTTGAATCCAAAAGCTAAGTAACTGACTTGAATAGCAATTTCAAAAGCTAAGTCAATAATTAATTTTTAGCAAATTCAATAACAAAGTAACATTCAGAAACTGACCAAGAACAATGAAACGTTGCAGTCAAGCCATTCGCCAGTGGGTTGGGAGAGGTATCAGATGCCATGAGAATGTTTGAAGCAATCTATGTGGTTGTCAGAAGAGCTATAATCTACATGTGCATAAGTTCAGGGCTACATGGAGAACTGGTTGGTGGTCTCAATCATTTTACATTTTCCCTAGAATATATTTCCAAATGGGCTTGAAAGCAGATAAATAGAATGATATAGGTAGGTTTTTTTGTAGAGAGGCCAGTCTGAGCGCCCATAAAAACCGATGAACATAATATTCGAAGGCCTAGATTTGACCCTCATCCACAAGAAGTGATTGAAAGAGTGCAATGTTCGATTCAATCTTTCTTCTGACTTGTTGTCAGATTTTTCAAGGATAAATATATTCGATCGCGATTACCTGGCATAACATCAGATACTTGTATAGTCACTCACCAGCTACGGCCTTTCACCTACCAGAATCATTCCGCGGACACTGCTGACAATTTTCCAGGGATAATCATGTGGTGGTGAAGTCATTAACAGCTGGGAATCCACCCGATTGCTGTGAATAAGGGTAATGTGTTTGGTGTTTGAAATGATTTGGCTATGGGTTGAAATTGGTTAAAACCCTATTGTAGCACATTTGGGGAGATGAATATCCACCAGCAAATCTGATGTTCACTTAGGTTACAGAGTTTTGACTCAAGGCCATTGAAGTTGATGGTTTTGCTCTTGGTTGACAATGGTGACTCCCATCAACCATGAAAAGGCGCTGGGCACCACCGTCATTCAGAAGCCGGCGACCATGATGTTATGCATTGCTTGTAGCCAGCCGTGGCTTTCTAGTACTGTGGCGGCCTTACAGGCGAAAGGTTGTCTGGAAGTGCTGTGCTGCCCCCCTCCGCTGCATGGTTTTCCCGTGGTTTTTTGCAGGGTTGCCCATGGTGCTTCCCAATCAAAGCAGGGTTTTCCTCAGGAAAATCATCATCGAATCGTCGAATCCTTTGGGCTGCGCGGCACCAGGGAGTGGGCTACAATTACACCACGTTTCTCATTGAGAAATGGTCCACCAGCAGTCAGAATCTCAAGGCGCTGTTCCCGCCGGCGGGGCGCTTGCCACCAGCTGGTACTTCAAACAGGGAGTCAACAGCACTACTGGTTGGTGGTTTGATTGACGTTTTCTATTTTCCTATATTTTCCCTTCTAATCATATGCAAATAGTTGGTTTACTCATATTCTCACAGGGGTTGAAAACACCAACCAGACTAATTTGTTTAGAACTAACCAGCTGACCAACTACCATGGCATGATCTGTTAATGAATTATTAACAGCAGCATCAACCAAACTAGCTTGTTCGTACTCATTGGTATAATACGGGTTGGTGAACCAATTGTACCAACCTGAACCGTAAAGATGGGGGTATATGAACCGTCAACGGGGAATCAACTAGTATCAACTAGTGGGATACTATGTCGGGGATAATAGGGAATCACCAGGAAGAATAGTGGCCATATCAATCAACCACCCATTTCAGATGGCAAATCACCAGCGCTTTTTGGAATTTGGGCAACCGACCACCAACCGGACAAGAGTGATGTGAATATCTACGAGCAGTGTCAAAATGCTCCAAAGTGTTCGTTTCATGTAGACATTGAACTAAGCTGGAAAGATTCAAAGGAGCATGAGTTTTGGCACCGCTCATGTGTCAAAATATTGAATGTTAATACTGGACAATTTTGTTTGTACTCATGCTCCTAGAATGGTGGATAAACTTTTTGACCTAGAGAAACATCTTGTTTGGAGAAACATGTGTTTTGGAATCATGTGTAATCAGGGTCAATTCTTGTTTGTACTCGGGATGTGCAATCGGCTGGAGATGATCATCGTTTGCCAATTTCTGTATCCAACAAAGTTGCGAACAATCATCCTTGGTGTATTTGCAATGTTCTTGTACGTTCATTCTCAATTTGGGTGGTTCTCAAAATAGGGACCCCCCAAATCATCCTATACTGCAGTAAATCATTTATTGTAATATACAAACCATCCATTTTTGGGGTCCCCTATTCTGAGAAAGCACCATTTCGTGCTGCGTGCTGCGTGAATCTTTGTCCCCTACTGGAATTCACCGTGACGTGACCTGGGGCGGATGCATGGTCCAGGAGTTGGCATTCCTAGCTTTGATTCACAGGCCTTGAAGCAACAGTTCGCAAGACCCCCAAACTGCAAGCAGTTTGTTTATTGATGGATTGCTCACATGGCGAGCTGGGTCAATATTTAACCAGCCAATGTGGGGGATGATGACCAACAATAGTAGGGAAAACAATGGTTTATGATAGGGGAACCAGGGATACGGGGTTTTGACCCACTGCCACATGTTTGTTGTTAGGGTTCCTTGCACATGCAACAATTGTTGGTGACATGTGCAACAATTGTCGGTGATCGCGTGGGTTTTGTTCAGATGGGACATTCACCGCTGTGTATGGCTTTGTACAACGAGATGAAGCATTTTGATAGCTGGTGACTTTTGTACAATGTTTTACCATCAATATGGATCAATTTACCATCTAATATTATTAGTGCTGGTGATTCCCTGTTCCCTTCAATACTCCCATCCAAGTGAATGGCCGTGATAAGGAAACCACAACAGTGACTTTGGCACCATGGCCTTGGACAAAACCATGCATATCAGCCTTATATCAAAGGTACGTCAACCAAACCTGTTGAACCACATATCAACTATATATCAACCATATATCAACCATATACCAACCATATGTCAGCTGCATATCTTCAATCATGTTCCCAGAAGGAATACTCGACGATGGTTTATGACGCTTACATCGCTAGGCGACGACCAACTACTAACTAACATGTACCATGAATAATATAATCATAATGGTGAATAGATGCAACTAGTGATCAATACCGCTTCATCAACCTCTTTCGATATGTATGGGTTTGTCCATCAATGATGTATCCAGCCGGGTTTCCCCTATGAATGATCAATTATCAGGCACCTGCAATGATCAACCACTTTCAGTTTCAATCACTAGACCAATTATCCCTATGAATTTTCCAATGATCAATCATCAACCACTCTCAATACACCAGTAGTTGATGATTATTGCTACTCTAGATACCAATAGACCATTGGTAGTTGATCATCAACCACTCTCAATAGACCCTTGGTAGGTGCATTGGTGGTCCTCCATGACCACTTCACAGACCTCACGTGCTCCAGCTGCTCGACCTCAGGATGCGCCCGAACAAGGTCCAGTTGTGGGCTCGGCACGGGCTCGTGAGCGGAGATGGCGCCCGGTTCCTGTTGCTTCGTGCTTTTGCCGAAAAATGAATCTAGGCATGTGCCAAGCCATAGGGTAACCAAAAACTCACCAAACAATGTTCGTTTTAGTAGGAAACCGGCACCCCTATTTGGGTACAGATTCATCTATGATGGGCTGCGTCACGGTCACTGACGTTAGTCTTTATTCTATGAAAGCCATGGTCATTGCTGAATTACACGAAACATGGATGACACCAATGACCATGGCCGATTGGCAATGCGAAATTCGATGAGTGTCTTCAGGGAATGTTCATCAACCTGCGGAAAGCCCGAGCATTCAGTGGATTCGTGGATGATGGCGGAAACTCCATCGGACCCTGAGACTTGATGCTCAGGGTCATAGCTAGGCCCAGCTAGGCTTTCCGGTTCCAATCAACTGGCTGTTGGTTGGGAGCCACTTGGAGCTCCCAGGAGTGGCCCACCCAACACGGCCCAGCCTGGCGAAGCCGGAGCCAGGGCTGTCAGCATTGGGGCTGACACAACGTATGAATTGTTTGCTGAGTGGTTTGAATTGTTTTCAAGTTGTCCCACTAGAGTTCGGTTTTCTTTTGTTTTCTTCCATGTTGCCAAACATGCTGGTTTCTCAGAATAAGGGGATCCCCCAAATCACCCGATGTTGATCATTGATAGTACGTAACCATCCAGATATACACAACATGTCCACCAGTTTCTGGGGATGATGATGAAGTTCATCATGCCGAAGGTCCTCATTGACCGCTCCAACATTTGATGGTAGATCACCAGCTATAGAGCTGGTTCAACTAGTGCTGTTCTTACTAGAAAGGACCCCCAAAACGATCCTCATCCACTGATGAACCCCCAGCCCAAACCGTTGAAGTTTCATTGCTAAACCACGATCAAACGATCACCTGCCAGTGTAAGACTATTTCAATAAAACAAATATTCAGCCACTCTGAACCATCATTACAAGCCATTAAGCAGCCACTATCCATCATGACAAGCCATTATTCAGCCACTCTGAACCATCATTACAAGCCATAAATCAGCCCCTATTAACATCTATTAACCCATCAGCCACTATTTAGCTGTTATGAACCCATCAGCCACCACGATTCGCACGAGTCACTTCCAACATGTTTTTGCCACGGCAGGTTGGTTTGCTAGCCTCACTGGCCTTGGCGCGAGCTCCACTTTGTGGCCAGGCAGTGCCCGGGAGATCCGCGCACGGATTTGCGGGGGTGTCGGAGAACGTCCAGCTGGAAGGTGTCATGGGTTGCTGAAAATGCTTCATGGTTGACATATGCTGGCAGTTGTGAAGCATTAAGAGGGATTTATAGGGATTTTGAAGCATTAAGAAGGATTTATAGGGATTTTTGGTGAATTGATAGTGGTTGATGATCAGGAAACGTAGCCAACGACATTGGTGAAACATGTCGTGGCTTTGTCCAAAGCAATGGTGTACCCCCAATTTCACTGAAACCCGTCCATTCACAGACCAGACCTGAGGACTGACAGACGAACAGGAGAGCGTGGCGGTTTCCCTGTTGAGAATGGGGAACTGAACTTGGCTGGTGCTCGTAGGTACCACCGTTGATGGATAACCCAGGTGGTTCAATGCCCAACCAGCGCCCGAGTCAGCTGAGAACTGCTAGAGGAACAGCGGTAGAATGGTAGGAACTCATGGGTACGTTGGTCACTTATAAGCTGATTGGTACAACAATTGGCTGAAAAGCTGATAAATAGGCTGGTTGGTTATTGATAAGCTGATTGATAAGCTGATTGGTTATTGATGTTGGTCAATGATGCGGTGTAATGATTGGTATTCATTTGAGCTCCGGATTAGTAGTGGGGCAGGCACCCCCATGATTGCCTAATTACCATGGTGGCACCAGCTGTGGTTGGTACAATGGGTATACCAGTTACATTTAAACAAGCTGTAACAACCGTTGGTATGCTGCATACGTCACATAGCCACTTATTGCCCCTTGGAGAATGATTGATGTATGGTACATGCTACAATGATGGACTGGTTGTTTATGTATTGGTACTTACCACCTGTAATGGTTGATATAGGGTGGTGTGGCTTGGTTGGTATTGTTGCTTCATATCTTCCTACAACAACCGATTTGTTGATCTTGGCACCCAATGATGCAGTTTCATACATACTGTTTGGTGTAGTGCGTTGCTCAACAATCCATTCACAACCATTTTTGGAAGTACTGACCGGTATATCCAATCCACAAGATAAGCGCAAAACCAGACACTAGCTATTGATCATCAACATTGGGCATCAGAGTAGTGGATGATTATTAGATACATTGATGCTACATCATGGCTATCAGCATTGGATCTTCCAAGTTTTGACAGCGTCCAAAAAACATTATTACCTTGAAATTTTAATTTTGGGCGAGTTCTACCTTGATATTATCAAGCCTTACATACAGAGAATTTGCCACTACCAAGCAACATCAAACACTATAGAACCATTATAAAACCATCCATTGTCCATCATCCCATGATCAACCATGTTCAACCAGTCTTTCCAATTTGCCATTATCATATATAATATTGTTTAGCAACCACTATGGACCAGTTATTGACCATGATTAAACATCGTTAACCATGACAAACAATGTGTTCAAAACAAAATGGCAGACGATGGACGATAATGGTTTCAAAACCCAATAGCAATGTTGTTTACATGGTTGACAATGGTTGATTGATGACCCAATATTGTTTGTCATTCAACCATTCTTAACCATCAGTAACATCGTTAGTCATTGCCAACACTTATTCATCCTACTGTTGACATGTTGACAATCATTAATCGCCAACCAAAAAAATGGCCCTTGTGGATGTTCCGCAGGCTACCACGAGATGGTGGCACAAATGTTGAGCCTCATGGAGCAAGAAACGGTGCGCAGGGAGGGCATTGGGGGCTCAGCAACCTCAAGGCGAAGAGGAGATGAGTTGGCTGGCTGTGGTTCTTCATGGTGAATAGTGCTCACTGTACCCAATGAGTTGGGACTTCATGAGTTGGTTAATGGATGTCAATTGGAATGCTTGTTTTTTGGCAATGATGAAGATTCATAGTCGAATTTGTATGGGTGTTGTTTGGTTGATTTTGCGTTTGTGTTCCGTCTATTTTTGTAAACAATTGTCAGGGAACTAGTTCGTAGTGGTGCTTAGTTCATGGTCAATGATGGATAATTAAGTGTTTTGATGCTCATTTGCTTGAAACAGGTCATTGCTTGTGGCTTCCATGATGTGAGACCTCTAAGGAGATGGATGATGCCTCCATGGAGAGCAGTTGGGATGCCAATGCGCTGATGTTTCACTGATTGAATCATGAACTGGAATCACTTCATGAATCAGCGATGCTGGCAAATCAATGATGGAAAATTGGTGGCCAGTGATGCAACGGATATCTCGTGCCGCATCGTTGTTGGTCACCCATTGATACAACTTTCAGGCGATGGTCAGATGGCAGGAAGGTCACTACCACCTTGGTGAGCATGGCAACAGAGACTAGGTTGATAGGGATGCTTAGGGGATCTTCACACTGGGGTCGATTGCTGGACCCTCTCAAATGGGCTATCGTAATAGGACACTGATTTTCGGACTGTTCTCACCAAGCACTTGGTTTCCAGGAGGGTATCAGAGAATTATCCGATACATCTTATACATTCACGTTCCGTGTTTGAAATTGAAATAGCAACTGCCCTTGTTGTGTGTGTGTGTTTTGTTGCATTAGCTCGTCCGGTAAGATCTAACTTGATTGTTGTTTCATGGGACTTTTCTTATCAGCCAGCACCCAATTTCATAGTTCATCTACCTATACATGATTTATATGTTTTCTATAGTCTACCTATGATTCATATATGTTTTATACTCTACCTATTCTTACGCATCTATTTGTGGCAACAATCATCGAATTTTCGATGGTCCTAGTTTCAATAATCACTATATGGTTATTATCCATGTTATGTAAATTTGAAATCCATATTTATCACTATGGATATTATCCACTATATAGTATTATCATATGATATGGATATTAGTAAATTTATAGATTATATTTATTATCCACTATATAGTTATATCCATGTTATGTTTTTCCGACAATAAATATCAATGTTATTGCCAGGTTATATCCACTAAGATGTAATGTTTATAGTTACAGCCATGTGAGTTCCTCAGAGCGTACTATCACCGGTAGCGGCTAACTGTGGAAGGCCCCG
>VSDK01016746.1:58154-110077 GCA_009767595.1 Symbiodinium kawagutii
TCCCCCGGAAGCGGCTCCCTGGGGAAGCCTCAGCCAGTCGCAACCAGCGACGCTGTGCTTAGCTTGGCTTCGCTAGGGCAAGCTCCAAAGCGCTGACCCGAAGGCGTGCGGTTGAGCCATGTCGATACCCCGGAGCCGTTGAGTTCCCTGGGTTTAGAGTAGTTAAATGCGGTTGATAAGAACTATAATCATGCTGGTTAGTAGTGGTTTAGAGTGGTTGAACGTGATTAATAAGGGTTAATTATAAGCATTGGTTTATGAGGGGATAACAACCAACAATAGTGGTTAAATGTGGGTGATAAGGGTTATCATCATTGTACTAAGGGGATAAGAACTTCAAACCTGCTGAAGCAATACAGTAGGTTTATGAAATGACATCCAAGGATTAATTGTTGTGAAATAGAACCAGAGGTTCATTTTTATTGGAGGGTCAGCATTTTAAAAGGAAACCAGTTGGCGTGCTTTCGACCCTCGATGCAAACCAATATTTGGGGTTCATTAATCCAGGGTTGGCATTTTCAATGAATGACCATGGCTTAACATGGTGGCTAGTCACCATGATCAATGATGAGTCAATAGTCAATAATTGCTGATAGCAATGGCTCACAATGCTTCATCATGCTGAAACAGAACCGAGCATCATGGCACTCATGGTCAATACAGTAGTGCTTGATCATGATGGCTACTAGTTCTAGTATGTCAATGATAGTGGTTGCCAATCGTTCAAACTGGCTGTAGTTCGAAGCAAGAACCACAAAAAACAACTGGTTGGGAGCTTCAGCTACGTTCAAATGGTTCTGGGGGCGGGTCCCCGCCCAGGAGATCGAAGGTTTTCAGGGTCATGAGGTCGTCTCGGTGTTGAACATGGCGCCTGGGAAGCGGCGCTTCATCCGCTGAGACCGTGGAAGTTGTGATATAAACATCTGTGAATCAAGGGCTAAGCATCAGTGGATTCAGGGATCAAGCCATCAGCTAATATCAACTAAGTTGTCATTAGCATCAGTGGATCAAGCGACTCATCAGCTTATACGATGCTGTTGATAGTGTTTTTTGGCTGGTGCTTTGGAACAAATTTTGATTTTGCCCAGGATTAATGAAATGTGGGAACATGTTTGATCAACAGGCTCCCGAAGCAGCATGCTATAGGCCGGGGCCAATCTGGTCGAATCGAAAAGAATCAGTGTCATCGAATTGATCCTTTGAGGCTTTGTGTTTTGTGGAAGTCTTCATCCACAGATGAACAGCACCATACAGCGCCCCAAATCCGACACTGAACATTTCACAGCGGAGGTATTTGCCCATGGCTCATGCTTAAGCTCTGTGAAATGAATCCATGTTTTTGTTGGGGCACGATGGATCCCTACCGCTCTTTGCTCCCAGAAAAATGCTGCCAAGTGGATTCCCTAGGATTTGTGGATAGAATCAGCAAACCTAATGACACTGTTAATAGAGTCGGCCACGGATCCTTGGGGTACTGCAATATTTCCCTGAAAAAAATCAGATTGCCAGATCCTCTGGTGATGTTACAGAGTTCCGCTCGCGGTTGTGAACCTTAGATCGATAACAGAGTTTCCAAAGAGTTTCGGCTCTACAGAACCTTCAATTCATCACATGCTGAGTACAGTCCTGGCCTCTGAATCTATTGCCGTCGGAGATCCTCCAGAACTCTTTTGCCACCTTCGTGGAGTGGTTTACTGTATGTTATTCGTGATCCACAACTAGTTGCTGGTTTTATGCATTTTCTATTTTCCCCAACAGGCAGTGATTAACTGATATCAGCAACTGATTGGGGAAATAGCTTTATCCAATTGGGCCTCGCTCAAATCTTCCATGACCAGATGATACCAGATGTATGAAAGGTTGAAATTGAGTGATTCTGCTTCAATCCCTGTTGCAACCTGGTCATATGGGTTGTTGCAAACGCAATTCTTTTGAAGAATTTGCCCATGCAACAGCACTCTGCCACTTTTGTGTAAAACGACCGACCAGTTGAAGGATAGTCGCGTGGTCATTCGCGTTAGTTGATGGGGGACGATTGCACTCAGCGTGTCACTTATACCCTACTGTGGGCACCTCGTTGTTGTGCATCCTGAGAAGGAGACCCCCACTTCACAGAATATGCGGTCCAGCTTGGAGTATTTGTTATGTATGGCATGCTATGGCTTTCACATTGGGTTTGGGTCACACATGGGCTGTTGAGGGCTCCAGTTAGGAGCACCAAGCACTTGGAAACCACAGCTGATCCACTGTGGCAAGCCCCAAGGTCACCTTAGGAACCGCAGATTTCTCCAAGGCTTTCTGCCTTTCCCTAGGCAGTGAACATGCTCAAAAGCGGCGAGGCCGGAATCGCCAAGGCAGCGAGGGATGCGATCCGCAACGAAGAACATGTGAGTGGAACCATGTGGAACCCATAGTTTCCATATTGTTTTTCCACTGATCAGTCACGATGTGTGGTCTTTCCATGTCTTTCCTTCGTTGTTAGCGGCCCTCCGGCGATTTTTGTTGAAGCGAGACCCTCTCGCTGCAGCTGACAGCTGACACTGGATCTCACCTGGTTGCCGAACCAGTCGGAGGTCTTTCTGGCGCATTCGCCTCGAACTGCCTTTTACATCCGCATGTTGCAGAAGATGGTGCTGCTCTTCCAGGACAACAAGCAGAAGGTGCGTCCGTTCGGGCCGCGAGGGATTTTTTGGTCATCCGACTGACTTGAAGACTTGGAGAAGTACGGTGTAAATACTCAGGCCAATATCAGGCCATATCAGGCCATCAGTTTTCCGATGCTTATGAGTTACGATCGTTTTGAGTCCCACTGGGTGTTGCTTGAAGCCGCCTTGAAGTTGGGCTACAAGTACGTAGCTACTTAGATCATCTCTCTCGAGAGATCTTATACCAGTGACTGTGAACTGCTGATAGGTGTGCTTGTCTCAAGTATTTTGGTAAGTGGGCATATGCTGGCATCAACTGACACTGTGTAATTATCTATGTGTATCCTTTGGGGTATGAATTATCAAGATGATATCTTTCCCTGATTATGAGCTATACCTGGTTGATCCAGTTGGGGGGACATGGCACTTATGACTCTTTCCCTAATTATGAGCTATACCTGGTTGATCCAGTTGGGGGGACATGGCACTTATGACTTACAAGATCCATGGATCGAGCCTCGAAGGGCTACCCCGCGTTCCAACAAGTCCATTCCCCCTGCCAGGCAGAGAAGAGAAAGCCCGGTCAGCCGAGCCCCTAGGTGGATTGATGACAGGAATGACTTCACCCACTGAATGGTTAGCAATATGGCAAACAGTGGTATTAAGGATGCTGGTGATGGTGTTGCTTCATGATGGAACTGCAGGCAGTTCCAGCCAAGAGTCATCAAGAGTCATGGGTGTTGCGAACTTGATAGACTAAAGCTCAACGCTTAAGGAACCATCTCTTAACTTACTCGAAGTGGCAACCCAACAGGTGTTGTGACTAGTTTTTGCATGTTATAACAGGCAAACATGCTCAGTAGAGCCTACTTCTGGTGGCCCAGGCTCCAACTGCACGTGCTGAACAGATATACCGAGAACATTTTGGCCAAGCTGTTCCTTGGCGTTGGGTCGTGGCGTGGCCTTATCTTCGGGCTCCGTCATGGATACTGGATGTCATCAGTTATTCTTCCTGCGTTATGATTTGATGTCATAAAGCTTAGTTTTATAGGCTTGACCTACCTTGTCCGTCTTGGGGACGTTAATAGTTTAAAAACAACGTGAAATGGAATCGTTGGGAATATAGTTGTAGGTAAGGTTCCATCATCCAAGTTTAGAAGAAGCAAGCCAAAGTACATGACAAAATAAAACCTATCAAGGAAGACATATTCAAAGGAAGTTTCATAGAGAAACTCCGAGTTACGGATCCAAAACATACCTCACCTCACATACCTCACCTTACATACCTCACCTTACATACCTCACCTTACATACCTTACCTCACATATCTCACCTCACATAAACACACCTCACACAAACACACCTCGCATACCTCACCTCACATACCTTACCTCACATATCTTACCTCACATATCTCACCTCACATACCTCACCTCACATACCTCACCTCACATACCTCACCTTACATACCTTACCTCACATTATCATTACCTCACATTATCATTACCTCACATATCTCACCTCACATAATCATTACCTAACATAATCATTACCTAACATAATCATTACCTCACATAATCACTACCTCACATAATCATTACCTCACGTAAATCATTACCTCACACAATCATTACCTCACATTATCATTACCTCACATTATCATTACCTCACATTATCATTAAATCACATTATCATTAAATCACATAATAATCATTACTTCACATTATCATTACCTCACATTATCATTACCTGACATATCTCACCTCACATAATCATTACCTCACATAATCATTACCTCACATAATCATTACCTCACATCATCATTGCCTCACGTAATCATTACCTCACACAATCATTACCTCACATCATCATTACCTCACATAATCATTCGATCGTGACTTTGTGTGGCAGGCGTGGCATTTGGCGCACATGGACTTGCTTTAGGATCGCTTTCCGCAGTGGCAGGGCTGTCTCAAGTGATCTTGCAGAAGTCTTGGATCATGACTTTGTGTGGCAGGCGTGGCATTTGGTGCACCTGGAGTCGCTCTGGGATCGCTTTCCGCACTGGCAGGGATGTTTCAAGTGATCTTTGGGAGGAGTTGTGCGCATAGATTTCGTGGCCTTGTGCGGAGATCGTACGTGTTGGATCGCCAAAACTGTAGCGCGGTGCGAATTTGAGAGATGGGAACGTCACGAAACATTGTGAATCCTCGTGGAATCGTACTCCATGGGTCGCTGTTTTGTAGGTCGGTCCGGAAGTCATCCTTGCTTTATCCTCGCTTTATCCTCGGAGGTGTTCGTTCCGCACTGGCAGGGCTGTTTCAAGTGATCTTGGAGAAGTCTTGGATCATCACACTTTGTGTGGCAGGCGTGGCATTTGGCGCACATGGACTTTCTTTAGGATCGCTTTCCGCATTGGCAGGGCTGTTTCAAGTGATCTTGCAGAAGTCTTGGATCATGACTTTGTGTGGCAGGCGTGGCATTTGGTGCACCTGGAGTCGCTCTGGGATCGCTTTCCGCACTGGCAGGGATGTTTCAAGTGATCTTTGGGAGGAGTTGTGCGCATAGATTTGGACAAATCTTTTATCATCTCACTTTGTGTGGCAGGCGTGGCATTTGGCGCACATGGACTTTCTTTAGGATCGCTTTCCGCATTGGCAGGGCTGTTTCAAGTGATCTTGCAGAAGTCTTGGATCATGACTTTGTGTGGCAGGCGTGGCATTTGGTGCACCTGGAGTCGCTCTGGGATCGCTTTCCGCACTGGCAGGGATGTTTCAAGTGATCTTTGGGAGGAGTTGTGCGCATAGATTTCGTGGCCCTGTGCGGAGATCGTACGTGTTGGAGCGCTAAAACTGTAGCGCGGTGCGAATTTGAGAGATATGGGAACGTCACGAAACATGGTGAATTCTCGTGGAATCGTCCTCTATGGGTCGCTGTTTTGTAGGTCGGTCCGAAGGTCATCCTCGCTTTATCCTCGCTTTATCCTCGGAGGTGTTCGCATGGCAGGCGCAGCATTTCGTGCATCTTGACCTGCTCTAGGATCGCTTTTTCGTGGCCCTGTGCGGGGATCGTACTCGTTGGCGTTGCGCTGGGATCGCTTTCCGCGCTGGCAGGGGTGTTTTAAGTGATCTTGGAGAAGGCCCCTTACATACCTTACCTCACATATCTCACCTCACATAATCATTACCTAACATAATCATTACCTAACATAATCATTACCTCACATAATCACTACCTCACATAATCATTACCTCACGTAAATCATTACCTCACACAATCATTACCTCACATTATCATTACCTCACATTATCATTACCTCACATATCTCACCTCACATAATCATTACCTAACATAATCATTACCTAACATAATCATTACCTCACATAATCACTACCTCACATAATCATTACCTCACGTAAATCATTACCTCACACAATCATTACCTCACATTATCATTACCTCACATTATCATTACCTCACATTATCATTACCTCACATTATCATTACCTCACATTATCATTAAATCACATTATCATTAAATCACATAATAATCATTACTTCACATTATCATTACCTCACATTATCATTACCTGACATATCTCACCTCACATAATCATTACCTCACATAATCATTACCTCACATCATCATTGCCTCACGTAATCATTACCTCACACAATCATTACCTCACATCATCATTACCTCACATAATCATTCGATCGTGACTTTGTGTGGCAGGCGTGGCATTTGGCGCACATGGACTTGCTTTAGGATCGCTTTCCGCAGTGGCAGGGCTGTCTCAAGTGATCTTGCAGAAGTCTTGGATCATGACTTTGTGTGGCAGGCGGGGCATTTGGTGCGCATGAACTTGCTCTGGGATCGCTTTCCGCGCTGGCAGGGCTGTTTCAAGTGATCTGGGAGAAGTCTTGGATCATCACACTTTGCGTGGCAGGCGTGGCATTTGGCGCACATGGACTTGCTTTAGGATCGCTTTTCGCATTGGCAGGGCTGTTTCAAGTGATCTTGCAGAAGTCTTGGATCATGACTTTGTGTGGCAGGTGTGGCATTTGGTGCGCATGGAGTTGCTCTGGGATCGCTTTCCGCAGTGGGATCTTGACTTTTGTAGTATTTTGTAGTACCTTGTAATACCTTGTAGTACCTTGTAGTACCTTGTAGTACCTTGTAGTACCTTGTAGTACCTTGTAGTACCATTAAAGTACCTTGTAGTACCGTGTGGTACCTTGTAGTACCTTTTTAGTACCGTGTAGTACCTTGTAGTACCTTGTAGTACCTTCTCGTGCGTTTTCCTCTGGTACGTGTTGCTCTGGTAGGTTTTGTCTTGGTACGTTAGTCTTGGTACGTTGTGTCTTGGTACGTTGTTCTCTGGTACGTTGTGTCTTGGTACGTTGTGTCTTGGTACGTTGTGTCTTGGTACGTTGTGTCTTGGTACGTTGTTCTCTGGTACGTTGACTCTTGGTACGTTGTCTCTTGGTACGTTTTGCTCTGGTACGTTTTGCTCTGGTACGTTTTGTGGTGGGCTCAGAGAAGAGCGCAAAAACATTTGCGCCAGCAAACCAAGACGACAACACGCAGCCCGGGCAAAGCTGCGAGCAAACAACGTCCTCACACTCCTATAGGCAAAACATTCCCCCCAAACATCCTATAGGCCCACGCTCCCTTACTATCGGCAACTTCCGCCCCCGCCTCGCGCGGGCACTACTGGTATGACAAGGAATACAAGAACATCTAAAAGGAGCGATTTCAAACTAGAACTTTACTATGATTGAATTATTTGTCATTTTAGAATGTTTCCTCTTGACATCGTCAAGGACCTTAGGTTATAATTTGTTTTTTTGTCTTAGTTTTCCTTAACTTTATGTTGTTGGATTGTTCGCTTTTTTGAATTATCGTGATGTCATTAAGAAACTTGACTCGGTTTGTTTGGTTGCTCACTGACCGATATAACAATGTTTGATACCTACGACAGACAACTGTATCATTCAAGTCGTACCTTATGTCATGTCTACCTTCCCGTGACTTTTGTGATGGGTGATGAATGGCTCGTGCCGAGGGCAATGACTCATGTTGATGGTGATTATGGTGAATGATTATGGCTAATTTATATCTATATACAGATGAGTATGGCCAATGATTTGGCGAATGAGCATGGTGAATGCCGGTTCACACTGATCATTTCGACCGTGCTGGTTATTGCTTAGCGGTGACAAGTTGTGAGCGAGTCCACGCGTCGGGTTGCGCCACGGGTCAAGCATGGCTGGGAACTGGTCCAGCTGTTGATCATGACCCATTCCAATGGATCTCATCCCAGGAAAATCTGGCTGGTGGTTTCAAACTAACATGTTTTATTTTCCCTAGTATTTATTAAGCAATGGTTGGTTGACTAATATCATTGAACTTGCACATGAATTCTGGGTATCAGGTTTTCGTTTTGACGGTGTACCACAAACTGTGGCTGCATACACCACACTCATTCGTAAATTTATCAATCAAAATCTCAAACTTCAGCCTGATACACCACCCATGCCGGGTACTATAAAGACTACTTGCAAATCTGAGGGGAAAACCCTTCCGGCTGGCTTTATTCATGGTGCATCCGCTTTCATCACTGACCACTTTTTCGCGGTCGAACGCACCAATTGAAGCTGTGGGAGGAAGCCTTCATGTAGTTGTTTAATTTTGCTTCGATTCGTCGATTTTGGGTCCGGAGTAATTTGGTGCACGGTTCTCTAAATGAGACCGGTTAACGTCTTCGCCATTCCACAGAAAGTGGGTGGCGAGTTGCAGGCACGGCTGCAGCAGGGAGCAATAAATGGTTGACTAATATTTTTCATTGGGGTTGAAACCACCAATCAGAAATTATCCAGCGGTGTCCAATTGAAATATTTCCATCCATCTGAACGATCGGTCAAAAGCTACAAGTCGAAATTAGCATGAGCCATGGAGCGTAGTTTCACGACCTGTTGTGGGTATGGTTGTAGTATTGAAAAACAACACCTCTCAGAATAACTCCGATTAAAAATTATGGCCTTCTTTGATCATCAACGGTGATAGACATCAAGTGCTCGCTTGCATTTGCATGGCCCCTGAGCAAATCTCGGGAACATTTGAATCTCGAAAATATTGTCACCATATTCAGCCAGAGATAGGGGTCAATCAATTTGGTTTTTCGGTCAATCAATTTGGTGGTTGGTCGAAAACCAGCAGGTCACCCAACCCAGAAATCAGAGGTCAACACGGCTGGGAACATAGCAGGTGACCCTGATGTGTCCAGGTTCGATGTCATGGGGGCTTTGATGGCGCGGGGCCCTGTGGGAACAGCATACCAGGATCGATCGGTGAAGGATGGTGAATATATGAGTGGCTGGTGGTTTGATTGACATGTTTCATTTTCCCAAGTAATTATGAACAAACATCAAATGATATCAAATGATTGGTTGACTCATATTTTTCACAGGGGGTTGAAACCACCAACCAGATGATGATTAGTGATGGTCAATTAATGATGGTTCATAAGCGATCAATGATATCAATGATATCAAGGACGGACCAGGATGGTTGATGATGGTGATGGTGATGGTGACTATGGTGACAATAGTGCTTTGAAATGGCGGTTGATGAATAATGTTTATACCAACTTATAGTGGGAACGTGGTGACAGGATGAATACCAAGATGATCACCATCGTTCATGGTGAATCCATTTTGGCCAGGCATTTTTTTGGGGGGAGGGGCAATCGGCAGCTATTTATGTTGCACTGGTGGTGGGTGTTAATATGGATCATATGGATCCCCCATTGATTTGTATCAATTATTCTCATCGTCACAAGGGCAGCAACTTTATTAAGCCCTTGTCACAATCGTTGGTGATTAATTAACTTATGTAATTACTACAAAGATCACAGGTATTGAACGGTTATTGATGGTTGAATTGTTCATCATCAAACAGGACGATGACTGTCATCACCTTCGATCATTATTGTTGATCAGTATCAATCACTGGCATTAAAGAATATTGATGATAATGATAACGATCGCCAAAAGTGAATCACAAGAACCACTAGAAGTTGCAGTACTAATTAGCATCGTCAATGAGAACTGTGATTGATAATCGTATCAGGGGTTCTCAAAATGTCAAATATGTGACCTCCCAAGTTATCCAATCTGAACCACTTGTAGTGATAAACTTGAGGGTTCCAACCACCATTTTGCTTAATCATTGTGGATGATTTTGAATCACGAACTTGTTCTTGGAGTCAGTTGTTCACTCAGTACCTTGATGAACTTCAATGTTTCAAGGTGAATTATGGTGGATCATACCCAACAAGAATCGTAGCTTCTGATGTTTCATGGAGATCCAGCTGTTCGTAGCCAACTCTATTTTGCATAACTTGTCGCTGAGGGAATAATAATCACCAACAATTTCAGCGAACTGGATTGTTATGCATTGCCTTGTTCGAAGATTTTACAGTGTACATGATGTTAATGATGGCTTACTGGAAGATATATGTGCTTCCAAGCTCTTTATGGTGAATCACCAGATATTGCTCGCTGGCAAGAGGAGGCTGTTTTTTCATATAGATCCCCCAGCAGTATCTCAGGGGCAGTATCAGTGATGATCTACACCCATCTTCGAAGTGTCAAGCGGCTGGTTTTCGAAGCATCAGTTGACCATTCATTAGCCATTCATTGACCATAAATCACCATGACCATGAATCAATCAACGGACCAAAAAGTAGCAAAACTACTTGACCATAAATTGATCATCAAGTACTAGTACCATAAATTGACTCGAAATTCAATACTTTGAATTGACCATAGATGGCTGTGGGTCAAATCCCCGTACCCCTGGTACCCCCATCAGTAGCCATAGTTTTCCCTATGTGTTTGTTAATGTTTGTTATTATCCCTACAAAATTGGTTGTTTAACTGCTTGACCCATAGCCAGATTCCCATTATAGACTACCATTATTTGACCATAAATTACCATAAATTGACCATAAATTACCATAAATTGACCATAAATTGACCATAGATTACCATTAATTGACTGTTATGAAGCTTATCATTCCCAGGCAGTCCCCGTTGTACCTTGGCCAATTTGACAGGGCTCCCCCCAGCTCCCAGGAGCTTCCTGACACGGGGAGTTTGGTTCTGGACGGGATGGCAACAGCGGTGATGAGGAACCACCAATCAAGTCATTGTGGTAACCAGGACACTGTAGATTGATGATATCAATATAATCAACCTAGATCTACCTGGTATCAACCTATATTAGATTGATGATTTACGGTAATCTATATTGACAATAACATTAATAGATGATATAATACCGTTGGCATATTTATAACAGATGATAGAATGATTGTGGTATACCAATATACCAATGGTAGAATATAAATCGGTATTTTAACAAAGTAACTACACTAGCTGATGGATCAATATAGTCAATCATACTGGTTGATTAATTAACAACCAACAACCATTGATTGATTAATATACAGTCAAGTAATGCTAATAGATCAATGGTTGTTGAAGAAGTAACTATACTAGCTAGTCAATCAGTGGTTTAAACCTACTAAGTAGTACTATTCAGTTGGCTAAGAAAGTAAGCTAATGTTTGTCAATCTGAACTAATTAGGACAATAGTTGCCAAGTACTGAGCAGGATACTGACTTAATGATGGTCATTTGTTATCAAAGTTTGGCTATGGTTGTTTTTGCTAGTACCCATTCTTCAAGGCCACTAGCAACATCAAAAGCTCATGGTTGGTAGGTGGGAGCCTCTTCCAAATGACCAGATCTCGACATGGTTGGGCCAGGAACGGATTTCATATCAGGGACAAGGTGGACAAGATAATGGACTGCTTTCTCAGCCATGAGGGTACACATTCCCACCCCGTGCCCAAGTTGTTTGTGTGCTTGGGGCCTTGTCGCATATCCCTGTAGCATTTGAACCGTTGCACCCGGATGACCTGGCAACCAGCATGATAAAGACATTCGTGATTGACACTTTCGGTGATTTGTTGGATGTCGCTTAAAAAAAACCTACCTCGAAAATGAACATTTCTGTGACGATTGGTGAACAACTAAAGTTGGCCGACCCAGATCAATCCTTAGTGTGCTAGGAGATATTCAACCCAATAGATTAGAAGGATTTTACTGTATGGTTTAAGGCATGATTTATTTTCCCGTACATTTTGTATGGTTGGTTCATCAATGTTCTTCAGAAGGGTTGAAACCAGCAACCAGGTAACCATCTACCACCCTAGGCCCCTTACAGAAACATGATATGGTTGTGGGCCAATATTGGCCACCCATCAAACGGGAAACATTTCAACAGCTCCACCAGTGACACATGTTCATTTGGGGTACAGCGGCCCTTATGGGCCTGTGACTCACAACCTTCATTTTTTCGGGGGAACAGTTCAGGGTCGGAGGCACCCACACCAAAGAATCAGTCCCATCACGACCATCAACGACCATGGAGGACATCATCGAGGGCCACGACTACCATGGCGTGCTCATGAATTACATGTGCGGCATTTTGGAGGAGCTGCAGAGCAGAGCGCCCGAAACGCAGGGCGGTGCGCCAGGGCTGATGGGTCTGATGGCTACAAGTGGCTCTGATGGCTTTGTTAGCAAGGGCAGCTCACTGGGCTGGGTCCATACCACGGGTTCTGATCAGAGTATACTTGTTTTTTAGCTCGTAATGACGTCATGGGTGCCATAGTGTACACTCAAAAACTGCTGGGGGTTCGTTGGAAAAAAACACGTAAGCTGAGATGCCGAAAATCCCCATGACATCCCATGAGTGTAGTGACAACAGACATAGCTGGCTATTACCCTCTGGTGTGCGAGCTAAAATTGATATCGTTAAGCATGATTCACATCGTATTTGGATGCATCCCCATATGAAGAGTAGTCGTTCAAGCAACTTTTTGCACCATAGGATTTATTGGCCAAGACTATTCTCCAGCAATAAAGATGCTTCGTAGCCGATGAAACAAGGTAGCGCCTCAAATACTGTAGATGATATCTTGACTGATGGGATGTCCATGAGGGGTGTTTGCGCTATTGGAATTTGACCACTCCAATATTACAGATTTCATTTCTGATCACTATCCAATAGTGATATTTGCAATAGCACTATTTGTATATTTTACTACTGGAATAAGAAATGTGTGATGATGTTTGATGCCTCCCGCCTTCCAAACCTCGCAATGCCACGAGTTTTGTTGTTCACCGGATTGCTGGATGAGCTACAGTACCGAAGCTGGGCTGTGGTACAGGTATCATCCCAGTCAGTCACGGTGGTTTCTCAACTTGGGAACAACTAATAGTGGTTTTTCTATGATTAGTAGTCGTTATATTTAATCGTAGGGGAGAATAAGCAACAACAATGGTGAAACAACTGCTCGTGGTTTGATGAACATTTTAATTGCCTAGTTTCCGACTTGCAATTCTTAACAAATGGTTGCTTGACAAGCATGTTTTTCATAGGGGTGGTTCAACCACCAACCAGTACTGGTACTATTTTACTATCCTTGAGTCCTGGTCACCGTTTCATCCTGATGAATTCCAACATTGTTGTCCCGTTTTCCATGACCAGCAACCACAAATTGGCCAACCCTTTTTTATCCTTTTTTGGCCCAAAACACTGTAGGATGAAAGGTGGTTGACCAACAGTTTTTTCTAGGTCTTGTTGTTATGCAATCATTGTTGACTATAGACTAAGCCCGTTATTAGCAATGGTGATCCAGAACAAGCCATGACAGACATGATCAACTCCCTAAAAATATGTGGTTTTCCTAGAAATCCTATGATTAGTAGATGATTAATTTCCAACTTCCAAGTATGTGTTGTATCGATTCTACGTCAAATCCTTCATATCACATGTATGGTTAATGAATCCCCTCCTAGTTGGGTAATGTCCATCACCATCACCGCAATTCCTTGCCTCTAGGACGACAACGTCAGCAAACCTTTAGCCGTTGGTGGTGCGTTTCTTGGGTGATTGGTCAGCGACCACGATGACCACCCTGGGGAGTCCTGTCTAGAGAGTTTAACATATTTTTCAGGGTTTAATATGAGTTCTCCTGGTTGGTGGGTTTAGACATGTTTATTTTCCCTAGTAATTATTAACAACTGGTTGGTTGACTTATATTTTTCATAGGGATTGGAAACACCAATCAGTTTCCGGGTTATCCAGAAAAGGGGTTTGACATCCAAACAAAGACTTATATGGGTGTTTCTCAAAATGGGGGACCCCCAAACCGGATGGTTGATTGCTATCAATGGCTACGAAACTGGATGATATGCAGGTACCCCCATTTTGAGACATCATGATTTATACAATTCATTTACATTCGGTTATATCATGGTTCATATAGTTACGCAAGAATGGATCGATATAGATGAAGTATAGTAGTGCCATGTTTTTTTCCCAAATCACAGCATTTCGATTGTTGCACAAGGCAAGTGGATGTACTTGGATATAATCATGACGAATCTGGCCACTGATATGAGTGTTTCTCAGAACAGGGGTGCCCACAAAATCATCCAGTTTATGAACCATTTCAATCGCAAACCAACCGTTGTTGGGGTTCCCTATTTTGAGAAACCACCATCATATGCTTCTATGACTTTGGCTATGGCCACTTACGTTTGGTGAGTCCTTGGGCATCGCCTATGCTGGTTGGGAAATAGCCATTCCCAAGAGGGAAACCATCTACAGATGGTGGAGGTTGTCCAGCCAGCTATGTTAGATTACCAGAGGTTAGATCAGGTTAAGCTTCTCGACTGTGGCTGGTAGTGAGTAGTTATGGTTGCTGAATGGTTGCAAATGATGGCTTAATTCTGTTTGAATGAGGCTTAATCATAGTCAGTGACGGATATGATGATGAATGATGGTCAAATCAATGCTAGACATGCCCAATAGTGGTTCACCACAGTTCTCAATGTGTCTAAAATAATCGAGTTTAGTGGATACAGCCAGTTTAATGACATTCCCTTGATGAATATGGTCATGATTGCAATGGCGACACACATTTCTGATGATGGTTGAAGTGGTGAAATTGATCAATGACAATGATTACTGATGGTGTAGTTCTGGCGGTTGGGAGCTGAGGAACCAGGTGTACCTCTGCCCTTCAAAGTGATATGAGATTGGCCAGTTCAAAACCCCAAGGATTCAGAACCATCCTGTGATGGCCAGTAGTCACAACCATTGGACAGGACTCATGGCTGCACATGAGCTGTAAATTGCCGGTAGAGAACCCAGGCCACAGGTGTTTTCAGGGACAAAATCAATGGTGGATTAGGCCATCCAGATGGACCGCCATTGGGAGTGAACGCTTTGAAGTTGTTTTGCTGTAGTTACGGCGCTGTGGTTCCCTTCCAAAAAAGTAACGCACAATGCGTGACAGTGAAGACCAAGGTTATAACATACTGATAGAAAAGTAAGTAAGCCGAAAACGGGTGTTGCTCGTCAAAAGGACCACTCCAACAAATCATGTTTCTTTGTTTCCTTTCTGTGCATGAAAGACAAATTTAATTACGGGTAAATTCACTCAATTGTTGGGTCTTGTGATTGCAGGCACCGGTGAATCTTGGTAGACCTACAATGGACCTTATTGGTTGATCAACTAAAGTATATGTATTTTGGTTTAGTAGCAATTGTTGGTCTTGGTCAACACAAATGGTTGGAGTTATCCAAAATTTCAAATAGGGGTTAATCAATCCAAACCCTTGTTTGTTTGCAATTGCTAAATACTAATTGACCAAGCATCGATCAACCCAATTTAGTGGTCAGTTAATTCAAGTATGGTTAGTAACACTTGCATTAATCAGCCATCCCCAAAAAAGTCCAAACATTTCTATACTATGGTTTCAACTATGTGCCATTAAACCATATCCCTCAAGTTTTTTTTCATGAAACCAAATAGTTTTTGCTGATCCCAAATATGGGTTGGATCCAACTTGGGAGTATCGACCAGCATTAAACATCAGTAAACTTGAAACATTTTGGATTAACCCTGCACTGAACACCGCAAAAAAAATGCTACCAAATCCGTGTGTTGAACAACACCCTTCCCTAACACCCGGCCAAACCCGAGGTGTGGATACCTGGATCCTGCATCCCTGGTCCCAAGCATCAATGATCATCCCACATCTCCGCGTGGAAGCCTGGCTTGCTGAGGCTTCGATTGGCCGTGGTGATCCTGGAAAAGTACCGAGAGCGCAAGGCGAGGTCCTGGGTCGCTGGTCACCGGTGGCCCAGACCCATAGAAACGGAGCTCTAGGATGAGTTTGGATGCGAATTCTTCGTGGTTTTCTTGATGTTGTTTGATGATTTTTTGTGGTGAACTTGGATCATCATTGGAGGTCATGAGTCATGGAGTCATGATGTTTATGTCGGTCTTCTGTTGATTTGGATCATCATTGAAGTGTATTGAAGTGGAACTTTTTTTTTTCATTGCTAGTTTCTCGATTTGGAGGTATCACCGGTACTATGGTAACAAAAAGCCGTGACAGCTCATTGTCACCGGAAAGACACTGCAACAACCTATATCTGCTGGGGGCCCATCATTATACATATGACCAGCTTGCCATGAAGCGATGAAGAGACTGCGGTGTTTTCCCCGTGACAGGGCTGACGTGGTTCACAAGGATGAGCAATGTTCCCTGATGATGTTAGATGACGGTGAACACAACCAATGATCGTGTTGATTCGACCACGGATATATACTCATAAAACCCCAAAAGAAAAGTGTGACGTTTGCAGGGAGAATAGCTGACCATGGTGTGGATAAAAGCCAACGATATAGGAGAAAAAGAACGCAAGGAGGACCAAGAATTGTGCTAAGCAACACCATCTCCAGCCCTTGCCATCTGCAATACGGGAACGTCCAAGATCTTCGGGGTTACACTGACACCAGTATTGGACGCCCTGATCTTGCGGCAATATCCCAGCAAAGGCTCTTCTGATCATCGGATGTGAAAACAGCATGGGTAACTTGCTTTTGACTCATAGCCTTGTACATTCAAGATTTCACACCCACTCCAAAAACGATTCTGATTCGTATAATCAACTGTTCGATGAACTGTTGTTCAAAAATGAATATTGGGTGTCGAACAAAACCACTGGAATGACCACAAGCTTAATCATTAAGTGTTGGATATACCCACATTAGTCAAAGATAACAACACACATACACATACGACGTTACATATGTCGTTGCTTATTTCATCAAACTTTATAACCTGTTCGTCACCATCGCATCACTAACAGCTTCAGTTACTTGTCATTACAATCACCAACAGCTACAATGGGTTCTCAATTGGAGCTGTTTGGTGATTGTAACAATTACTGAGTTTCGTATTGTGATTAATTCCTTAGTTACCTAGTTCCTTGGTTGTCACTATTATTAGTTACTTATTATTGTAATTATTACTATGAGAAGTAGCAAATAACTGGCATAATAAATATTAGTAGCTATCACTAAGAGATTCATAATTACAATAGCGGCTGGTTATGAGGCTGGTGTTATTAGTGATAGTGATAAAGTAACCAAGCTTGGTGAGGCCTAGTATTATGTGCTTATTAACCAATTATTGGTGATAATGAGGATATCTAGTTATTATCTCACTAGTCATTATACTAGTTATTATATACTAGTTAATTGTTGGTGATTGTTATAATGTTATCCACAGTTATTATACTACTGTATAACTAGTACTAGTTATTATATACTAAGAACTTAAGTTATGAGGCTCGGTTATCACCTGCCGCGGCACCATCCCATCGCCTCTCCAGGATCCCACGGGAGAAGAAATCACTCGACAGGTCATCACCGCCTGGACCTTGGGGCGAACGCCAGGGGATGCACTCCATGACCAGCTTGAGCCTCCAGAATGAAATCTGCGCCACAGGTGGTTCTAGCTTGTTTTGTTTGGGTTTTTTCTGTTGAAATTTCCGCAAGTTCTGAAATAAAACCGGATATGAGCCATGTGAAACCGTAATCATAGAACATGTTGTTTATCCATTGTAATGTCCAGGTTTTAGAGATATGAATATGAAACTCTATGGAACATGTTTGTCCCGTACTGATCGTATTGCCAAAGGCAGTAAGTTTGGCCATCAGACCACCATTGGGAACATTTGCAGGAAAGCCTATATAGTTATAACATGTTATAACAGTCAATAAATAAGCAGGACAACACTTTCCTCACCGGATTGATGCTTAAAACTCTATACTTGGTGGCCACAACTACTCTAGAATTTCCCATCAACCAATCCTGAGGATAGTAAACAGCCAATGTTTGGCCATGCCTCGGCACCCCAGTCCACTACACTGTGGTGCACCCTGCTCTTTGCAAGGCCTTGAACGACATGCGCAACTGGTGCGCCCAGGGGGGTGATGGAAATCCACTTGGGTGATAAGTCCTCATGTTGATGCTGTTGTTGTTGTTGTTGTTGTTTTTGTTGATGATGGTGGTGGTGCTGGTGCTGCTGTTGATGCTGTTGCTGCTGTTGTTGTTGTTGATGGTGGTGGTGGTGCTGGTGCTGGTGGTGGTGGTGGTGTTGTTGTTGGTGGTGGTGTCATGTCATTCCTTGCTTGTGTTGTCTTTGGGAAACAACATGAACAGATTTCTAACTCTGCTTTGGGACATTTCGTGACACTCGCCATTTCTGGATTCCCCTGTCCACCCAAATAAATTGGTTTCGGCTAGATACAGAAAAGGCATGTAAGATTTGTAAGATAGCAAGAATAATAGATGATAATCTATAGAAAGAATCGAGTATTGTAGATCCATGTTCGTGTTTAATAGATAGACAGGCAGATAGACAAACGGACAGATAGATAGGCAAACGGTACAGATAGGATAGATGAGAAGACATGTTAGATAGATAGATAGATAGATAGATAGATAGATAATCGATAGACAGACAGACAGACAGGCAGGCAGACAGACAGCCAGACAGACAGACAGACAAACAGACAGCCAGACAGACAGACAGACAGAGAGACAGATAGATATATACTGTAGGTAGATAGATAGATGGACAAGTGCTGTGGATAGACAGAGTGATAGATCGATACCCGACTTCCCCCAGCCAGTAGCAGCCCAGCACAATCATAGCCAGCATTAAGACGCGTTGAAACTATCACTCGCGTTTCTAGTCTGTGGGTAATATGCCCAGATACATTACAAGAATAGATAGATACATACATTGATTGTTCCATTGATTGATCGGCAGATAGATAGATTGATATTCATAGATAGGCTAAGTACATCGGACAGATACCAAACACTGACAAAAAAGGTGCGATACCAAAGCTAGCTGTCAACGAGAATCCGCAAACTTGCCCTTTCATCTCCCTCAAATTCCCACTTTCCATGAGCCCAATGTTTTCATTTGACGCACTCGGTGACGTCTCCGGGATATATATGATATTATGGCTCTAGGTCAATACCCTGTACCTTTGGCGAACATCCCAAAAGTGATCAGAAAATAGTCCTTGTTGGGTTATCCACCTGCCTATTGGTTGGTTACACAACGTGTTGACCACGGACATAGCCCACAACAATAGCTCTTAAGAATCTTTGTTCTTTGAGGGTCCAGCATTTTTGTTGGCAAATGAGCTTTGACGCCCGAGGGTGGGAACAAGAATCCGAGACCCTCAAATTCTCCCAGGATGCATGCTTTGTTGTGCTTGCAATATTGGTAAGATTAGAAAACAGATCAGCTGGGCTTTTGTATCTCAACGTCGCCTCCTCGATTGGACGGCTCCATGCTATGCTCATGTTCTCAGGTTTGGGTGTCCAGATGCTGGGTGACGATCCAACGACGTTGTGTGGCTGCCAGCCACCTGCTACTCTAGCTATGGAAGATCATCCAATACCCAGAGGATGGTGTTGTGTGATCATGTTTGATTGCCAATCATCAGATCACTCTGTTTTCAGCAACCAAAATCATAATTGAACATTCATTTATATCCTGGTGTATAATCATATGCTATCACTATCAGTATTTATGGACCATATGTTGTTTTCTAACATATCATTCACTCATGGTTATAACTTTTCAAACATATGTGTGACCGTATTACATCGTCAAAGGTATGCATGATCAATGGATGAACCCCACCGGCGTCACAAGGACAGAGTGCCTGTCCATGAACGGAGTGACCTTTGAAAACCTTTGGGAGGCGCGCTTGGCATGATTCTGCTGATGATTCTGCTGATGATGATGATGATGATGATGATGATGATGATTGACAATGGATGATTGATGATGGATGATGGATGATGGATTTTGATGACGATGATGATGATCATCATCGTCGTCATGTGTGATCGTGAGCTGTGTCGGTCGCGTCAGCAATCTATTGTTGGAGACGACAATTTTGCATCGGGGTTTATGTAATTTGGTGCGTGTTTGTGTGTTTATGGCTAAGAAGTGACCATCGCTACAGAAGTGTATGTTTTATTTAATTGTATTTTCCGTTTTTGTTTTTTATTAAGCAACATTGGCGGCCATGAACGATAGTGGCTATCCACCTTTACCGGTACTAACCATCATGAACCATCATACCAAACCATTAATGACATTGCAGAATTGTGTATTCAAACCATCAATTACATACACAAATGTTTATTCACGACAGTCATTTATCATGACTTGTGGACGTTTGCTTAACAGTTGCTGGCGCTCACCCATAGGTGGCCCCACCAGGTCTAGGTTGGTCAAAATGCACCATTGAACAAGCTGGTTATATCTACCACATGCCTGGCAGATAACGGAAATCATGGATGAAGCAAAACCGATGGTTGAAATTCATAGGGGGTATCCCCCAAGTTCTTCAACTGGTTTCCCACTACCCCCAATCAATCAACCTATGGTTTCTAAATCATCCGCTTAGAACCATCATCTAATCATCATTTACCATCATTCAACATATTTAGCCATCATTTAACCATTATAAACCCATCCGTGGTTGCTCACCATGGGTTGACCGCTGCATCCGGGGTCAACATTGCCCAGCTGTTCTGTTCTGTGGCAGGTCTCTTGCCGCTACGTCCAGGCTCAACTGGTTTTTTGGGGCTCGGGTGTTGTGGAGGTCCACAACGGGGGACACCATGGGATCATCATGGATTTTCTATGGGAGTTTATAGGTGACACCATGGATTTCATGGATCTCCACAAGGGGAGATGGCTAGTTTATAGGGACACTGTGGGATTTTCGATGGATGTTCTATGGTGGCATTTTATCCTTTTATATGGAAACCATGGGATTGTCTACATGGTTGCAGTGGTTACATTCATCATTACAATCAGTTGATTGTTTTATTTCCGACTAATCATTCAAGATTTATTGACCAACGATTGAAAATCACAGAGTATGAACCAGGATTGCTGCTGGACCAACCATTTGCTGTCGTTTATATATACGGCACCGTCAAGCATCAACACCAACAGATCACCAAACAACTCAAGAATTCTATACCCATTTACAATTGAGCATATTATGACCAATGCCAATAGTTATTTACCATAATCAGCCATAATTTACCACCAACCAAACGTTGAATTATCATCATTTTACACGAATTAGCATTTGCCAAGCGATTGAGCGTTCTTGTTGGTGATCATCCCGACCTGTAAATAGCCATCCTTAGCGCTTCTCAACCAACAACGGTACCGCTGGTTGAACCCATGGGCACTGCTTCCGTAGCGTCCAGGAAAACGAGCCCGGTAGCTCCAAGGTAGCGGAAGCCACGGAACGGGAACGAGCCGTGTGGTCGGGTTGGATCGTTGGCTGAGCCGGCCATGGTTCCCATGGTGAGGTTTTGCCATGTTGGCTGAGCGGGCTGACCATGTGGTTGGCTGAATTGTTTGAATTTCTACTTAACACTTGGTGCGTGGCTGAAGTTTGTTTGAATCAGGGCTGTAAGATACTGAAAGATGGTTTGAAGATGGGTAAGTTGGATCAGTGATGGCCAGTCATCATGGTGAATGATAAGTGAGTGAGCTGATTGGTGGCCAACTACTTGTCTACGATTATTAATGATGAATGAGTTCATGGTCAAAAGATATTGAAATGCTGGTTGGTTGATGAAGCTCTCATTCAGGTTTGACCATCATTGATAGTTGATTCAGTTCGAATGGCGAATTCATGGTTCATTCATAGTTTTTAATGACTGGTTGGATGAGTCATGATTGATTGGTCAGTCATTGTTATCAGGTTTCTATTGGTCAATCAGCCAAAATAGAAGATTGCTTCCCTTCGTGCATGAAAATTCAGCATTCCTTCGAAGCTCAAGGTATTCCAAAGAGTCTCCTACAATATGATAAGGACTGACCCTGCACTTGGCTGCCCAGTGCCGCAACTTCCTTGAGACGTTTGTAGGAGGCTAGGGCTTTACCAATGGCCTGGGGGTCACCTGGCCTCAATGCGATCCCTCATCAAGCTGTTACCAACCATCACTAGTCACTGACCATGATTAAACCGCCTCTAACAACAACCATCAGAAACCAACTACATGCAACCATCATGAGCAACTTTCATCAACTTTCCAGATCTTTGAGGCCATCACAATTAATCATCATAAGTTGTCAACAATCGCTTCTTCTCAACCGTCATCAACCCCGATTGCCCAACCATGAAACACCATCATCAGCCAATTTTTGAGCATTGTTGCCCAAACAATTTCTCGTACCAACCATGAGTACGGATTGGTGTTTGATTCATGATTTACTATGACTAGTCATGCTCAGTATAATTCAACTATGAACCATTATTCATTATCCATCATTAAGAACAATGAATCAGTCTTGATTAGTGATTCTGTCCGAATTATTATCAAAGTTATTGATTATTGATTCTCAATGATTGTGATGATAGCAATCTGTAATCATCACCAATAACCAACCGTGATCAAAACTCGTTGATGAATAGCTACCCTTGGCCCCCCAAACCATCATTTTTACAGCTTACAACAGTTGTAACCCATATTTTGGAGGGTAAAAATCTGCCTGTTTGAGGGGCCCGTGGGACCTTTGGGGGCTCATGGTAGTTGATCACCGACCGTGACCAACGTCCATGGCCCTTCACGAGGCGGTTCCAAGGCCGCCGAAGCCACGCGAACTGCATCAGCCCATCGTCTTGGACACCTTCGAGGTGCCCTTCGCTACGCGATGCGCGTGCCGTCTTCGTAGACCCGGGCGCCCTAGGTAGAACTGGGCTTGAGTAAGCTAACCAGGATGGTTAATGATGATAAATGATGGTCAATGACGGTCTCTTAATGGGTGTTTCTCAAGATAGGGGAACCCCCACAGTTATGGGTGGTTTATTCATTTATTACTATGAATTGTTTATGAGCTGAATGATTTAGGGGGTCCGCTATGACTGGAAAAACACCCATGTGGTTACAAGGGAGAATGACTATGACCAATAATAAGCAACTATCTTAGTTGAGTTGGCTTATAACAGCTGGGTATCTACCAGTGATAGCTGATGAACAAGGTGGTTGGAAGGAATGATAAACAAGTATTTAGCTATCAGTTGGTTTAGAACTGCTGGGAAACTACCAGGCAAAAGGATGCAAATGGTAGATACAACCCATAGTTCACTGGCCAATCTCAACCAACTTGTAAGGTTTTGGGGCCCTGAGCAAGAGGATTCACGACAGCAACAACTAGCGACAGGTCCATTGAACTGGTCAAGCCATAGTAAACCTAATCTGGTTGGTGGTTTTAGACATGTTTATTTTCCCTAGTAATTATTAACAAATGGTTGGTTGACTCATATTTTGCATAGGGGTTGAAACCACTCACCAGTAAAAATCAGTGATCAACCGCGGTTTTCTGGGGGTCACAGTGTTGCCACTATCGAGTAACACAGTCTGAAAAGTTTGAACCTTGTTGATGAGGATTCCATTCTGGATGGGTTGGTTGGATCTGTGGACAAGTTGCAAATGCCACTTAAACGACAGACCCGAATATCAATGAAGCTTGGTGAACTGCTCTCTTGACATGTAAACATCACAGTGGGCCGTAGTTGCAAATGGAACAGGGACTCCGGTAGCCAGCAACATACAAGCATGTCCTGGAGACTTTCCATGACTTAAAGCATGCAGTTGCTTCCAAATGGTGGTTTCTCAAAATAGGGTACCTCTAAATCATCCATTTTTTTGGGTCCCCTATTTTGAGAAACCACCAAACAGTTCTTGAAGAATAGCAGTTGGTATTTCCATGTCATAGCCCTTGCCTGACAAACCAATGGTTGCATCATCAGCGACCACCTGATGCAGTCCACCCCGCCGCGCAGGCCATTGTCAGACTGGTCCGGATAGCCAAGAACAGTTCGCTATCGTTGGGTTTGTGGCGATCAGTTTGGCTTGGCCTATGGATATTAGTCTTCAAGTCATGCTTCAAAATCCATATTTTGTCATCTCTAGATTGCCCCCTGCCATATCTTTGTGCCACCGGCAGCCACCACTAAGCAAACTCACCATCAGCCCCAGTGGCCACAGCAGCGTCAAGCCATGGGTAGGTGAACATCCCAACAGTTCGACGACCCGGTCATGACTGGGGGATGTGAACAGCCAGGGGCACAGGGTATTGACCTGGACACATGAATCATCACGAAGCATTATTGAAGCATTCCAAAGAATGATGATTGAAGCATTTCAGAGAATGATGAAGCACCTGGGCGCCCTGGTCAACCACTCATGAACATTTGCTTACCTCTACATAATCTACATAGTTTTGTTACGATTGATCAGACATCATAGCCAAGTGTTGCTGGATGGGTGGACATACTTTTCACTAGCCAACCATTGGCCGGTCTTGCTCACAACTGCTATGACCAACCAATACAGTATTAACCAGTTATAAACCACAGTTGCTGCCATTGATCACACTTAGAATCATTGTCAACCATTATTCGTAGGTTTCATATTGTTTCATCAGAGTTCTTCATCTCACGAACCACAATGTATGTATGTAACTATGTAACATGTACAAATGGCAGTGGGTCAATGTTAACCAGCAATAATGGGGGGTAATGACCAACCTATAATAAGGGAACCAATGGTTAATGATAGGGGAACCAGGGGTACGGGGTTTTGACCCACAGCCAAATATATTGCTTCCACATCAGAACCAATTTTACATCGATTTACCACCAGCCAGCAATAGCTAAGTATCAATTAAACCACCATACTAACCAGCTCAATGTTGGAGATCAAACTCAATGATCATCGGAAATAAACCCCGAACAAAGGACTTGGACGGAGCAATTTTCCATTGAATAAAGTCCCAAATCTCTTGTAAAGAAGCATCAAGGGACATTTAAGGATGGTTGGTCCCAGAATCAGCTCAGCACGGTCTTGGTGTTTTTTGCAATTCCAAACTATGCCGAAAGATGGTGAAAGCATGGTTGGCCGAGTAATGGTGAAAGATGGTGCAGCACGGTTGGCCGAGTATAGGCTCACAACCTACTTTGACAAACATAAGCTGAGTTTGATTTAAATCCCGAGAGTAGGTAAACTAGACATACCTAGCGGATTTTCCATTGACAAGGCCATCAGGTCAGTCTACCAGGGGGCAACGGACTAATTCTCAACAGCGGACCAATCAGCCCACCAGTCCTGCTGACCTGTCGCGGTTGCCGGCGAGGTCACTTTCTTCAGCATCGCGCACGAAGGGCCCTTGTTGCCTGGCACGGCAAACACGCGGCTTCTACGCGTGGGCAGCGTGTCAACATGGTTGGCGGTTCCATCTTTTTGATTAATTTTCTCAGTTATTTGGTAAGTCATTGGTTTGTTGATGAGCAATAGTACATAATAGTACGGGAATTTTTGGATGTTTGGTTTATATACATTCGAGCAGAACGCTGGAATTGACCTGCGGATTTTTGGACGGGGCAACCAGCCAGTAGCCGGTAATGAAGGCTGAGAAACAATACCATGCTGTGGCTGGCATTGAACGACGTGTGACGTGTGGAACAAGAACATCTTACAAACACCAACAGTGTTAGTAATGGTTGACCAGCTTTGCTGGTTTGAAAATTATGCAATGGATACGTTCCGAAGCATCATCAATCAACAGTCATTGGGCGTGTTGAATTCTGTCAAAGGATGTGTCAATGATCAAATGCATCACCTACCAACAAAAAACATGTATTGTACCAGCAATAAAAATGTGTATCATATCAACCATCATCAATCGTTAGGTGTATTTGCTAGTCAACATTAATTGTTTTTGGTGTGCGCGTAGACAAAAACAAAAACAACAGCAAATAGAGACAGCAGTATGCTAACATGAACCCACAATGATTTGGTTGTTTTGTATTGAACACTGATGCTTTACTGTAAGTGTTGCCATGTTGCATTTGTTTGTTTCAAGAAACTTATGGCGATGGTTGCATGTTTTTTGTTGCAAGACCCGTAAACTGCATGGCTGCCATGGCAACAGAACAGGTCCTGTGCCCGTCGTGGACACATGATAGGAATGTCCAGGTCTCAACGGGCATTCGGAAAATAAACGGTTGGCATCATCCGAATGATATGCGGATTACAGTATTTTCCGAGAGGATGTACTCGGTGTACTCCGTGTGCAAATTGTAGCGCCGTGTGCAAAATGTGCATATATGGTTGTTTTGACGTATGTTTAAACATTTTGGAATTTGTTGATTGTTGATTTCATTTGTGTTGGTTTTTGTTTTTGGACCACATCTTGATGACTGCAACATGGTTGGTGTTAGTCACTGGTATGAGCTTCTGATGGCCAGAGATGTCCACATGATTCCACCATCAATCACGGTACGCAGAAACAAATAATGTAATCGCATTTGCAATGCAGGAAGGATCTGTTGGTATATTCATATTATTGTTGTTTATCATCCCAACTAACCTCAATAATCATCAATAAACATCAATAACCATCCCTTGAACCATGTATCATTACAAGTGATCAACCACGTAAATCAGATATGTGAGGGATCACTTGTAATGTGGTTGATCAACCAGGGATCATTACAAGGGATCAACCACTCAACCACCATGTCTACATTTGCCGTAGAGTCCTACCATTGTGCTGCGCGCGTCCCAGGTATAATGAGGCCAGGAGAGTCATCCTGACACGTCTTGGCCGCCAGGATCGCAGCGTGCGGTGACGGCGCAACTGGGCCTAGCTGTGGCAGCGCCCCCGCATGACGTTCCTGGGATATCCGGAGCTGATAGTTTTTGTCCATTTCAATTTTTCTAATCACCAAGATATAGTGTCGGTGGTTTGGTCTTGATGTTCGCTAGTACTAACTCCAAATTGTTGGTCGACTAATATGTTTCATAGGTGTTGAAAGCACCAACCAGTCTAGCAATGTCCGTCCTTGAAGGCAAATTTCGAGTGTTCAGCTACTAATCATTTTGACAAACACATCCCTGGCAGTGCTCAGGACGTGATTTGCTTGAGTTGTCGCGTTTGCAGATGATCAATTACACTTCAACCAAGTTGAAGAGAACGCAGCCACCAAGGCTCACGTCACTTCCAAAGCATGCCAAAAGCACTGAGACTTGCAAGTCAATCATGGATGGTCACGAGAATGGTTGCTGACCTTCAGATCGTCAGCCTTTTGTAGTTGCAGAAAGATGCAACTGGCCCCGGGATATAGGCCCACATCCTCAGGGGGGAGAATCACAAGACCATGTCTCTGAAATACAGCGATATCCATGAATGAATGATTGGTCCAACCACCAATTTCGGTAACACACCATGTTTTTCCTGGTTGAACATCACAGCAACCGCAGTGCCACTGCCGTAGCGCCATGTTTCCATCTTTGCGTCGCATGGGCGTGGGATACATCGCCCGTGCCAAAGAGTTGGGACAACAAAGCCTGCTGGGCACGTTCCATAGCACGGGTGAACGCTTTGACTGCATTCTCAAAGGCGACGGTGGGAGTGGAACGGGGGGAGCAACTGGAGACCCCCGGTTGCGCAACTGGAGAGCTTGGGATACAACTCGGGTAACTATCAATCCAAAGCTAGGCTGTTGGGCTGTTGGGAGCTATTGTTGGGTGAAAAATGTTATTGGCGCGGAGAAATCAATGTTAATGAGCTCATTGGTTATTGTTAATTAATACATTTGCATGCCCATCATTCAACACTTGGGAGGGCATATTCACCGGGGGCACCAAACCTGTGTACTGAATACATCTTTATGGTGGTTTCTCTCAAAATAGAGGTACCGCAAAAAAATGTGGGTGAATTACTCTAAAAGGTTATTAATTAATGGATGATGTGGGGGGTCCCCTATTTTGCAAAAAACTCTGTTGAGAATTGAAATTTAATGTGATCTTAACTATATGCACGCCTATATTTGAACTCATGATCGACCATGATTGAACAAGAATCAACCAGGTAAGCATGAGGTCGAAGCCGTGCCCAGGCATGGAATGTGTGAAGGTGGAGGATGGCCACGTTGAGTCCCATGGCAGCACAGTCACCAGCCGTGGCCACCAACCTTGAGGAGGCACCGGAAAGCCAAGCGGTTAGCACGAATCCGCAGCGGTTTAGGACCAGATAGACACCTTTGGACCAAGTAGGGTTGAGCCAGATTTGGTCGTTTTTGGTTGGGCATTAATGATTCCCAGATGACCTACCGTAATCATTGTTAACCATCATTGACCATCGTTCACCAGCATGCTACAACAATGATTCACCAGTGCTGAGTATATCCAACCCTTGTCAAGCATCATCAACCATCACCAACGGTGTTGAAAACTGCTGGGCCAAGGTGCAAAGTGAAGGTTACAGAAGCCATGCAAAACTCCTACGGCACTATGCATGGTGGATGTACTGCATCTTGGCCGCAGAGATTTTTGGTGTCACGGAGCATTGGGGCACCATGATCCGATGTTGGCACGTGCTTGGAAGGACTTGAGCTGTCCAATCTGAGCCGGTCCGAGTCCATAGGAATTTGATTGCCACCACCCGAATGACCCTCAGGGATGCGGGTTGAGTTCGGATAGCGATGAGCATTGGCGCCATGAGTTGGGAGCCGCTTGAAAGAGTACTTCCCCCAGCCATTCCTTGAACATTGCAGGGCCTGGTAGGGATCCTGGGAGATGGAAGGGTGTCCGGGTGCAGGAAGTCGTCATGTCGTTGATTGTTGATTGGCAATGATCCCGTGTGTTTTAACCGATGTCAACTGCAAGGTGGTACTGGTATGATGAACGACTCATATCACTAAGATTCATCAAGTATTGTGATATATCAACCAATGAATCTATGAACTAAGTCTGGTTAGTCATGCCAATGGTTAGTCGTTTAGTATCATCATGATGAGTTGAGAATGATGATGTATCACTATGATTCACTATGCAGTTTCGCCGATCTGTACGCCGCTAACTAGTATGACTAGTAGCGTTGACATGACGCAGTGATGCGGGTTGTTGGATTTTTTTGTTGAACCCAACAAGTACTGGCTTTTGCCATGGCAGCTACCGTATTTGCCCAGCACTAACCAGGCCGCATATGTAAATGGGTATTCGCAGTCTTGTACCTCAATTCAAGTGCAACAGTCTGTAAACACAGCATACTATAAAGCTAAGCTACCTATTTCTTGGTGCTGTAGCTAACTACTATTTTTGCCTTTCTACAGCGAACATAAGTGCTGTACTTAGCCAGTAGGGAAGTGCTTGACACCCCGTTGCTCACCCAATAGTCATATGCTCGTGTAAACCAATAGTTACCCAATGCCCAATGGTTGCCCCATTTTTCAGCCAAGAGGTTACACCAATAGTAACCAAATGGTTTACACTTATAATTTACAATTTATCACTTATAAGTAATCCAATAGTTACCCCATTGCTACCTTGGAAAAGCTGCTGCACTTTTGGTAAGTAGCCGGTGTCTCAGACCCATAGGCCACCATGGTGGTTTCTCAAAATAGGGGACTCCCAAATCATATCAAATCATTATATAAGTTGTTTAAAACATTATAGTTGTTAACGACTCTTTTTTGGGGGTTCCCTGTTTTGAGAAATCACCATATAGTTGCCCAAGGGGTCCATCTAGTCAATCATCAAACTAGTCGAGTTGTCGGCATGTTTATCCTCCCATTTTTGTGATGGTTAAGATTGACCCCTAGCCATGTGGGTATGTGCCAAAATACCCAAAACCATGGTTTCCATTCGCAAAATGATCATTAGCGGTGAGGCCCATTGGTTATTCAATTTTGGACAATTTCTACCCACCCAAAAGTGGACATTGATTACCCAGTTTTGGACAGTTTCTAGCAATTTGGTGAGCTATTGGTTACAATTAGTTCCCCACATAGTTACCTGCTTGTTAGTTACCTTGGTATCAAATACCCAACTAGATAGTTGTCTTTTGGTAGTTACCCAATTGTGCACATAGTTGCCCATAATTTCACCATTGCTTACCCACATAGTTCCCCAGTTTCTACCTTCACAAAAGCCTTCACCTTTGGACCACCGGTGCTCCTCCAGGCCACCATTGTGGATGTCCTTGGAACCATGGCCTTGCTGTCGAAGGACCAGCCGTGATCAATGGATGGGATGCCATGGGATCTAAGGATTGTCATAGCATACGTATTTACAATAGATGATCCCAGTTGGTGAAATGATAGATGTATTCTATTCGCAATACAGTGCTAGATGAATACTTCATATTTCATGTTGGTTGTTGATTGAAGATGCTGAAAGATAAGTTCAGGAATCTCTTATTGTACAACATGTTTTATTGATTATTGTTGTGGTTGTCCAGTAAACACCAGTACTTGGAAAGACTTGTGATTGTACCAAAGATGAAGCGATTGACTTGTGTCCGTAAATCATGCTGGCACTACGGGGGCAAACTCATTCTAGATCTTGAAACCTCACTCTCCAGAGCCTACTGAAAGGTATCTCTGAGCTTTGGGTACTAAGTAGCAACTATCCGAAAGCCCAAAACTTGGGACCTGCTGGTAGAAACGATGATGTCAAACCATATGGAGGTGGATGACCATGCCATCATTAGTTTTGATGTTGGTGCAAGCCAGTGTGGTGAGAGCAGATCCTTGCCCTTGGGGATCGTTGCTGAATCATTTCGCCAGATCTTGTGACTCAATGCAGCTCATGTGGCTTGATGGCACTGACATTGGTTCCTTTTCGTTGGAACCTACAGGGAAAAGTCTAACGAAGATGTGGAGCTAAAACATGGTGAATTCATGGGAATTCGACTAAAACAGTGGTTCCTGATTTCTTGATTATTCCATTGGAACTTCCCTCACGCGAATTCCCTCATGGATGCTGTACCTTGCCATGCGTATTCAGGACCCTCAGCGCCCTGGAGTCAGTGTCGAGATGAGTCAAAGCTTTTTGGCGCCGGCCAAGGGGGGCGAGGCGTGGCGCCACAGTCAATGCTTCATGACTTAGATGCTGCATGGTGCTGGTATATTTAGCAGCATTTTCCAACAGAAAACGACTTCAATGACGTACCCTTTGGCAAACTGACCTGGTTGCGCTGAAAATGATCATATTCACAGGTAAAACCAGCTTTAAATGTTGTGGATGTTCTTCGCAACCAGGCGAGTTTTGCCGGAGTGCAAACGTGGTGGTTTCTCAAGCCACAGGTGGACCCCAGTTATCATCCTTTATGAACCACTAGTAGTACCAAACCAACCATCACCTTGGGGGTTCCCAGGGCCAGGTCGAAACCACCAGGGCCACCATGGAGGATCACTGGTGGCGGCCCCAGGTGGTGACCCTGAGTGGCGTGGTGACCAAGTACGGTCGAGCATTGGGCTTCACCGAGGTTGGGACCCGATGGGCGAACCGAGCTCCGGGAAGATTCGGTTGCTGACTGAAGCCATGTTGGTGGGTTTAACCGTGGTTAATGGTGGTGAATAATACGGGATAATCAGCAACAGTAAGGGTTCAACAACTACAAGCTGGTTGGTGGTTTCATTGACATTTTTTGTTTTCTCATTTGTAGTTGTTAACAAATGGTTGGTTGACTAATGTTTTTCGTAGGGGTTGAAACCACCAACCAGTTGGTGGTTTGTGTTGGTTTACCATTCTCACCAGCCGGTCATTTGCCACTTCGGCATCATTTAACCGCACTATTCTTGCTTGTCATGAAATATTGGTAATTGTTATTTATCGTCAATCATTCACCGATCATTCAGCATCAACTATATTGATACCCTGAAGTTCACTAGTATTGATCACCATCAAATCATGCATTTTGCCAGTGCTAAATATCCCTGATCTCTTTCAAACATAACAAGCCATTCATGAACATCTATCATCATTACACCATCGGTTGATACCCCTGTAGTGGACATCGTTTGGCCGCCATCAACCGCCACGAGGCATCCTTCAGCCAATCCTATACCACTGTATCCAAACGTGGCACTGGGAGTTTATTTTCACAAGTTTGCTGCCAAGTTTTTAATGTAGCAAGATTCAACTTTGTCATTTGTTGTTTAGCTTTATTCGTGCCATGTGTTTTCTCCCCACAGATTTTCTGCTCGGAAAGCTGTTGATAGCATTCATTTGGTACCAAACCAAATCGGCAGAATGGCTTCCGCGAAGAGTCTGATTGCTGCAAGTGTCCTTGCGGTGCCATGCGTGGATGCCTTCGTGGCTCCTGGCAGCACCCAAGGTGTCTCCACCCTTCGTGGCTCTCATGCAGTGTCAGTCCAGTCTGAGTCAAGCTTCGGTGCTTATTCGGCCGTTGCTGCAACAGCTGGTGTGGCTTTGCTTGGCTTTGCTGGTGCCAAGAAAACCGTGAGCCGCAGGACTGTGGTGTGCAACTTCAGCAAGGAGTCCCAGATTGGTGCCATGGATCCTCTTGGATTCTTTGATCCCCTGGACCTGTGCAAGGATGAGGCTACCTTCAAGGACTACCGAGCCAAGGAGATCAAACATGGCCGTTTGGCCATGATGGGAGCTCTTGGAATGCTGACACAGAGCTTGGTGCAATTGCCTGGATTTGAGAATGTGCCTAAGGACGTGTCTGCAGCCACCGTGGGCAACGGACAGACAGGCTTCCTCTTGACCATTGCCATCATTGCAGTGCTCGAAGCTGCAGTCTTTGTGCAGGATGAGAGCAAGGAACCAGGCAACTTTGGCAATCCTCTCCCTTTGGTTGGTGATGACTACTCAGATGAGATGAGGGCCCGTGAGCTCAACAATGGGAGGATTGCGATGTTTGCCGCTATCGGCCAGATTGCCGCTGGACTTTACACCGGCAAGTCAGGCATTGAGCAGTTTGGCGTCTAAATTGTTTTTGTATTTTTTTGTCTTTTCGAGTCAACACGTGCGGGACAACAGCGCACGTGTGGTACTCCACCGTGGTACTCCACGGGCTTATTTTCTTGGAAAGCATGTTGAGAAGTCAAATCAAGTCCAGGGAACATGGTTTCCTGGGCCCTTCAGACCCTCTAAACCTGAATGCGCAGGATCATAGAAAAGGCGGCTCTTCCTGCAAGCTCTTGCCCTACACATGGCCCAGGCAACATGAAACAAATTGCCAAGAAATTGAATGCTGATGGTTCGATGATGGTGTGATGATGGCTGATTGACATGGAATGATGTGGATGAATATGGTCGACAACGATGGTTTCCAGCGGATACTACTGATTGTTACTGATGGTCATGTAATGGTTGCTCATGCTAGTGTATCCAAGTTTGGCACTAGACTTTACCTTCAAACATGATCTCAAGATAGTCACACTTGTGCTCATTCACACGTATTTGTAGACATGGATCAGACAACCTATATGCAAATTTAGTGGCAGTGGGTTCAGGGGTGGCTGATCGGAGGGATGAACTTCGCAAGGGGGTATCCCTTGTGCTATCAAAAAAAAGGGGGCCCGGGGAGCGAGCGAGCGCTGTTTTGAGCCTCCCAGAGCGCTGCAACCGCGAGAAGTGAGTGGTAAGTTGATGGCTATTAATAGCCATTAAGTTGCAAGTTAATCGACCTGAGTCCTGAGTATTAATGGCTATTGGTAAGGTAGATGGCCATCAACTTGCCAATGGTCAATCAACTACTCAGGCCATTGTATTACCCTCCTGGAAACTAACATGGACCCTACCAGAAGGGTATCCCAATAGGAAACTGGTCATCGAACCCCTACCTGGGAGGGTCTATGTTAGTTATCAGCAGTGTAATGGCTATTTAGTTGCATGGTCAATGGCCATTAATAGAATGGTCGATGGTCGATGGAATCAAGCGGTGACCAGATGTGCTGGTTACTGTGTTGTCAATGGCCAATCAACAATCATCAATAACAAGTTTTTTGAGATGATAGGGGGTTGATTTGGCTTAATACCATACCAAAGATTTTCAAAAATGATTTTTTTGAGATGATAGGGGGTTGATTTGGCTTAATACCAAAGAAATCCCAAGAAGCGATCAGCCATCATGATGATACTCTGTCTACGGGGTCGGTTGGTCAGGTAGTTGCTTAGGTTGTATCCTTCGCTACTTTCAAACGCATTCCCCTTTGCGAATGTAACTATAGTGACCTCTACTGTAGTTACAAGGGTATATTCACCAAGTCAGTCATATTAGCAGTTTCTTATATATCACTTGTTTATGTGCCAGTGGATTATATACCACTTCATGATATGCCCGTTATATACATGGCTGGTACATACCCTGGTTATAAAGTTCACAAATCATTTGATTATCTACACCATTTTGATTATATGGGTGTTTCTCAAAATAGAGGTACCCCCAAATCATCCATTATTAACCATTTATAGTAGTAAACCAGCCATTTTTGGGGTCCCGTATTTTGAGAAACCACTATATATCATTTACCAGCACTACACCCCGCATTCCTCGCGTAGCCGCCAGGTTCGAATGACCGACGCAGCTGGCAAGTTGCTGGCCACGGGGCGACACACCAAAGCGTTTCCAGCCGCGTGACGCGTCGCGCCACGCCTTGCTTCGCGGAGGAAAACTGGAGATCCCAACTTGGCTATGGGTCAATATTAACCATCAATAGTGGGGGTTAGTAACCAACAAAACTATAGGGAAACCAATGGTCAATGATGGGGAACCAGGGGCACAGGGTTTTGACCCACTGTCACTTGTACAGGGGACATTCTTCATGTCGAAATCGACATTTTTGCCATCCAGATGGAGAGAACATCGTAAAGGCTTCTATTTCAGTTCGGGTTTTCTAGTGAACATGAATTGTTCATATGGTTTTTGCATGCAAGAGTAGGGCTGTATTACATGTTCACGTGATGTTAGTGGCTGAAGATGATGGTTTCTTTTGGCACTGGATGCTGTCTCACTAACCTTTTCTTTTCCCGCCTGTATGTGGCAAAGTGTTTTGTAAACATGTTCAAACACTTGTTATGCGCCTCTTCTCCAGGAATCTCTCCCCCGGTAGTGTTATAAGCATCCAACTGAAAACAACATGCACACAAACCCACATGCCCTACCAACCATCATCACGAACCACTGGCTTGATAACCAACCATGATCATCAACCATCATAGAAGGTGGCCCCCCAAACGTTTTAAGTTGGTTTATAAGCCTTTTAACCATGGTTATATCTACAAGTTCCATGAGTGGCAATTACCCCAGTTATAACCTTAGTTACCAAAGTTAAGTTAAACTAAGTTAACTTCTTTATACCCCTATTTATAACCTTAGTTAACAGAATAAATCATGTTTGCCCTAGTGGAGGGCGTTGGTTGTAGCCCCCTGTTTCTGAAGCATGAACTCACCATAGCCGTGCCAGGTGGTTGGCAGCAACCGGGAAGAATTGATGTTTCAACTGATCACTGTGACTCGGCACATGTACCCAGGGCTGGGCTTTAATTGATGTTTTTTTCCTTGTTTTAGCTACACTTATAGGTGTATCTACATCTATTTATAGGTCCCATACAGTCCATGTACATGTCAATGTACACATATATACTTTGATATGTTTGCATTGAGTTGTTTTACTGGTGATGTACTGAATTTACATCTAAGCAAACATCTATACAGCAGTACTGCTGGTATTGGCGGTTCGGGAAAATTCCTCAATATCAAGTCATGAGGAAGCAAGCAAACAAAAGCATTTTACACCCTTAGCCGCTATTGCCACCACTCATGATCTGTTGGTTGCACAACTGTTCGCCAAATTAGAATGGTTACACACAAGAAAAACAAACATCCTGGCTTGGTTGGATTCAAACACGCCACAGCTAATTCTTGATCTTCGGTGATTTTGATTAGCTATGGCTAATTGTCTATTAGATCAAAATTAATTTAGCTATGATTAGCCAAATGCAAGTTGTGGATGATTGACTCATCCCGAAGAACTGGATGAAATGGCGCTGGGAGAAGCAGATCCGAAATGACCTGCGAGCCGCCCAGGTGCCCAATGCGAAGTTGAAGGATGCCGTGGGGAGACCCTGCTGTTGCAGCTGGTGGTGGACACATGTGGAGCTGCAATTTCCACCGCTCCAGGCTTCATGGGACTTCCCCAGGAAATGCCGAGGGTAGACTGTCCCGAGTTTGATTCCGCCCTTCTCATATACCCTCGTCATGCTGTGCAACTGCCCTGCGGGAATGGTGAAGCTGGGCTTTTGGTCTGGTTGTTACAGTATGTTGTTATACTGGTGGTTGGGTCTGCATATCCTCATGACGGCACAGCTATTGATCCATTTCTGGCTGTATTTTTTTTGTTGTCAAGTAGTGTCATTCATTTTTGCTAGTTCTTGCCTATAGCCTCATCATGTGATTGGTGCTCCTATCTCATGAAACATCACCAGCATCACCTTAATTACCATCAGCATCCTTTTCATCACCCCATGAATGCGCCACCCATCACCCACCATCAACCAGGCTGCATCTTTGGATCATCCGAGCTCCGTATCTTCCCCAAGAATCGCCCCCTTTGAGGCTTTGCTCTGCTTGAGCTCTGCAAGCGTTTTAGAGACGTCCGCCAGCGAGGTGCGCCCATGGGCGTGGCTGTGTGACTGCGGACATCGGGTGGTCCCTGTTTCAGGGCCCTGGGGCGCCGAACAGAGCGAGACATGCGGAATAAGAGAGGGAAAACTGAGGCGAGAAACCAGTTGCAGGCTATACAGACAGTTGTCAGGCCAGTAGTTTGCTACTGGAAGAGACTCACGAGGATCCGCCAAGCAACTTTTTCCTGTGCTATGTGAATCTATTCTCGCTCGTTTGCCGTTTTTGTTTCATTGGTGGAGTGTTTTTTTTGTGTTCCATTCAGTGATTTATGCTTTCCATTTCTCTTTGGACATCATTATGTTTTCCATTGGTTTTCCATTCATCATAAACCAATGGAAAGCATAAATCACTGAATGGAAAACCATTGTGTTTTCTGGTTTGGGTCATCATCATGGTTTCCTGCCCCAGCAGCGCTGCCTGCACAGATGGAATCCTTGATCGGCTTGTTGGATGTCGACGGCAAGGTCGGCTGGGATGCGCACCACAGACAGTCGCACCATTAGTGAGAAGAGCCACTAAGATCTAGCTGGTGATTCTCAGGGAGCTAAGGAGCCAGGTGTATCACTGAATCCCTTTAAAGGGGGAGCTAAAGAGCTACAGGGAGTGGTGAAACCAGATGGTAGTTAAGATCTAGCTGTTCCTTGTGGTCCTCGCTGTTCAGCTGCTGACTGCCAGCTGTTCTGTTGACCAACTGAAGCCAGTTCTCGCATCATCACATTCAAGAGTCTGTGCAAATAGCCTAGCATGTCCATTTCCCACAGCAAATTTGGAGATGCCCCCAGTAGACGATGTAGGAAATAAGGAGCATGATGGAAATGCCAAGAAAGCCAACCAGGAATTAGCTACACTTGCGGTATTGATCATTGTGTGTTCGGTGTGGAATTGTTCTGAAACAAAGTGTCATCACAGGCCGCAAAGGAGGGTTGATCCGGCCAAAATGATGATTAACTCTCTCACTTGTTGAATTCGTCTCATATGTTGAATTCAGTAGCCTTGGTATTTTTGTCACATCACCAGGTATACGGTAAGTACTATGGAGAATAGTAAAGGTATACTGTCGCTTAACATCATCGCATCCTCCACGTTGGTCACAACAACTAAGTTGGTATCCGAGAATCTGGCGCAGTGCCGCAGTATGCAAGTTAGAAAAGATCAACTCCCCAAATCAACTTGATCAATATCAAGTCCCATCAAGTTGTAGTATCAACCGATTTTCAGCTCCCAACCGATCGTCAGCTACCCACATGTTTTGCAGTTTTTTTTGATTCCATTTCATCGCCGGATTCAGTATCCACATTGATGGGTATGTCGTCATGGCAGTACCCCATGCCCAAAATGAAACTCAGCTTAGGAGTTCGGAAGATGCGTCAGCTTCACATAAAATCACGTAAGTTTGGAAGTTTAGATTTCACATAAGTCAATTTCACATAAGTTTGGAAGTTTCGATCTATGAATATCTATGGGTCAACTCCATTGGAAGCACATTTTTTCACATGGAACCAGTCATGTGGTCATGTAAGTCATGTCCGGGGTCAAATGCTCTGCGAGGAGCTGCAATCCTCCTTCACCTACTTGGAGAGGGTGCCGTGTGTTTGATGGTTAAGGGTGGTCCCTGGGTGGTCATGGTGGGTGGTCAGTGACAGTTGATTATTTTTAGATTGACCATGACCACATAGGATTAATCAGCATGGTTAAGGGTTTTTAACCGGCATGGTGAGGATTTTGCTGGTTGAGTTGAGATGTGTTGAGTGCTGGTGGGTTTTACAAAACTGGCCGTACCCCTGTGTATTCCGTGGGACGCCCGAAGGGCACGTTTTTGTGTCACGCCCTTTGACACCTGTGATCACCAGTGCATATTGTTTTCGTAATGGTGCTTAAGGCACCAGGAATGCTGAATTTCATGATGGATCCCATATGTAGCTAATTTCAGAGGTCAACAGACCGTGGCAGTTCCCACAGATTTCGACTGGTGATACCTGTCACCATTCGAATATATACATATAGTGTTCCCGTTTGGGAAGGAGAAACTGCCAACTTCTGAACAAACACGAGGTCCTACGATCCATTTCCAGTTCCTAGGGCCTCTTCACCACTCCAAAAGCCTGAGAATGGCCAGAGCCAGATTTGACAGCGGATTACTCTGACAGAGATGCTGAGTAGTTCATGATGCTTAAGCAGCAACTTGATCATGTTTGATACTTCATAGACTGCTTATGCATGCTAAGTAGATGACAAATCATGGTCAAGTGCGTCAAATCACCATGAAGACCATGGCCAGACCCGGGTCAATCGCACTTGGTGATCCGCCGCCCGGGCAGATCATGCTCCAGCTCAACAAGATGTTGACAGCTCAAAGTGGCCATGGTGCACTGCCAGTGCCTCAGAGCTGGAAACCTTCCAGGCTCCATGGTTATGGCTACTGGGATTCATAAACCCCTGCTTGATTAATAGGGGGTATCCCCCAATAACCTTGGTTTCCCTTTGAAATGGTAACCCCCCCAGTTAATCAACCAGGGGTTTGTTAATCCTGGGTCAACATAACTTTGGACTACAAGATTTCTGGGCTTTCAAGCAAGCTTTGAGAAGGGTTTTCATGGTAGTTTTTGGGCTACAGGATTTCAGGGCTAAGTTTCACATGTGCTGTAACTCCGGGATGTGGATGTGAAAGGACTGGAGGGTGATGGGAGACAGGAACGAACCCCGCCGGCCTTAGTTTTAAAGGGAAATCACAAGCAGCTGTTTGTGTTTTCTCGATTGAGTAAAGGACATGATTTCCCATGTTTGCTTTCTTGGGGTGTGCGAAACTTCAAAACTAGCTGGAGGCTTTTAGCACTGTTTAGTTTCCTCGATGATTATTTGGGGATAGTTGGTTCATGAACTAATCCATTTTTTGGGGAAGGCATTTTAACCACCAACGATAAAACATGGAGAACACACATGTTGAAACCAGCAGTTACTTGCACGGTCGCCCGCAGTCTGGCATGTCCAGTCGTTAGTGAATACGGGGGGCCCCAAGGAGGAAGGGCTCTCCTGGAGTGCGAGGGTGAACTGTTTATCCCGGCAGATGCAGCTGTGAATGATGGATAGTTATACCGGACAACAGCCAACAATAGCAGTGAATATATTATGGAAACACATCTGGTAAGACTGGTTAATCGTCAAATTTGGTAAGCTATGGTTGATGGTTCATCATAGTTGAACAACTGTTGGTACTTGTTTGTTGCCAACCAGCATTCTGAAGGTCGGAGGCATTATTGGGCTATGCGGCTTTTGATATCGCCGTTGTTTTCATGCAGTCAAATGTTTTGGGAACCAGTTGGGGACCACAACACTCTTGACTCAATAACAACCTCATGTATTTAAAACCATTATGTCGGGAACCATTTGGGAGCCATTTCATCTTTGATAACTTTGAAAGCTGGAAAAGCTTATGTCGGGGTATGAGACAGGAGCCTCGTGAAGCCTCTTGTGAACTCCAAAGAAAAGCCAGCGAAAACATCATGCCAGTCCATGAACCATCAAGCAACGATGGTGGCAGTTCGAGATAGTTTGAGTAGATACGAAGCAACCATGTGAATGATTTGAAGCTACAACCTCATGAACCATAAATCAAAATCACTATCAACATCTATCAACATTTGCTTCATAACTGGTCAACAATATTGATCAATGATTCTTAATGCTTCATAGTTCTTGATGACAAGTAATGATAACTGGTGATATCTCGGGTGGTCGTTGAAACGACCCTGCACTCTGGGTGGGGCCCTGACCGTGGTGCTGCCATGGTGATCTCATTGCCCGGCGTCTCTGTGGTGACCGTGCACCGTGGACGTTTGGAGTCCGAAGAAAGCAATTTGGACGCTGGGCATCGCTGGGCGATGGAAAGATATGGCGAGCTGAGTCGATATTGATCAACCAACTAATGGAGGATAAGAACAATAATAAGGAAAACTGTATGGTTAATGATAGGGGAAGCAGGGGTACGGGGTTTTGACCCACAGCCATATGGAAAGATGGGAGGAACTCCTGGGGGAAGATGGGTCGAAAATGGTGGAAAATGGTCGAAATCTGACCCTGCGCTTCCAGTTACCGCGTTACTAGTGGGTGACCAACCTGCGTCACAACTCGCTGGTAGAAACCAGCTGGTTACCGACGATTTCATATAGTAACTGGAAGCACAGGGTGACGGTGGTTACGTGAATGTGGCTGGTTAGTTTCTTTTCGCCCGAATGCTAAAACCACAAAACCTCTAGTTTTTCTTACTAGGGGTGGATTTTGTATTCCGGTGTCAAGCACGCATATGATTTCTGTCATGACTATCATCGTATCTTTAGCATTCATGTGATTGTATCGAAGATTTTAGTGTCGTTGTACCCAAGCATACGTCAATTATGGTTCTTATCTTCCCATGAAATGATCATTATCCTCCCCAGCGTCCCACTCAACTGACCCTCCCCATGTTTTCAATGCTACCAACGGCCCGGGTGGAGGAAACCATGCCATGGCCCCCAAGGATCAGATCCAAGTCAGCGAGCAGAATAGCGAGTCCAAGGCGTGCGCTGACGCAGGTTCGGTTGGATCCCTAAAAAAATGGTGGCCATGGATCCGAGTGCTTCATCCATGACTCGTTACGTCAAGTGGATCCAAGTGGTGGCCTCCAGCTTCAATGGGGGGGGGTTGATGAGTTGGCGCTATGATGGCCAGCTGGGTTGGTATTTCTTCGCTGAAGGGATGATGAACCCGGGTGAATCAGCGAACAAATGACCGAAATCATCATGGCTCGCTGGGTGAAGGGCATCAGTGGACGAGCTGTTGCAAGTTCCAGCACAATGTAGCAAGCCCAGCGGACTTTATCATAACAGTATGGGCAATGGCAGAACGAATCCGTCAAACATGCGCTATCTCTGAATAAGGTTTTGCAGCTCTTACGCTACTGAAATACTAGAAATTCAAACGCCGACCCCACAGCAGTTGCGTATCGATCACCAATTGCTAGCCAAGTACTGTAAAGCCAGTTGGTATAGGTACCATGTTGGTTTCCTGTGAGGTAAACCAATAGAATAATGCAATAATCAGTAGGGTCTTTTTTGCATAAGCATTAGAAATAATAGAACACCAATCTCAATAGAATAATATTGCTTAGTTACTGACAATCATTACTACTATAAGTAGCTATTGATTCTTGTACTAATTCGCAGTAAATCTATTTACTATCTACAATTATACAAGATTATACACCTAATAGTAAATAATAGTTGTAAATACAAACAGATAACTATACTCTACTATGTATAGTATGAGGCATGTACACAACTAGTAGGCCTTTGCATAGTATAGATGATGTATAGTAGCTATATAGATTTACAGTAATTTACTGTTCTACTATTTCAAAGCAGTTCTACTGTATTAAAACAGTTCTATTCTTAGAATGTCAGTTGTCAAACAGTAAAGGCCAATCTCAACGACGGTGTTCCCGTTGCCCAAAAGATGACCTGACCGCTGCCAGGATTCATCGGTAAAGTCTGACAGAGATAAGGTGGAGGAGCCACGATGCGTTGCTGCTGGTGGCTGATCACCCAGGTATATCCAGCCAGGTTCGTGGGGATGGGTGTTTCTTAAATAGGGAATCCCTCAAAATGGTTAATTTACTACAGCAAATGATGAATCATGGATGATTTGGGGGATCCCCTGTTTTGAGAAACAGCCATATGCGTGTTTCTCAAGTCATAGGGGTACCTCCAAATCATCCTTTATTAACCAACCGTTTTTTGGGTTTCCTTATGTTAAGAGACAACCAAATGTTTTTCAGGTCTCCAGAATATTCACAAGTTTTCAAAAAAGATCATGGAAGATCTAGCTCTCTAAGCATGCAGGTTCATGCTCAACCCATTGGTTTGCGCATGGGTCATGACCTTTCGTTTCTCCATTTTCTAACGTATTCACCAGGTGAAACAACGGTTGACAAATCATGAGTTATTTCAGCTGTTTCTTCAGCGAAACTGCCGCGGAAGTCTTTGGATCGAGTCAGATGATCACCATGGTTGACCTGCATCATCTACCTGGGAGAGGTTTGTGTGCCATGGGCTTGGAGCCGCAGTGGCGCAAACAATGGGGTGTTAGCACCAGCGAAGTTCTTGTAGGAAACTATTGGAATCACATGTAATCACCCAGCTATGATGGGTTGGAAATTATTGTTAAAGCTATTGTTGTTATTATTATAGATAATGTATATTGCAAATTAGTGGGTTGAGAATTCTCATAGTTGGTCCATAATAATATAGTTGATAATTATTATAAATATGAATATCTGATGATATGTACAACTTGAAAAGAATCTTGGTTTGGAAACATCATTATATTTTCTTGTCAGCCATTTTTGACTAATTGCCATGACCATTAATTCGCCATGATCATTGGCCGGCCAACCATTCATCAAACACGCATGAAACGTCCACAGACACAACTTTCACACTGCGTGGTGCCAAACAAAACACCGGGTTTGCGATTGCCAGCACCAACTCACCACGTATCCTCAGGGCCACGGGAAATGAGGAACAGTATGAACGCTAATCAACAGTTGATGGCATTCGATTCGGTATGATAAAAGCTAAAGTGTTTGATGCAGCTAAACCACTTCTAAACCACTACACTGGTTGTAACATGTTGTAACCACCCTGGCTCGTTGTTGTGGCTGGTGCTCATCCGAATCAACGGCTCTTCGCCTGTGCTGGGCTGCTCACACCACTGCTCGCACCAAGTGACACGTCGTGATGCGTGAGATTTGTTGGCCGAGCCGCTCAAGAAAAGCTTGCTTCGTTGCATACTTCTACATAGTTCTACCAAAATCGTACATCACCAGGGTGACCATAGCAATGGTCGGTCCCCTTGACGAGTAGGTGTTGCCTATAATTGACCCTTTTTGCGGGACATCGCCGGGGTCCCGCATGAGGAGTTCACCCTCCACCGCGCAGTTGAGAAGCTTCGAGTCTTCTACGGAGTCATGTCACTGGGCCTTGGACAGGTTAGAATCATATTTCAGACTAGTATATGGTGGGGATGGCTCGAAGTAGACTACTGAATTGACTCAACCCTTATTTTGCTTGTTATACAGTTATACCCTACTATCCACCATTGCCAAGCATCATGGATGGGAACAGACCTGTCCGGACGCCAACATCAGCAAGTTGACGGACATGGACCTGAGGCAAATCGCTGCCTTCACCTTTTTTGGTGGCAGCCTCGTTCAAATTCTCTCGGGAATCCTATGGAGAACTCTTCCAGCTGGCCGCATCTCTGAAGGTGGGGCTAGCTGGGCCTGGGAGTCACTGCTGGATACGAGGGAAGGCTTGGGACATTTTTTCGGACAGCCACCCACCCATAGGAACCGAGCAGTGATAAGACTGGGTTAAGAAACATTATCAGGCTTTCCTTGACGACTACAAGGCAAGCAGTAGTCACTATTAGCCATTAACCACACTGTGGTCAGCAGTATTGAGAATGGTCACTACTGCTGCAGGTTTTGGCACGGCTACTGCTACGCAGTAGTAACCATTTGTGAACCACTTTTAGCCACCTACTAGGCGATATAAACTACTGTAAGTTTTGAACATGACAACCCACCAAGGGAGGAGCCGTGGGATGTTCAAACGATGTCAGTTTAAGGACATGGTTGTGCTGCGGGTTCAACAATGTTGTTGATACCGGTGATGAGACATAGACAACTGGGTCACTGGGTGTACCAAACAAGAAGAGGTCGAATGCGCTTGGAGGGTGGTATTTCTGATGAATATCTAACCTTTCAACGCATGATTCCCAAAGCTGCGTAGCCCGAATGCCAACCTGCTCGTTCCACTGATCTCTTTCGCTGGGTGAGTTTTTGCTGTCTAGACCATTGATCTCTAGGGTCTTACCACAGTGAGGACTAAGTAGTACTCAACAGCTCCGTGACCACAAAATCAATAATACTAGTGTACTTTGTGGTCATCCTGACTTGTGGATACTTGTGGTATATGATGCCTGACTTGTTTGCCAGTGGCCAGCATTTGATCCTTGGGGACAAGCTGTGGCATCCACCGCCACCGGATGGTCCTAGCATCGCTGCCCCGTGGTACCGTCGTCGTGCTCGCACAGGTGTCGTGTCTGCCATCTCGGCCGTCGGCTGGTGCCTGGCAACCTCTGCGACCCATGTGATTCTGTCCACGTGCCCCATCGATGAGCTCGACTTCGTCGCACGGCTGAGTTAAGTCAGTAGCTGTGCTATGGCTGGGTCGATGGATATATGGAGATATGTCATGTCATCACTTGTGAATCATTTCTGGTGAGTGGTTTGATTGACATGTTTTATTTTCCCTAGCGATTAGATGGTTGGTTGACTGAGATTTTTTAATATGGGTTGAAACCACCAGCCAGATTGATAGCATTAAAATAAACCAACCATTTTTGTGGGACCCCCCATGTTGAGGAATCACCAATAACCACGATATATAGAAGGTGGATGACATATTTGCTGTATCACGAATCACATGGCAGTCTAAGATGCATAGCGTGCTATGGGCTTGTTGGTGTGTGTGATGTTTGGGCCATCCAATTACTTCGCTGATTCTGCGATTTGGTGTTGGTTGCCGAGCTGTCACAAGGCGCGCCAGGTACTACCACTCCTTTAAGAAACATCAGATGTGTTTGCTCAAGGCATAAGCTGTACAGACAAGGTAGCAAACTCTTGGGCCCGCGTGAAGCAGGTTTGCACAGGGTGAATCAGTCTGTGTTTGTAGATGAAAGTACACTCATACACTCCGGTACTGACAAATTCACCTCTAGAATCAACATAGCTGGCGGGAAAATCACCATTTCGCAGTAGGCATCATCTACTCAAATGGTGGATTATCCCGCAGACTATCCCCACAGGGTACAACATGCTGCATCAAGTCGTCGTAACTTCATTGTTGAGTCGCCGTTGAGTAGTTGCGATGATATCTCTCAGCTTTGACCAGCTTATTGTCCCGCTTACCAATTTACAGCACTGCGGGGCATCGCTTTGTATGTTTGGATGACATGTAATTATATTTTTGTTAGATTGCACAACAATATTCCGAAATCATCCGAAATCAATATCTATAGGATTCTATACGTATACACATGTTTGAATGCTTGAACGAGCAACGTACAGATTTGTTTACATATTCGATCATATCTGTAACATGTAAGTGTACCCGCTATGCATTCATACGTCAGATATTGTCAGATACTACGAAAACAATGTATTTACATGGCCAAATTGTCCAAATATTGTCGTGGAACATTGCCAACTACATTCCCATTGTATTTACCCATGTATTACGAAACCTGTGTTTGCCACGTCAATACAACTATAGCCAACTATAAATTGGGGCAACTATAAGTTCGCGCAACTACTAACAGAATCATAGACAACTATGATTAATGCAAAATCTCGGGGTCCAACTATGGCAAAACATGTGTGCCCCAAGAACTGCTGGCTAACCATTGAGTAGTTGCAACTATGGCAACAGTAACCCTTGCACCCATAGTTGGGTAACCAAAAAATGTGTACCCCATGGTTGCCAGAGTTAACAGCCACAGCAAGTTGCCATAGTTAACAGCCCCATGGTTCCCATAGTTTACCCCGGTGGTTGCCATAGTTAGTCCCGGTGGGTGCGTGGCACCAGCCACATCAACCACCAGCAACGCCGCCGAGGACATCTTTGTCTCCACCCGCCCCGCTGTGTGCGTGGCTTTGGGCTTTGTCTCTGGCGTTTCCAGCGGACGCTGGGATGCAAAGAACACAGGAAGATGGCTAGGAATGGTGGTTCAGTGATGGTGAAGGATGGGTTGATAATGGTTGAGAACGCTTGGATGATAAATGATGGTAAATGATACTTAGATGATGGCAAATGATGGTTAGATGATGGCAAATGATGGTTAGATGATGGTCAGATGATGGTTGATACAGAAACTTGTAAATTTGAAACGCTTGATGCCAACCCCGGATTAGAAAATCATAAGTTTCTGAATTGGGGAGGTACAACTGTAATGGGAAACCGGCTTTTGGGGGATAACTCCCATGAATTTCAACCAGGGGTCTATTAATCTGGGGTAAACATCAATAATGGCTCATGTCATTCTTCATGTTGCCAGGACACCAAGGTTGACCATATAGCCATGCAACCATTTGCTGAACCATCGCAATGGAACAAAACCAAGACCTGAAACGCGCCATGCGGGCTCCATGAGCACGGCAGGTCTACCCCGAAATCCTCCAGCAGCTCCAAGGGATGACAGCTCCCCATGGCTCAGCCCTTCCCAGTGGTCCCCAGGAGGGCGGCTCACGGACTTTCCTGTGCCGCGAGTGCTGGGCGTGACCTGTTCGGTGGCCATGATTCTGCACGGCCTGCGCGCGCTGCGCCGCCGCGGCGGCATGCGCTGCCTGCCATCCTTCTGTGCCCAAGGGAGAGAGAAGTTGGGAGGAAGATCAAGTTGAAGTTGAAATTGGTTGAAGTTGAAGTTGGTTGAAAATGAATTCAGTTTAAGTTGAAGTTTGTTGAAGTTGAAGTTGCTGGGTTGGTTGGGTGACCAACTGATTGCCAACAAGTTGGTGGAGTGAGCTAGTGCATTGTAGGAGTTGGCAATTAAAAACCATCGACACAAACGCGATATGCACAAAATTGATGGTTTTCCTGCAACATATGAGTCTTGTGTGATGGTAGAGCGGTTTGTGGACAGGTCCATGTTTGCACAACTGCTTGGCAGAATTGCCTGGCACCAGACAACATGAGCTTAGCATGGAGAAAATGCTTTAAACTCAGTGGTTTCAGCTACATGTGTTGTCTTTCCCCAACCCTAGATGATATTTTCCAATGACCCGCATAGTTCTTGAATTGTTTGTTAAACACATGTAACCAGTATTCCTGTTACTAATGAATCATGGTTCTAGGGGTTGAAACCACCATGCAGTTTGGTGAGTGTGTTGTAAAACCACCAAGCATCACAAAAGAATGGTGCATCGGATTTGATGGACCAGCTTGATGTTTGGAGTGATGCCCCATCCATGTGAATATGGTATAACTGTGAACTAACAACCAACTATACTATACAACTGTATGTGCATCTACTTCACGCAAATAGCATTTGCATAGCTGCGTATGCTCACTTGCAGAGTTACAGTATATCATTGGTTGGTTCATTGGTCAATTGCGTAAAAGATAGGAACATTGAAGGTCATAGACGAGCCAATGCAGACTATACTCTGTACATGGGATGTCAGCAAGGAGCCGGTTGCTTTCCCCTTTAAGAGGCGGATGGCGGATTGGTTTATGGCCGGACTTGTTGGGGTTGAGGCAGATCCTGTCTACCTGTTTCTCCTTGTTGGTGAGGTAGGTTTTGCTTTTCCCCAGGCCGGTCGTTGAGCGTTGAACGTCGCAGGTACCTTAATGGAACTCTATTTTTTGGATATCATTCTGGCATCTACGGTGAACGAGTTTGCGCAAGATGAGCCTGTGTTTCTGTGGCGCCAGATGAGTGACGAATCATCGGGACCTTCCATGGGTCTTGAGATCGCTGAGTAAAGCCATATGGCTATGGGTCAATATGAACCAGCCAACTAAGGGGGGATAATAACCAACAATAAAAGGGAAAACAATACTGGTTAATGATGGGTTTTGAACAAGGGGTACAGGATTTTGACCCACAGCCATGTCAAATCTTTCAATCACCAACTGTTTTGCCGGACATTTCGGGGGGGGCATTCACATGTGTATTTGCCATTGCCAATCATTTCTGGTGGTCGTCAACTGCAGTTGTTAATACCCGGTAGCCTCTGCCACTGTGAACTTGTCAGAGGATCCTCCCACAGTTAGCGGAAGCGATTCCCGCTCCCCGTTCCGGCCTGACTTTGAGAAGGAAGCAGCTGCGTTTTCCGAAGGCTTCGTTGTCAGTATAGCGGGGGAATGCCAAGCTTGCACAACACACAAGCTTGTACACAAGTTTTGTTGATGAACTTCCTGCTTGCAATCATGTTCAGAGGGATAGATACAGACTCAGATTCCGTCGGCTTTTTCCAAAATTGGTGTACACCCAAAACTTGTGGTTTCCCTACTGGCAGTAGTTGTTACTGGATGGCGTGGAGGTACCACCGTGGCAAACTGGAAAAACCCATATTGTCAATGGCTTAATCAAATCCAGGACTTGGTATTTCACCAATCACCAACATTTTGTTGGTTTTGCTCGTTGCAATTCGTATACGTTGGCATTCTGAAGGCGGAGTGCATCAACTGAACTGCATTTTAGATTCCCAAGTTGTAGATACAGCTGATCCAACTTTTGTTGAGTCATATACTCCTGACTTCACCAGTTTTTTCAAGGGCATCAATGCTTGCCAGCCTGTAAAATAAGTTTGCTACAGTCAAGAAGTCAAGTAGCAATATACCATTCTCTACCCCATCTTGGCTTTCAGATTCGCGACTGAACAAGTCGGTTACAACCAGAGGCTTTGTTTGTTTTGCTGTTGACTTGTTTGCTTATTGCAGAGTCTAATACCTATATCGCAGGTCATATATATGCATATAGATGTCCGCAGTGTGTCGGTGGGACACTGCGCTTCCAGCACCAAGCAACTTGCCGCCTTCTGGTAGATTTGCCTAGCAATTGGAAATTATCGTTCTCAAAAGGTAGCCTAGATGTTAGCCATTTTCGCACTCAGCTTGGTTTAAAGATGTACAATTCACCGTCAAAAGTTTGAAGTCAGGTGATGAAAATACCAGATTATCTTTCCCACAGGAAAATCATGGTTCTTAACTAACCCACGAAAAATAATACAGAATATTCGTAAGACAACAAACGTACATCCACTTGTTCAAACTATCCTGTTGAATATTATAGTTAACCTGACTTGGAGGTTTCTACGTCAATCTACCAAGGGAGGCCCTAGCTGCCTCTGAGAGCCTGTCCTGTTCCAATGCAGTCTGGTATTGAGAAAGTTGTTTGTGAGACAGTTGCACCACTCCTGTTGGTGCTAGTTTGACCACTATCCAGGGTTTTTCTGGAAAACTTGCAAAATCCTGATTAATTTGGCTATCACTCTCACAAAATCTACTTGCTCCAGCGGGTTTTGCTGTGGCCACGGCAGGCTGTTGTAATGTGTGAGGGGCTTCACAACTTTCCTGCCTTTTTTTGATCAATTAAAAGGAGCTAAGGGGCGAGTGTTCGCCGCGATGCTTCACCGTAGACCTTGGCATGATATGGCTGGTCCTGTCGTGACCAAAGCACAGTTTCCCCCAGGTTCGCCACCGACATTTGGCTTGGATTGCATGCATTCATGGCCGTGCTCACGTTCATTTGGATGCGTTGTGCCAAGATACAGGCCGGGGGGAACTGGTTCTGGCGTTGCTACTTGATTTGAGGTGAGCAATTGTCAATTGTTGATTTCACTAGCTGTTAAGATAATCAACACTAAACCATGAGCGTCACAATCATCAAAAACCCACAATCATGGTTGATAATGAAGATAATAACATGATTGTAATGTGGTATTGTGTTTTTTGTTATTGATGATGCTTGTTGTGCGACATGGTTGGTTTTGACGGTGACAGGGTGAACACTGTCCCTTAGAAAGCGACGGAGGCAGTCGTGCGTGAGCCAGTTAACTAGTCCCAGGTAACTAACACATAATTAAGTACGGTGTGGTCAGTGCTTGTTCATGATACTTCACAAAGAATCGTGAGTTTGTACTCGGTTATTCCAAATTATTCCAAAGTCCTTTGCATGCTTGAATATCCCAAAACATCTTCTTGGAAAGTACATTTGCTAGGGCTGTAACAAAAACAACCTTGATCACAAATATCATAGGCACCGCAATGTTGATGATAGATGTAAAGGCTGACAACATCCAATAATCAATGATTGCAGTGAACATCGATGCACCATGCACGATGCATGGATGACATGTTGCCCTACCAATCGCGCATCGCATTCCGCAGTAGGCAACGGAGCGGCTCTACATTGCTGGCTACATGGCAGTGAGCTGGGGCAGCTCGTTCCACGCGGGACAGGCCATTGATATGGCCCTGGGCCACAAGTTCCTGGGCGCCGCCATGGGCGGCTGGACGGCTGGGAGAGGCAGTGGGACCCTTCGAAAACGTGGACCTTGTCGTGGATGTCGTGGCGTTGACTGCCACTAATAACTTCTCAAAGCCATTCGCATATAAACCATTACCTACTTACGTGACCATTCTGATCAACCATTCTGAACTGAACGACAAAATGACTTCAGAAAGCGATCCGAGAACACGTACAGCTTGAGCTGAAGCTCAGGAAGATGGGGTTGTAAGTGCGGCAGTGGAGCAACAGAGAGAGTGTATGCACACAAAGCCAGAAGAGCTCCAGAACCAACAGTCATTTGTGGAAGCAGCAATTCTTGGAGATATCCAGATATCCCCCTGAAATGGCATGAAATGGCAATCAGTTGCAACCACTGGCTGGAGGGTGATCACCAGCATTTCCTTGGATTTTGTGTAGATCCTCAGCCACTTGCTTCCCAGGAAGTTCGAAGAAGGACGGCAACTGGATATCGCGATTTGCGCGTCCCTCTCGTTCTCGGTGTCTTGGTCTCCCGAAGTTGAGGGGTGCTGGATGGAATTCCTAATGGTTTCATGTTTCTAAACAATTTCTGAAAATTCCATGAGCAACCACTGGTGACCACTCTTGATTGATGGCAAAGATGAAAGTTACAATCATATTATGCTGTCGTCACAGCCGTGAAATCATAAGACATAAGAATGATATAGTTTGAATGGTAAATAGTGACTGATACGGTAGTTCATTATTCACCAACAATGCCCTTGATGATGGTGTCATGACCACAATTTTACCAATTAACAGTGGATGATAGATCACTAGTGCAGAATGGATAATGTTGGATGATGATCAATGGTAGGCAATCATGGTTCACTATTATATCATACACATCCATACAAATCACCAGTTTGTGTTGGGATGTTCACCTACAAATTAGTAAACAAACATGATATGAACTTTAACAACCACCAGTTTTTGGGTCGCATATTACTCAACGTGTGGTTGTTAACTGGTTGGTGGTGTTGAACATTGTTTTTCCTTAGTGATCATTAACAAATGCTTGGTTGACAATCTTTTTTTCCCCACCTGTCAGGTGAGGGTTGTTAGATTTTATCAGAGTTGACTGCTCCTCCTCCTTCTCCTCCTCCTCCTCCTCCTTCTCCTCCTCCTCCTCCTCCT